>JAZDUH010000536.1:7890000-8327500 GCA_036419115.1 Scarus forsteni | reverse complement strand
AAAAATGCACATTTCAGGGTGGCCTTTTATTGTGGACAGTCTAAGGCACACCTGTGCACTAATCATGGTGTCTGATGAGCATCTTGATGTGGCACACCTGTGAGGTGGGATGGATTATCTCAGCAAAGCAGAAGTGCTCACTATCACACATTTAGACAGATTTGTGAACAATGTTTGAGAGAAATGGTAATATTGTGTATCTGGAAT
The DNA here is from genome assembly GCA_036419115.1 of Scarus forsteni. Lineage (NCBI taxonomy): Eukaryota > Metazoa > Chordata > Actinopteri > Labriformes > Labridae > Scarus > Scarus forsteni. The sequence continues at coordinate 8,327,293 of JAZDUH010000536.1, read as the reverse complement.
GAATTTTAGATCTTTAAGTCCATCTCCTGAAAAATGGGAGCAAAAACAAAAGTATTGCGTTTATATTTTTGTTGAGTATATATATATATATATAAATATAGACGGTTTGGGACTGTCTACTCCCAGCGTCAAGGCTAGTGTGTGATTTTAAAAAGCAAAAAAAAAAAAAAAAGTTGTTTGCTTTGTGCATCTGTGTATCCTGGGGGTGGGTACAATATGTAGGGGGGAGGAGATGTGATGTATGGGAGTTGCATTTACATATGCCACCCCACGGGTGGGCGCTGTGCCCTTTGGCAGTGCCAAGCACATAAACGTGTACTCAGAGAACAATGAATGAGAATCAGTAAACCAATGACCAGCACCTGCAACAGTGTTTGTGTTTGTTCCTCAAGTTGGTTATCTAGAGTAGAACCCACTGACATAACATGATTGGCGACAAGGATAACTTTAGAGTGCCAAAGTTTCGCCGCAGTATTGACTGCGAGTGAAGGAGGAAGAGGAACGTTTTGTCCTGGCGAGAAGTTTGGTCAAGCTCAGCTCGCCAAGCGGAAGGATTGCTAACGCTGGCTAACCGCACGCCATGGCTGCAAATGGAATTGCGGAGGAAAAGAAGCTTGCTGTTTTCCTAAGTGTAATTGGTGCGTCAACATATAGACTCTTAAGTAGCCTGGTAGCTCCAGATAAGCCAGGGGCTAAGACATATGCGGAACTTACTGAAGTTTTGAAAGACCACTTTTCTCCGAAACCAATTGTGATCGCGGAAAGATTTCGCTTTCATAAACGAAACCAACAAGAGGGAGAATCTGTGACGCGATACATAGCAGTAATTAAAAAGCGTTCTGAACACTGCGAGTTTGGCACGCACTTGCAGGATGCATTGAGGGACAGGCTCGTTTGTGGACTGAATATAGAAGCCATCCAGAAAAGATTGCTGATGGAGGACAAACTTACTTTTACCAAAGCATTGGAACTAGCCGTGTCAATGGAGACAGTAGCCCGCGAGACACATCAGCTGAGTAATGCGCTGAAAGTGAATGCACTGTCACTAAACGACAAGCAACGCATGAAATGTTTGTGCTGTGGGAAAACAAACCACAAAGAGAGTGACTGTTTTTACAAGGAGCAAAAGTGCCACAAGTGTGGTAGGAGAGGACACATCCTGAAAATGTGCAGGAACAAAGAGACTGTAAGTAATGACAAACCAGTGAAATACAAATTTAAAAAGAAAAACATAGTGCACCAATTGGATGTAAAAGAAATGTCTAGTGATGGTAGCACCACAGCCACTGAGTTAAGCTTGCATATGGTGTCTCAGCAAGGCAATTTGTCACACATATGTGTTAAACCAAAAATTGAAGGCAAAATGAGTGAAATGGAATTAGACACTGGTGCTGCTGTTTCCCTGATTTCAAGAGAACTGTATGATGCCCACTTTAGTGAGTTGCCCTTGCGCCAAACCCAGATAATGCTGAAAACATACACTGGCGAGGTGATTCCAGCAGAGGGAGTCATCACTGTCTCTGTGAGAAGTAACAAGCAGAGGGCTAAGCTGCCACTGTATGTAGTCCAGGGAAGTTCACCCCCACGCTAGAGGGCGTGCTACAAAGACATGCAGAGGTCTTCAAAAAAGAGTCAGGCACTCTGAAAGGCATGGAAGTAGCCATAGCGCTGAAACAGGATCATGTGCCACGTTTTTGCCAAGCGAGAGTCGTTCCCTGTGCCATTAGACCAAAAGTGGAGGCTGAAATTGACCGACTGTGTGAGCAGGGCATCATATCCCCTGTCAAATTCAGTAAATGGGCAACACCCATTGTGCTCGTTGTGAAAAAGAACAGAGATGTAAGGATATGTGGGGATTTTAAAGTCACAGTTAACCCTGCCCTGTGCGTGGAGAAATACCCCATCCAACGCATTGAAGATTTCTTTGCATCACTTTCAGGAGGGCAGCATTTCAGTAAACTGGACTTGTCTCATGCCTACTTGCAAATGGTGATCGAGGACAATTCCAGAAAATACCTCACAATAACCACATCCAAAGGTCTGCTCTGCTACAACAGGCTGGCGTTTGGAATTACCTCAGCACCAGCGATATTCCAACGTGCCATGGACCAAGTCCTCCAGGGTCTGCCGAATGTCCACTGCTACCTGGACGACATATTGGTCAGTGGACAGGATCGTGCGCAGCATCTGAAGAATCTGGATGCCGTCCTGGGGCGCTTGGAAGAATTCAGCTTACGAGTGCAGAAGGAAAAATGTGAATTTTTCAAGGATTCACTGGAATACTTGGGTCACGTCATTGATGCCCAGGGTCTACACAAGGCACCTGAAAAAGTCAGAGCAATCGTGGAGGCCCCTGCACCAACAGACGTGAGTCAGTTACGTTCTTTCTTGGGGCTAATCAATTATTACAGCAGATTTATCCCCAACCTGTCATCTATCCTAAGCCCATTGAATGCTCTACTGTGCAAAGGAGAACAATGGCAATGGACATCTGAATGTGCAGCATCTTTCAAAGAGGCAAAAGAGCAGCTACTCTCCCAAAGCGTGTTAACCCATTATGACCCACAACTTCCCATTCGGTAGGCGTGTGACGCATCACCTTATGGCATAGGCAGCGTCATCTCACACATCCTCCCGAATGGACAAGAGAGGCCCATAGCTTTTGCATCAAGGACTCTGAATAAGGCCAAACGCAACTATGCCCAAATTGAGTGCGAAGCTCTTGGCATCATATTTGGAGTTCGTAAGTTCCATCACTATCTGTACGGCAGACAGTTTACACTCCTTACAGACCATCGCCCATTGACCACAATTCTGAGCCCGTGCAAAGCGACACCATCCATGGCTGCTACTAGAATGCAGCGGCGGGCTCTCTTGTTAGCTGCCCATAACTACACCATACAGTGCCGAGAGGCAGCTCGTCATGGCAATGCTGATGGGCTTTCACGTATTCCACTACCAACATCACCAAGAGAGAGAAACAGTGCTGTGGACAGTTTTCACATTAAACACCTTGAAGCCTTACCTGTGAACAGCCGAGAAATCTGCAGAGAGAGCAGGGGTGACCCTGTCCTTGCTCTGGCCACATCCTTGCCAGGATGTGGCCAGCTCATTGGTGCCATTCATCAGCCGGAAGGATGAGTTGACACTCCAGCAAGGTTGCCTTATGTGGGGTGTGCGCGTCATCATTCCCTCAAAACTGAGATCACGAGTGCCGTCTGAACTGCACACTGGACATCCAGGTGTTGTCAAAATGAAAGCTGTCGCCCGCAGTTACATGTGGTGGCCCGGAATTGACGCTCAAATCGAACAAGTCTCAAAAACCTATCAATCCTGTCAACTTACACAGAAAGCACGAGGACCAGCACCACTACATCCATGGACCTGGCCTGGATCCCCATTGCAGAGAATCCATATCGACTTTGCCGGGCCGTTCCAGGGCCAAATGTTTATGGTGGTTGTAGACGCCCATTCTAAATGGCCTGAAGTGCACCTCATGAGTTCCACCACGACGACCAATACCATCCAGGTGCTCCGAGGGTTATTCAGTCGCTATGGGCTCCCTGAGGTGCTGGTGAGTGACAATGGCCCCCAGTTTACCTCACATGAGTTTGACAACTTCATGAAAGGTAATGGAGTAAAGCACATCCGCTCTGCACCATTTCGTCCATCAACAAATGGCCTTGCAGAACATTTTGTACAGACATTCAAGCAGTCACTGAAGCTCTCCACTGGAACCACTTCAATACAACACCGACTGGATGCCTTTTTACTCATGTACCGCAACACTCCACACTCTACAACAAAGGAGTCCCCCGCCATGCTCTTCATGCATCCCAAGCTGCGATCTCGACTTGACCTGCTGAAGCCCAGTGTGACATCAGAGGTAGAAAAAGCACAAGAGGCACAGTGTGCTCATCGAGGAATGCATGCAAAAGCCGGAACGTTCAAGGTAGGAGACCCAGTCCTCGTTCGGGATTACGGGAGAGGAGAGAAGAAGTGGGCATCAGGAGTCGTTTCAGCCGAGACGGGTCCTGTATCCCACACCGTCGACATTGGCTCATCGCAACACTGGAGGCGACACGCAGACCAGATGCTGGCCAGGTATGCTGAATTGGATACTCCGACAGACAACGGCGGAGCTGCATCGTCGGGCATCTCAGCAAACCTGCCTGTGCTAGAAAACACCGTTCCAGAATCGGCTACTCCGGTTCCTGTGAGTGACCTCTCACCAACACCCCAGGTAACCTCAGAGGGAAACACCACACTACCTCCAGAGACTGGTAAGAGATATCCTTCTCGTACTATTAAACCACCAGAGTGTTATGTCCCATGAACTTTGTTTAAGATACTTTAAGAGATAATATCTTGGACACTTGGACACTTTTGAATAAGAGACTTTTATGTGTTAGGTTGTATATATATATATCTATATCTATATCTATATCTATATACATATATATATATATATATATATATATATATATAATCATATATATATATATACATATATATATATATATATATATATATATATATAATCATATATATATATATATATGTATATATATGTATATATATATATATATATATGATTCACAATGGCAACTTTACTTTATGTAATACTACTAATAATAACTATTATTTTTGTAGTTATTATTATTTTAATTGTAGTAAAATTAATAATATGATGGCAACATCTGCCAAAATAATAATGAAATGAAATTAAACTATAGCATGGATGCTTATACAAACAAACAAAGAATTTAAAAAATAGATGATAAATAGAACAATAGTAATATTAATTGTTTGCTATAAAAGGGAGAAACATCATTTAACAATAGCAGCTGCAATAATAATGATGGTAATTGTAAAGGTTATACATAAATATATCATAGTAAATAGAATAAAACAAGAAAGTATAAAAAGACTAATAAAAAGCATTGGATGGAGTATAAATGAGCAGAGGAGGAACAACAGCTTTAGCAGCAAGTGATGTGGTGGTAGAGGCAGTGAGGGGTTGTCATTGGTACGGCTATGGTGGTAAGAAGAGAAACTGTAAAGGGGAAAATAAATAAAATATAGTAAAGTATGGATCGGATTAAGTAAAGGAATGAAGAATACATATATGAAAAGGTAAAGTATGTTGATGATAAAATAATAATTATAATAATTACAAAAATATAAGAAAGGGATCAAGAAAATGGACACTTAAATGAGTAAGTCTGATGAATAAGTAATAATGGTAATATAGTCATTGTAATACTAGTAACAAAAACAGTAAAATTATCATAATTAATAATAATAATAATAAAAATAATAATTCTTTTTCCATTTTATTTTACTTCATTTTTTTAAAATCACCATCGCTGTCATTATACAGTAGAACGTGTTATGGGTGGGGTGTAATAAGGAACTATGCTGGGAGACAAAGAAAGACGATTTGGCATATTAATAAATGTATAAATTAATTAATTGTAAATTTTTCATTTGAATTTAACTCACTCTTGCACCCACACACACACACAATAACAATCATGACCCTTCTGTACACAAATAACAAAATAATTTTTAGATTTTTTTGTTTTTCTTTGGGCTGTGAGTAATGTAATGTATTTCAGACACAGGTACATGTACCTGCACTCACACAAGCCAGACATCTTGTATAAATCTTGTTGACATGCGTATTAAACTTTAAATACAGTTCTACTGAGCTGTGTTGGAATAAAACTTAAAAAAAGTCATCTGCTTTCAATACTGCGTCGTTTACTGTAACCTTAGGCTGCACAAAATACGAGCATAAATGCGTTCTCTCCACTTGTTTCTGGTGCTAGACCGGAGTAAAGTGACCCATCCAATATGGCGGCATCGCTGGATTACGCTCAAGGCTGCAATGAGGCGTCTACGTATGTAATGTCTATGGTCTTACAGCCTTTAACTTAAACATGCTTGTCTACAATTAGGGTCCTCACCCACAGGGAAAGGACCTCTTCCAGCCGGAGCACAGGCAAGGACCCCATTGGTTTTGCTTCATTTGTTTCTTTCTTCTTATTTTTAGGGTCCTCACCTAAAGGGGAAGGACCTCTTCTAGCTAGAACCCTATTGTTCCTGTAGCATAAACATACTCAAAAACTTACCTAAGTTGGCACACCCCTCAGAATCAGCAAAAAATTGGATAAAATGAAAAAAATAACCCCTAACATGCCAAAATGTGCTCTCTAGTGCTACCTGGGAACATTAAAATGGACTTTACAGCCACTAGGAACATCATAGAGAGATTAAACCAACACCAAAACGTAGACTGTAGACTGTAGACATCAAGACCCACAAATCACGTGCTGATAACTGTTGTGATATGCTATAGACAATGTAGCCTGATCTGAATAATGAATGGTCAGTCCGTAGTTATCTGGAATCTTCCGTTTAATCCGTCTGCATGCATACAATGCCGAGTAACCCCAACTTATGGTCTCGTGACTATCAACATAAGAGTCTCCTACTTCCGTTCGTAGTAGCAGGACCTTCAGAATAAAGGTGTACTCAGTACTGAACATTACAATAACCCTGACCTATCTCAAACAGGATGCTGGCAATTTGCCTCTGAACATAAAATTCATAAAACTTTCGCCTCTTAGGCTGTAAATGGTATCCGCTTGAAAAATTGACAGATGACAGAGGAGGAATTGATGAACAGAAGTTATGTGGGAATTTGTTGTTTCTCAAACCATTTCTGAATGATGAGCCCTCAAAGTTGGTGAACTCCAAAGAAGCCCTCTCAGCTCCTACCATTCAAATGAATGGGAGACAAAGAAACAGGCCCAGACAAGCTCTAGCAGCTAGGCCTCTATAGACAAAGCTAAAAGTTCAACAGCTTTAAAAAATTACATTGATGGATTTCTGACAAAATTTGACATTAAAATATCTGATTTTTTGACAGATTTAGTCAAAATTGCGGCATCAACAACGTTAAGGAGTAAAAAAAGAAACATTAAAAACTTGCAGATGTCACTCACTGAATGACAGGTTCAGTGCAGCTGTTCATCTGACTTCCCGAAGGCAGGAAAATGGACGTATGTAATACTTTCCCCTTACAAAGCGGTGGAACAAGGAACACATTGAACTTTAACTGTGACATCCCCAAACACCAACAGATAACAAACATAAAATTCCAATCTGTGCATTGACATCCTTCCGAAGGGAGGATCAACCTTGAGGAGTGCAACTTTAATCTGAAACAGGCCAACCAAAGTAGTGTCCATTTGTGATTAAACTGAACCCCATAAATACCTAAATTTGCTCTCTAGCATCACACACTGTAATAAAACTAAAAACACTAAATGATTACAAACATGTAAAATTCAGAGGAATAAAATTTTGTGATACACAGGAAGCTGGCAATTTCACTTAAAAAGAGAACTAAGCTAGACAAACACATGTTCTTTGAACATTATCTCCTCCTAGACCGTAAAAGTATCAGCTTGAAATGTGCAGGTATGACACACATGAAGGCATTAGTTGTTTCTCAAACGGTTTCAAAATGACAAGCCCTCACAATTGGTGAAACCCAAAGAAACCTTTGCAGCTCCTCCCATCCAAATGGTTGGGTTAAGAAGAAACAGGCCAAAATAAATAAAATGGACCTCACGTCCACTAGGAATGGAGTAGATCAAACCAATGACAAAACGTTCATCTCATTGAGACACACAACTCACACATTAAGACCCCTGACCTATCTCAAACAGGAAGTTTCACCTTTCAAAATACAACTAAGCTCCAAAACCACATGTTCTTTAAGCATTATCTCCTCCTAGACCGTAAATGGTATCTGCTTGAAACCCCGACAGATGACACAGGAGACACTGATGATCAAAAGTTATGATGGACTTGGTTGTTTCTCAAACTGTTTCCGAATGATGAGCCCTCAAAATTTGTGAACCCTGGGGCAGCCCTCCCATCTCCTCCCATTCAAATACAAGAAAAAGAAACGGAAATCAGACACACTGGGGCAGTTAGGCTTCTACTATCAATACCAAAGACGCCACAACTTTAAAAATTACATGACTGGATTCCTGACAAAGTAAACCATCAGGAAATTATGATTTTTGAGAGATGTGGTCACTCTTCTCATCACTCTTCTCTCCCTTTGATGTCCACACACATGTGCAGCTGGTCACATGACTCACAGAAGGAGGGAAAATGGAGTGTGTAATACACACCCATTACAATGACTGAGGCTCCTGACAGAGCTGCAGAAACACATATCAGTCTAACTTAGAGCTTTTTAAAGGCATGAAAAGGAATGAAACCCTCAAAATGGAGGTCAACCGGGCATTAGGGACCTGGCACAGAGTGAGGACCCGTCCAATGCAGCTTTAAAGGTGCTATGAGGAGAATTTATCGCCGGCGTAATGCTGCGTTCCTGTAACCTCGGAAATGGGAGTGACATCATCTCCGACTTGTCGGTGTTCCAGTTGAAGTCAGAAAAAAACATGCCGATCTACCAGGCTATTGTTAGCTGTTGTTAGCACGCCCTGCGTTGTTGTATGAAGAATGTGATTATCACTATGGCAGCATTTTTGTAAATATAAATCTAACAATACTATGTATACAGCTGATCTAGAGCGACACACCCCAGTCAGAAGTGCAAATAAATGGATTATTACAGGAGCTAAATAACTGTTCACACTGGGGGCATCCATCTTCAATTGACACCTCGGGGTGACGAGGTTTCACCGAGTTCCCAGTAGGAAATTCAGACTTTGAGGGACGTTCCAGTTTTAGTTTCCCACTCGGAGCTCAAAATTCCTACTTCTGACTACAACTTGAACGCACCGGAGACGTGAAGCGTTTGTTTGTTGTGGTAAATGCAGCATGGATCTTTGTCGGAACTCTGCATTGCTTTACAGCTTCTTTTTCAACAACTTACAGGATGCAAAGCCACGAGGTAATGTATCTCTTTCTAGTTACATAGCGGTAGTTTTTGATGTGTGACAACAAGCAATGCGGGGAAAAGTTATTATCGTAGTTGTAGACGGCTATACACCGCTACTTACAGCCCAGCACTCTCAGACGTGTAATATAAATAATAAAATAATATAAATTTGCTCTAGTTTTAATTGTCTTGTTCCTGAAGTTGAGTATCCAGGCCAGTCCAGCCCTGTACGACCCGACCAGGAGGCTAAAGAATAGCATTTATAGATAACCTATTTTGATGCTATAAAACTCATCAATAAGTGTGTATTTTGATCAGGCATACATCTAAAAGTGAGACTTTTTTGTAATTACTTAAAAACTCCTCACAGTCTCTTTAATTAGGGTCCTTGCCCAAGGGGAAGGACCTCTTCTTGCTAGAGCGAGAAGAGGGCATTGTTCCTGCTTCGTTTCTTTCTTCTTCTTTCTTCTTATTAGGGTCCTCGCCCTTCGGGCAAGGACCTTATTGTTCCTGTAGCGTTTCTTTTTTCTTATTTTCCTGTGGGGGGGGGGGCAAATAAACCTTAATTTGACCCCCTAAACATGCTCAAAAACTCAACAAATTTGGCAAGCTCCTCAGAATCAGCAAAAAATTTTATAAAATGGAAAAATTAACCCCCAACATTCCAAAATGTGCTCTCTAGCGCCACGTGGAAACACAAGAATGGACTTCACGGCCACTAGGAATGTAGTAGAGAAATGAAACCAACACCAAAATGTTCGTGTCATTAAGACCCACAAATCTTGTGCTGACACCCCTGATGGATCTCAAACAGGAAGTCAGCAATTTGCCCTTCAAAGTAAAATTTCAGGGAAAAAAAAGCTGGACAGGAAAATTATCTTCTCCTACACCGTAAATGGTATCAGCTTGAAATGCGGACAGATGACAGAGGACACATGGATGAACAAAAGTTATGAAAGGATTTGTTTTTTCTCAAACGGTTTCCGAATGACGAGCCCTCGAAGTTAGTCATGCTGAAACAGCCCTCCCAAAGAAGTGAATGGGGACCGATGGAACAGCAAGAGACATCCTGTGACAGTTGGGCTGCTACAGACAAAATGAAACGAAATTCAGCTTTTAAAGTCACATTCCTGGATTCTTGACAAAATTTCACATAAAAAGGGTCATATTTTCAGAGAGATAGGGTCAAAATTGTGGCATCTATGAGGAGTTGTTTCACAAGTTTTCACTCAGAGCGCAGGTCTCTCAGAGCAGTTTGGCTGCAGGCCAAAAGTGAAGGAACTCCCCACTCTTTGATGTTCACAGCTGATGACGTCACTCACTGATTGACAGGTTCAGTGAGACTTTAATCTGAAACAGAAAAACTAAAGCAGGGTCTATCTGTCATCAAACTGAACCCCAAAAATACCAATATGACAAGAGGTCCTTGCCCAAAGGGCAAGGACACTTCAAGACAGAAAAATCAGGCGCTGACATTACTGACCTACCTCAAACAGGAAGTCGGCAATATGACCTTCAAATTAAAAGCTCACTCTATAATTCCCACTTTGCACAATGATTTGACCCCCCCAAACAAGCTCACAGCCAGACCAAAACATACACACATGCCAAATGATGTAAAAGAATTCATAAAATGATAAAAATAAAAAAAATTAAAGCTGCAAGCAGCGTTGGACGGGTCCTTGCTGTCTCGCAGGTCCCTCATGCCCGTTGACCTCCATTCTCAGGGTTTCATCCCTTTTTCATTCGTTTAAAGTACTCTGAGTTAGACTGATGTGTGTTTCTGCAGCTCATATGGCTGTGTATGAGACATTCTATTGACACAGTAGTGCAGCAGATAAGTGAAAAAATCGTTCACTTGCGGATGCAAGCATGAAATTTGGCACAAATACTCTCTAAGGGCCACTCCTTTGAAAAATAACGTTAGACACTCGAAAATTCAAGATGGCGGCCATTTTTCAAGATGGCCGCCCTCAGTGTCAAACACTTTTCATTTTTTCAGTTATTTCAACAGTTCAAATGGTGATGCAAGCATTAAATTTGGCACAGACACTCTCTAAGGGCAACTCTTTTGAAAAATAACATTGCACACCGGAAAATCTTAGATGGCGGCCATTTTTCAAGATGGTGGCCATTTCTCAATGTGGTCGGCATAGGCATCAAACGCTCATTTTTTGAACGGTTCAAATGGTGATGCAAGCATGAAATTTGGCACAAATACTCTCTAAGGGCAACTCTTTTGAAAAATAACATTAGACACTGAAAAATTTAAGATGGCGGCCATTTTTCAAGATCGCGGTATATCTTCAAGATGGACGCCATAAATATCAAACGCTCATTTTTTGAACAGTTCAAATGGTGATGCAAGCATGAAATTTGGCACAAATACTCTTTAAGGGCAACTCTTTTGAAAAATAACATTAGAAACTCCAAAATTCAAGAAGGCGGCAGTTTTTCAAGATGGCGGCAGTTTTTCAAAATGGCCGCCATTTGTGTGAAATGCTCATTATTTCAATAGTTCAAATGGTGATGCAGCCATGAAATTTGGCACATATACTCTCTTAGGGCCACCCTTGAAAAATGACATTAGACACTCAAATTTAAGATGGCGGCAGTTTTTCAAGATGGCTGCCACCTTAGTCGAATATTGGTATGATGACTGTACGTGGGTCACTTGACTAAAAACTGCTCACGGCCAATTGAATTTTCAACACTGTAGCCTTTCTTTGAGATTTCTACCTGGATCTTTAAATATTATACTACCATGTCAATCTGAGTTCCTTGGCCCAGAGGCCAAGATTGTCTTTTTGACTGTGTTTTGTCTAAATCCTACCCCTTGACCTGTCCGATTTGGTAATACCTGCCAGGAGTTGCCTCCAAATGGCATAGCTTTTTGAGGTGATTCAAGTACACAAGCTCCCTTACCACGACAAGGTAACAGTCACAGGGAGTTTTGTTTTGGTTTAGTTTTTTTTGTTTGTTTGTTTTTTGTTTGATTTTTTATATAGAAGAAGGAAAAATTTAAAGAAAGATAAGTAAAGTAGAACAGCTGTGCTGAATGGACAGTGCTAAAAAAATACACAAAAAAACTTAACAAATAGTACTGAATGCTCCAGAGGCAACAGCGGCTCTGACTGACACAGCTGTGGAATGATATTGAGCAGGAAAAAACTCACAAATGGAATACACAGGTGCTGACATTACAAAGTTACTCAACTAAACTTTAAAACTCCATTACCAGTGTACATTGGTATGTCTATTTATGCCAGAACCAGAAAGAGAAGCCTGGTTGAAATGCTGCATGATCATGGCATGAGCATTTCATATGATTGGGTGCTGGAGATATCAGCTCAACTGAGAAATGCAACCCATAGCTGCTGGAGACCAAGTTCCATTTGCGGCTGCAAATCACAGTGTTTTGGAAGGTGCAAATGTTTCAGATTAGGGTTCACCTGCACAACACTGTGCATATGCGAATGTGAATGAAAAACGTAAGCAGCCAGCTATCCAACACTACATCATTGTATCACATCTTGTACTTTAGCTCATTAGTGTTGTTTTACACTGGCTAATCATCAGTGACAGATGTCTTTAGTTGAGTAATTTTGTAATGTCAACTCCTGTGTATTCAATTTGTGAGGTTTTTCCTGCTCAATATCATTCCACAGCTGTGTCAGTCAGAGCTGCTGTTGCCTCTGGAGCATTCACTACTAATTGTTCAGTTGTTGTTTTTTTGTGAATTGTTTTAGCACTGTCCATTCAGTACCACAGCTGTGCTACTTTACTCATCTTTCTTTCATTTTTTCCTTTTCCTATATAAAAAAACAAAAAATCAAACAAAAAACAAACAAATAAAAAAAATCACCCCCAAGAGCTATGCCATTTGGAGGCAACTCCTGGCAGGTATTACCAAATCGGACAGGTCAAGGGGTAGGAGTTAGACAAAACACAGTCAAAAAGACAATCTTGGCCTCTGGGCCAAGGAACTCAGATTGACATGGTAGTATAATATTTAAAGATCCAGGTAGAAATCTCAAAGAAAGGCTACAGTGTTGAAAATTCAATTGGCCGTGAGCAGTTTTTAGTCAAGTGACCCACATACAGTCATCATACCAATATTCGACTAAGGTGGCAGCCATCTTGAAAAACTGCCGCCATCTTAAATTTTTCAGTGTCTAATGTCATTTTTCAAGGGTGGCCTTAAGAGAGTATATGTGCCAAATTTCATGGCTGCATCACCATTTGAACTATTGAAATAATGAGCATTTCACACAAATGGCGGCCATTTTGAAAAACTGCCGCCATCTTGAATTTTGGAGTGTCTAATGTTATTTTTCAAAAGAGTTGCCCTTAGAGAGTATTTGTGCCAAATTTCATGCTTGCATCACCATTTGAACTGTTCAAAAAATGAGCGTTTGATGCCTCTGCCGACCACATTGAAAAATGGCCACCATCTTGAAAAATGGCCGCCATCCTAGATTTTCCGGTGTGTAATGTTATTTTTCCAAAGAGTTGCCCTAAGAGAGTATTTGTGCCAAATTTCATGCTTGCATCACCATTTGAACTGTTGAAATAACTGAAAAAATAAAATGTGTTTGACACTGAATCTTGAAAAATGGCCGCCATCTTGAATTTTCGAGTGTCTAACGTTATTTTTCAAAAGAGTGGCCCTTAGAGAGTATTTGTGCCAAATTTCATGCTTGCATCCGCAAGTGAACGATTCTTCCAAAATATGCAGTTATCTGCTGCACTACAGCAGAAGCTGCAACATCAAAGAGACAGAAGGATGACGTCATCCTCGATGATGTCATCCTGGATGAACAGCTGCAGTTGGGATGATAAATCATGCGCTCCAACTTTTTAAAACAACTCCTCATAGTTGCCACAATTTTCAGCTAATCTCTCAGAAAATATGACCTTTTAATGTGAAATTTTGTCAGGAATCCAACTGTGTCATTTTTAAATCCATAGGAGTTATTGTTTTCTTTGTACATGCCCAACTGTCACAGGATGTCCGATTCTGAGATTTCCTCTCCTATTCATCTGATAGGGGAGGCAGGGAGGGCTTCTCTGGGGTTCACAAAGTTTGAGGGCTCGTCATTCGGAAACCATTTGAGAAACAACAAATCCCTCTACAACTTTTGTTCATCAATGTCTCCTCTGTCATCTCTCCGCATTTCAAGCTGATACCATTTACGGTATCGGAGAGGATAATTTTCCCGTCGGGCCTATTTTTACTCTAAATTTTACTTTGAAGGGCAAATTGCCAACTTCCTGTTTGAGATAGGTCAGGGGTGTCAGCACGACATTTGTGGGTCTTGATGAGACGAACATTTTGACGTTGGTTTCATCTCTCTACTCCATTCCTAGTGGCCGTGAGGTCCATTTTAGTATTTCCAGGTGGCGCTAGAGAGCACATTTTGGCATGGTGGGGGTTAATTTTTACATTTCATAAAATTTTTTGGCATCTTGGAGATGTGTGCCGGTTTTGGTGAGTTTTTGAGCATGTTTAGGGGGTCAAATTAAGGTTTAAAGAGCGCTAGGAATAATAAGAAGAAAGAAGCGATACAAAAACAAACAATAGGGTCCTTGCCCATCGGGCCCTTCGGGCAAGGACCTCTTCTAGCCCTAGAAGAGGTCCTTCCCCTTGGGCGAGGACCTCTTCTAGGTCTAGAAGAGGTCCTTCCCCTTGGGCGAGGACCCTAATAATCCCCCACATGGCAAAATGTGAAAAAAAAAAAACAACAACAGATAAACATGTCCAACTGAGATTTGTATGTAAATGTCCTCTCGAACCAACTTTGAGGAGTGATAAAAGAAACAGCACCAAGAGGTCCTTGCCCAAAGGGCAAGGACACTTCAAGACCCACCAATCATGCACTGACATTACTGACCTATCTCAAACAGGAAGTCGGCAATATGCCCTTCAAAATAAAAGCTCACTCGATAATCCCATCTTCGTACAATGATTTTACACCCCATACAAGCTCACAGCCAGACCAAAACAGACATACATGCCAAATGATGTAAAAGAATTCATAAATAGATAAAATAATCCCCAACGTGCCAAAATGTGCTCTGTAGTCCCCCCTATGGACAAAAACTACTAAAATGGCTGTAACTTCCACTAGGAATGTACTAGAGAGATCAAACCAACACTAAAATGTTTCTCTCATCAAGACCCACAAATCATGCACTGACGTACCTGACCTATCTCAAACAGGAAGTTGGCAATTTGCCCTTCAAAGTAAAATTTCAGGAGAAAAGTATGTAGCACGGAAACATTATCTTCTCTGAAACCCTAACTGGTATCAGTTTGAAAAGCGGACAGATAACAGATGAGACATTGATAAACAAAAGTTATGAAGGGATTTGTTTTTTCTCAAACGGTTTCCGAATGACGAGCCCTCAATCTTTGTGAACCCCAGAGAAGCCCTTCCTGCCTCTCTAGCGCCACCAATGGATAAAAACCACTAAAATGGCTGTAACTTCCACTAAGGATGTAGTAGAGAGATGAAACCAACGTCAAAATGTTTGTCTCATCAAGACCCACAAATCTCATGCTGACACCCATGACCCCTGAACTGATGAAACCCTCTAAATGGAAGTCAACGGGGCATGAGGGACCTGCGAGACAGCGAGGACCCAACCGATGCTGCTTTCAGCTTTAATTAGGGTCCTCGCCCAAGGGGAAGGACCTCTTCTTGCTAGAGAGAGAAGAGGTCCTTGCCCTTTATTGTTCCTGCTTCGTTTCTTTCTTCTTTTTCTTCTTATTATTACGCCTCGGGTCTTTAAACCCTAATTTGACCCCCTAAACATGCTCAAAAACTCACCAAAACCGGCACACATCTCCGGGACACCAAAAAATTTTATAAAATGGAAAAACTAACCCCCAGTACCTCAAAATGTGCTCTCTAGCGCCACCTGGAAACACTAAAATGGACATCACGGCCACTAGGACTGTAGTAGAGAGATGAAACCAACATCAAAATGTTCGTCTCATCAAGACCCACAAATCTCGTGCTGACACCCCTGACCTATCTCAAACAGGAAGTCAGCAATTTGCCCTTCAAAGTAAAATTTCAGGGGAAAACTATGCCCGACGGAAAAATTATCTCCTCCTACACCGTAAATAGTATCAGTTTGAAACGCGGACAGATGATAGAGGAGACATTGATGAACAAAAGTTATATAGGGATTTGTTGTTTCTCAACGGTTTTCCGAATGACGAGCCCTCAATCTTTGTGAACCCCAGAGAAGCCCTTCCTGCCTCCCCTATCAAATGAATAGGAGAGGAAAACTCAGAATCAGACATCCTGTGAGAGTTGGACCTCTTCAGAGAAAACAATAACTCCTATGGATTTAAAAATGACACGGTTGGATTCCTGACAAGATTTCACATACAACGGTCATATTTTTAGAGAGATTAAGTCAAAATTGTGGCAACTGTGAAAAAATGTTTGAGAGTGATCGTTGCTCTGCAGCTCAGGCCGGTTGAGCTGTCTCTGACACTTCAAAGAGAGCAGCTCCAGATGATGTCATCCCATTCCATGGCTGTGGGTCATGTAGTCATGACAACAGGAGGAGCCACAGAATGCCTCATACACAGCATTATACAGAGGCTGCTGACAGCGCTGCAGATACACATATTGGTCAAACTTAGAGCAGTTTAGGGGCATAAAAAGGGATGAAACCCTCAAAATGGAGGTCAATGGACCATGAGGGACCTGCGACAGAGCGAGGACCCGACCAATGCTGCTTGCAGCTTTTATTTACTACGCCCTGGGTCTTTAAACCCTAATTTGACCCCTTAAACATGCTCAAAAACTCACCTAAACCGGCACACACCTCAGGGATGCCAAAAAATTTTATAAAATGGAAAAACTAACCCCCAGTACCTCAAAATGTGCTCTCTAGCGCCACCTGGAAACACTAAAATGGACATCACGGCCACTAGGACTGTAGTAGAGAGATGAAACCAACATCAAAATGTTCGTCTCATCAAGACCCACAAATCTCGTGCTGACACCCCTGACCTATCTCAAACAGGAAGTCAGCAATTTGCCCTTCAAAGTAAAATTTCAGGGGAAAACTATGCCCGACGGAAAAATTATCTCCTCCTACACCGTAAATAGTATCAGTTTGAAACGCGGACAGATGATAGAGGAGACATTGATGAACAAAAGTTGTATAGGGATTTGTTGTTTCTCAACGGTTTTCCGAATGACGAGCCCTCAATCTTTGTGAACCCCAGAGAAGCCCTTCCTGCCTCCCCTATCAAATGAATAGGAGAGGAAAACTCAGAATCAGACATCCTGTGAGAGTTGGACCTCTTCAGAGAAAACAATAACTCCTATGGATTTAAAAATGACACGGTTGGATTCCTGACAAGATTTCACATACAACGGTCATATTTTTAGAGAGATTAAGTCAAAATTGTGGCAACTGTGAAAAAATGTTTGAGAGTGATCGTTGCTCTGCAGCTCAGGCCGGTTGAGCTGTCTCTGACACTTCAAAGAGAGCAGCTCCAGATGATGTCATCCCATTCCATGGCTGTGGGTCATGTAGTCATGACAACAGGAGGAGCCACAGAATGCCTCATACACAGCATTATACAGAGGCTGCTGACAGCGCTGCAGATACACATATTGGTCAAACTTAGAGCAGTTTAGGGGCATAAAAAGGGATGAAACCCTCAAAATGGAGGTCAATGGACCATGAGGGACCTGCGACAGAGCGAGGACCCGACCAATGCTGCTTGCAGCTTTTATTTATTACGCCCTGGGTCTTTAAACCCTAATTTGACCCCTTAAACATGCTCAAAAACTCACCTAAACCGGCACACACCTCAGGGATGCCAAAAAATTTGATAAAATGGAAAATTTAACCCCAAACATACCAAAATCTGCTCGCTAGCGCCACCTATAGGCAAAAAACACTAAAATGGCTGTAACTTCCACTAGGAATGTAGTAGAGAGATGAAACCAACGTCAAAATGTTCGTCTCATCAAGACCCACAAATCTCGTGCTGACACCCCTGACCTATCTCAAACAGGAAGTTGGCAATTTGCCCTTCAAAGTAAAATTTCAGGGGAAAGACATGCCAGAGGTAAAAATTATCCTCTCCGATACCATAAATGGTATCAGCTTGAAATGCGGAGAGATGACAGAAGACACATGGATGAACAAAAGTTGTAGAGGGATTTATTGTTTCTCAAACGGTTTCCGAATGACGAGCCCTCAAAGTTAGTCATGCTGAAACAGGCCTCGCAGCTCTTTTCCACTGACTTCAGTTGAGGACTGACAGAACAGTAAGGGACATCCTGTGACAGTTGGGCCAAAACAGAAAAAAACGAAACAAAATTCAGCCTTAAAAGTTACATTACTGGATTCCTGACAAAATTTCACATAAAAAGGATGATGCAGGTACGCACATCAGTGTGACTCCGAGCAGGTCACAGGAGGATTTCATCAAAACAGTAGAAATGGCATTTTGAATTGCATTGGGGCATTAATTCACTCTTTGAGGCAAAAACAAGAGATCTCAACAGATGTAACTTACTCATCAAAAACTTGAACATCATTAACATGTATGACTGTGAACGTCTCAGGTGCAGCATTTCTGCAGACAGCTGACATCTCCCCCTTATTCAGCCACTCAGGAACACGCCTGTAGGAACCTTCACTGTGAATTATTTGTCTGTTTTCTTAATACAGAGCTGTTAAAAGACGCCTCATTAATTTTCCTCAAGGTCACATCAGCCTTAATTCACAAAATCTTGATTTTAGTCATCCTGAAAATTGTTTTTTCCATCTGATAAATCCCATTAAAGCTTTTTGAGTATAGTTAAAAAATAATTTCATCAGATATCTTAATACAAAAGCGTAAATTCATGTTTGTGTTACTTACCCTGTGCATAATAGAGAAACCAAGTGTTGGTCGTCCCAGCACTTTCTCACTCTCTCTCAAACTTTATATGTGATACTTATGGAAGCAAAATGAACTAAAACTCCTTACTGTCACAAAATTGATTTCCATTTTTACTAATCATCTCTATAGACCCACTGGAACAGTAGGGGATAATCATTTGAAAAGGATTCAGATTGTATCTTATACTTTCTAACAACAGCCCAGTGAAGTAATTCTAAACAAACAAAAAAAAAGAGAGATTTCTTATCAAAATACAATGAACTGTACATGTGAAACATGTAATTAATGAAAAAAAGGCATGTTGTAGCGAAACAAAGATCTCAGTCACATCTGAGTGAAATAACCTATTTTTATGAATTTATTCATCATCACTGTTATTGCAAGGACCCCTTGCAATTGCACCATGGACCACTATGGTTCTCGGAACCCCGGTTGAGAAACACTGCCCTGGGATATGAGTAGGGACAAAAATCTCAAAATGTCTTGTTCTAATACTTTTTTTATGGTAGCGGCAACAAATGTTGCTATGCATTTATTTATCCTTTACGATAAAAAAAATTCATGAATGCACATAGTTCTCATTATAAATCAGTTGGAGACCCTTAAAAATTTGCATGTTGAAAATATTTTAGATAGATCTACACATCGAGATAAAACAGGTTGATAGTCAGTCTACCCATTTACATGAACTTTTATTCATCTGTCTGGCTGCAGTATCCAGTATCCATATCTCATATCCAGTAGACTGTAAGTACAAATGTGAAACAAACTTTTTTTTGTCTGATGGTTTGAAATTAGCACAGCACATTCATTTACAATGAAGGGCATTTATCTGCCTGGCTACAGATGCATTTGTTAGGTGTTGGTTTCAGCATGTAAGGTGGACCCAGAGCAGAGGCAGAGATCAGATCAGGTTTGAAACAAAAACCAGGATTTATTAACAAAGGTGCAAAAAAGGTGATATGTACAAAGGTGGCAGTGGCAGGAGCTCGTGGAGACCTGGAGGAAAAAACAGAGGAGAGAGCACTGATTAGTCCACAGGCAGAAAAACGAGTAAACCCACACACATCCCAGACAAAAAGTACAAAAAGGTTCACTAAGGTAGTGAGAGGCGAAACTGAAGCCAGCACAGACGTTTGGTACGAACCACAATGTGAAAGGCAATCAGCCGGCGCCGAGAAGAATCCAACACTGGCTTAAGTAGAGGGATCCCCAATCAGGAGATCGGGAACAGGTGGTGCAGGTAGGGGAGATCAGCTCCATGGGCGCCGCCCATTCAGGAGATCCAAAGGGAAGTGCGGAGAGCCCCGTAGCGCCAACTCCCACACTGGCGAACGAGGGAAGTGCAGGACAGGAAAAGGAGAGGAGACAACCCGAGAGGGGAGGGAGAGAGGAGCAAAACAGGAGGACTGGCGAGCAGTCCTCACAGCATTTCTTATTTTGATTATGACCACTTTAAAATTGAAATCCTAACTTATTAAAATTAACTGACAACAAGGAACAACATTTCTTCTCCATCCAACTTCATCACGGGGTTTGACATCCACCACCCAAACTTGAAGTGAATTAGTTTAAATGAACACACATCTGTCTGACTGTCATGTGAGGAAGACCAACAAATGTCACTCCACAGAAACTTCTCATCCTGACTCAGCTGACACCTCAATCAAAGTTTGAACACCTTATGTGGGTTATTTTTGCAACTTTTCAGTGAAAAAGCTCATAAAACTTGAAAATAGAATAATAAGTTGGAAAAAGTTAATTTCACAATAAGGTAAATCGTTTATTCTATACACCCAACTTCATTGAGAGGTTTTAAATTGAAGTGAATTGGCTTCATTGAACACACATCACACCTCCATCAAAGTTTGACCAGGCTGCATTACACTGTAAACCATGAAAACTGTAACCACTGACCTTTGTTTATCACACCACATGGAAAACATTTCAACTGTTGAAATAATGACAGACAACACTGATATATTTAACACTAAATAATTTATTTTTCAAAACAGTTAATAACATTTAAATGTTTATGATTTCTTGATTACATCCATTTCAGTTATTTTAATTATCATTATATTAAATTATATAATATACACATTATATTGTATTATATTATTGTAATTTATTTATCTGTACATTTTTCTTGTGAATTTTCTCTAAAAATATAGAAAAAAAGTTAGTCAACATTAACATTAAGAAAATTAATAGTTGAAAAGAACAATTCATGTAACACTAATTAGAAATTTGAAATTAGAAATCTAAGGACTATGATTCTATCTCTGCTGTCAAACTACATATAAGACATCTTAAATTTTTTAAATTAAAGTCCTGATCATGAATACTTTGACAACAGTTCATCTAAACTACTTTGGCACACAGACAAATCACGTGTTGATTTGTATCCAAAAATCTCTCGTTGCTCATCTCATTCGGGGGTGGGGAGGTTGGCGATCACATCAGCAACTTCGATCAGACAGTTTCACCTCAGAGGAAACAAAAATCAATTTTAGAACAAAATCATCTGACTATGAACACTGTCAACAAAAGTAACTATATACACAGATTTTTAACAATCTACCTAACATTGATTTACAAGACCATTCAATTGTAAAAAGTGTCAGAGGGATAGGGAGAGATAGCAAAAGACTGTAGGACACGAAGTGGAGAAGAAAACATGGAAAATGACAACAATAACAACTATAACAATAATAATGATAATAGCCCTTTAAAAATAATATTTACTAACCAAAAATATTATTAACTTCTTTAAGAAACTGTCCTGTCCTGGCAGTCAGGCATACAGAATGAGAAGTCTGTGTGCCTTTTGGTGCCAGAACAGATTTACTCTGACTTCATGGTCACAAACATCAACAATTTTCATCTGAACTATTGAAAGTGAACCTGATGAAGATTTAAGAGAACTACTGAACTATGAACAAATAATGAACAAATGTGTACATTTAAAACACACAGAAACCAACAGTTAATGAGCAGCAAGCAAAGACAAACATCTAAAAACACTAAAAGCTAACACACACATGATTACCTAAAGGACCTCTTTCACAATACATGTAATTTTGCCCACAGCCCATTTTTTTGTTTATTGTGTGGTATTTGAAGTACACCCAGAGACTCCCAAGAATATACCTTTAGAAAATCCAAAAGTCATCCAGGACCTGTACTATGACCTATTTTATGATCATTGCCATAGGTGTAAGCCAGGGTGCACACTTTACCCCAAAACTTACTCAAACACAAATAATAAATTATCAAACTGGGTCAAATCACCTTCACTGAAGTCTGGTGCATCTTTTGAAATCAAATGTAAAGCTAAGTATTACAATTTAAAGAAGTTATTGAATTTTAACTGGAAAAAAAATAGTTTTTTTTATGATTTTTTCAACAAATTCAATTCTTTAGAGATGTGTCTGACCAACTTACAGTTGCTGTACAACAAAAATCATCAAATTCTGAGACCGGTAAAGTTGTTCAATTAACAGGTTGGGTTACTGTGGAAGAATCAGGATACTGTTCCATGTCTTGTATATCAGGGAACCTTTAAAGATTTGTTCAGAATTCATCCTTTAAGTATGATTTCTTTTAGAATTTGAATGCTAGATTCAAAACAAACATTTCAAATGAAATGTTATTCATTTTAATATTGAACAGCCACAAAGGGCCTGTATATTATGCCTTTGTGATGAGATAATAATGAGCCATTGATACAAGTAAAAACCGATGCAGTTTTGGATTGTTTTAATCAGATTGTATATATCTACAATGACAGCAATACATAAACATTACTTCTGTTAATTTCTGTTTCTAGTACTTGTAATCTGTTTTATGGCCTTCGTGTCTTTTTGCATAGCAACGGCTTGGACAATTTTAATTTGTAGACTGGAACTATAGTGAGGGAAAGGGGATCTGAGAAATCCATAAGATGTATGATTGGCTGGTTATTTCATAGAATGGAGTCTTTGAATTTGCTTGTGTATGGTTGGAGGGGTTTCTGATTTTGAAAATGTTTATAATATCCCAAGTAATAGATTACAGATGCAACATGTGCACACATGCCAGAGGTTCTCTTTCCAGCAGGACAGAGACAATAATATGCCTTCACAGGATCATCTGATGCATTCTTGTCAAATTGAATCCAAAAATTGTATTTTATTTGAGATCTGTGACGAGAATGAATCTGTCCCCTAATGAGA
Source organism: Scarus forsteni (assembly GCA_036419115.1). NCBI lineage: Eukaryota > Metazoa > Chordata > Actinopteri > Labriformes > Labridae > Scarus > Scarus forsteni. The sequence goes on along the minus strand of JAZDUH010000536.1, from coordinate 8,304,213 downwards.
TCAGCATCATGCTGGTAAACCCAAATCTCATAGTCACCATCATTTTTTGATGCTCAGCAATGTAGCCAGGGGACTGTTTGATTTGGTATGTACCGCATGTTGTGGTCTCAAGGTATTCCAGATCCACATGAGGGAACGAGATATCAGATGCTTCAAGCTTCTGCCATTCACTCTGAGCTCTACGTGACATATTTGGGTCTTCTGCAACTCGTTTTGCCAAAACATTGTCTTTTTTTAAAAGTGAAAGCATACGCTGAGCCATCTTAGTATCTCGTTCCTCTCGATCTGGATCTGAAACATATATTGGTCCTCTAAAGGCATTGCGACATGCAGTTACTATGCGCACTAATTTGCCAATGACCTCAACGAAATAATTTGAGGTAAGTTGTTTCTTAAACAACATCCACTTCTTTAAATGCCGGTGGTAGGACTCTACTATCCATCTTGTTTTGGTACAGCAACGATCACTATTGGCTGTTGAGGAATCCAATTGGGATTTACCAGTTGGTAAAAATGACGGCATTCTAGCATCATACCCCAACTTAGCAAGAAGATCTAAGGCATCCCTGAAACTGCGATCTACAATCATATTGTCATTTGCTTCTAACCAAGATTTCAATATTTCAATTTTTTCCATGATGAGTCGAGTTATTGTTGCATCATTTACGTTACCATGGTAGGGGCCAATAGTGTCTTAAACATATCCATCAGGCAGTACAACTGACATGAATTTTAGGTAATTTTGTTTTTTCTGTCCTCCGTAAGATGCCTTTTGAAACTGATGATCACTGCATTTGTTGAGGTAGATATATGTACCATCTAAGATAAGAGTGACCTGGTCACCATAAAAAGCTTTAGTAAAGACAGTGTTGTGAGTTATGACATCATGGCGTGAAATATGATTTGTGCCAAGGTATTTGGGAACAACTATTGTGTTCAAAATATCTGCAATTGTATGAAAATATCTTGACAGTGTAGCTTGGGAAAGATTAGTAAGCATGGTCATTTTGACACCCCTGCATGGAACAGTATCCTGATTCTTCCACAGTAACCCAACCTGTTAATTGAACAACTTTACCGGTCTCAGAATTTGATGATTTTTTTTCCCACTTTGAGAATATATATGTGGCCAAATAATTTGTAAGTATTGTAGTTGTACAGCAACTGTAAGTTGGTCAGACACATCTCTAAAGAATTGAATTTTAACTGAAAAAAATCATAAAAAAAACTATTTTTTTTCCAGTTAAAATTCAATAACTTCTTTCAATTGTAATACTTAGCTTTACATTTGATTTCAAAAGATGCACCAGACTTCAGTGAAGGTGATTTGACCCAATTTGATAATTTATTATTTGTGTTTGAGTAAGTTTTGGGGTAAAGTGTGCACCCTGGCTCACACCTATGGCAATGATCATAAAATAGGTCATAGTACAGGCCCTGGATGACTTTTGAATTTTCTACAGGTATATTCTTGGGAGTCTCTGGGTGTACTGCAAATACCACACAATAAACAAAAAAATGGGCTGTGGGCAAAATTACATGTATTGTGAAAGAGGTCCTTTCCTGCCTTCATGATGAACATTTTAAACTTCACTGATTACCCTTGTGACACGTGATTAGTTTAACAAACAATCACATAATGATAACCATCTCATCATTATAACTACATAAAATTTACTCACAATCAATACATTTACCTCTACAATCTCACCAATAAATATCATAAATAAATATATAAATACAATAAATATAGAAGTTAAAATCCACAAACAAACACAAGTTACTGCTAAAATGCCAACACGATCTTCACTATGGGAGTGGGCAGACTCTACACTAAAATACTAAACTACAACCATGGTGGTAGCCAAAATACACACCATGAACAACGCAACATGCAACAGATCAGTTTCCTCCTCCATATAAACATATCTAACATGACAAAACCTATATTTGCACCATGACACGGCGATGTAGCTGTTTGACTCATCAGACAAAGAACTCACACTGCCACTGTGATTTTCTGTCTGCCTCCTTTGCCAAACCAACCACACTAAACCTGATCTGAACCAAACTCAGCATCCAACAGCTTCTCTAAATCATCTGCATCAAAATCAAACATCCTGTCTATATCCTCGACCTGCCCCTGATCATCTTTAACTCTACAACTACACAGAATTCCTTCATGATCGCTGAAGTACGTAGGAATCACTGCACAATCTACATCGTACTGTGCTGTTTTAACATAAACATGATCAATTAATGTCCCCTTCTCTGTGGTTGCTTCTGTTACACGCTGCTTAAATCCTTTTGACCCCATGAATTTACAAATTGATGATTTTTTTAGAATGTTCTCATTAAAATCTCCCATTATTACAATTGTGTTACTGATTGGATTTAACCAATCAAGTAACTTCCCCAGATTGTCTTTGAATACTGAAATTGGATAACATGGTGGACGATAAATCACTGCCAATAGGATGTTCAGTTTGACACACAGGCACACCAAACAGTCCAGATTTAAATCAGGTACCTGCAGAATCTCACAGTCCAATTTGTCTTCACTGTATAATCCAACTCCACCATGTTCTAGCTCCTTAAGCTCTAACAATTTGGCATGACTGCTGCTGCTGTAACACACACCACGAGGACGGCTGTGGAAAGTGTAACCAACAATTTGGACACTGCAGTGAGGACTGTGCACTGAGCCACGTTTCTGTGACAGCATAACAGGTAGGCTGTAAATGCTCTGTGCAAGACACCAGATCCACCACATGGCGGCCTAAACTTTGAACATTCATTAGATACACAGAGAAACTGTGTGCATCTAATGAAGGTTTCTGCTGTCCAATTAAAAATGGAGGCATGGCTGCTAAAGCCTCCTTTATGGTAGCCTTGCAGTAAATGGCCTTCTCTTCAAAATCCCTGATGATCAGTCCAGACGAAGCTCTAACACGATTCAGTGCTACATACGCCTGTCCAGGTGCAAACACCTTCTCAAAGGAAACTACAGCCTGGTCTGCGGTTAAACCCTGTACTTTGTGTACAGTAGACGCCCACGCTAACCTGAGAGGAAACTGAACACGCAGACCCCCCCACTTGGTCGCCCTCTCCTGCTCTGGATCAATAGAAGTAGAATCCCTGCATTCTACTGCTGCATGTGCATGCTGTCTCCTCCTCTGTGAGCCAATCTTAGGGTCGTCAAATTTAACAAACTGTTCGAGGAAACATGTCGTCATCATTATCAAAATCGATCTGAGTGACTGTGCCACATGCTCCATTAACCAGACCATCACCGACATCCACGTTCTTACAGAGCATGACACACGCGTTCCTCACCAAACTCAAACGCTCTTGCAAACATGTGTCTGATGCTGCACTATGATGCCCGACCATCTTCTCCAATTTGCCTGTTTTGCTACTGTTTTTGTAGTCATGAGCATCAGTGGTAACATAATCAGGACACATGGCGAAGAGCTGCTCGAGGTTGTGCTCAGACACTTGCCTATTCGTCGGGAGAAAATGCAACGCTGAGCTCTGCTCCCCGGTTTCACGCGACTTTAAAATTTGGACGTCACTATCTAACAGGGGCGTGTCCTTGGAGCGCACTCTCAGCCTATTCAACAACCCAGCAAACACACGGTCCTTCTGTCTAACTACTGTGGTCAACTCCACGATGCTAAAGTTGCACCACAGATCCACACCAATGGGACAACTATACAGAGGCTTCCCTTTAACAGGAGGCAACTGATAGAAGTTTCCAACAGCCATCACACTAACACCACCAAAAGGGGAAAAGTCACCTGTCTGCCTAATCTGCCTCAACCTGCCATGAACATAAGCCAGCAGACTGTGATCAACCATGCTGATCTCATCGATGATTAGAATTTGGAGGTGACCCAATTCAGCTCTTAGAGAGTTTAGCTTCTCCTCACCTAAAGGGGTGTAGGGTAAACTAGCCTGTTTGCCAATGCCGAATGTGTGATGAATTGTTGCTGCATTTAAATTGTATGCAGCGATGCCCGTAGGAGCAGTCAATAAAACACAGACATCATCTGGTTGATCACACAGTGCTGACAGCAGCCTCCCTGCCTCATACTGAATAGCCCTGATTAAATGACTTTTCCCCGTACCTGCTCCACCTGTGATAAACACCTGCAGAGGCTCTGGGTTTTTGCCCATGACCTTCTGCAAACACCAGTGTCTCACCTGATAGAAAACAGCTAACTGTGTCTCATTCAGAGACCTGACCAAACACAGACCCTCACTACGAGACATGATGTTTCTCTTCTCTAACTTCACAACCTGTTTAGCACCAACAACCAAATCTGGAATATTCTCTAACCCTTCCACTAGCTGCTCTCCCTCTATCTCTGCTGCCTGCTGCAGCCTCTTCTCCTCTAAACACTCGAGGTGCTCCACTTCCTGCTCCGGACAGAGCTCCGCCCAGGCATCTTAATCCACCCCATTGAGCAGCTCAGCGATCTCCTGAGCTCGCTCAATGTCTTCACAGTCAAATTCAAATTTGGCCCTATTCTCGTCGACCACGGCCTGCACTGGATGCACGGAGCCGTCACTAAACGTCACTTCCCCTTCCTTATAGAACTGACTGAACAGCTCAAAGCCCTCAGGTTTGAGGTCTGAGTCAGCTCTATAAGGAAGAAACAACTGCAGCAGACTCTGGAAATGAGCCTCCTCCTGCTTCTCTAAGTTAAAACGCATGTATCTAACCACCGCAAACTGAGATCGTGTTCTCCTCAGGATGAAGCCCAGGTCATTTTTCAATTTGATTGCATTTTTGATTTGATTTTTTTCATTCCGTAGAGAACCACGATAGCCTACACATGCATGTCACTGAACACCTCGTTGTCGGGCCTGTTCCTGAACCTGTCCACTATGCTCGTCATCCACATATCCTCTGACCGAAGATCATGTGATGACGCCCTGTGCTGCAGAACACTGAGAGGTAAACTCATCTTAACTACATTGCTCCCTGTTGGCACAAACACAGCCTTTCTGGAACACTCCTTCAGATGCATGGACGTTAGCCTGTACACTGCTTCCTGGGCGCAGACGTCTCTGTGGTGTAAATATACACTGCCGAGCTTCTTTAAGCTTTCTCTAGCAGAGAGATTTCCCTGTTTTGAGGCTTCTTTTTGGGCATTGCTCAATAAAAGGCTAATTTCTCTCTCTGATTTCGTAATGTACGCGATGATGTAGATGACGACTGCGTAGGCGTCAGTGACAAAGCTAAGGTCCATGTTGGCGTTCCAGCACTTCAACAACTTCTGATTAACCCAGACACTGTTTACCTCTCTCCAATACACTACCTTAGTCTTCTTCTCTAAACGCCTGTACGCCAGCTCAAACATCTCTTGATTGATGCTCAGACTAGCAAACAACTCCTCTACACATGATGCAAGCACCTCCTTTTCCACTGCTTCCTTTAAAGCTGTTAAAATCGCCTGTGCCACATCTTTTGGAATCTTAGTGTCCTCGTCAAAACACTTACAGACTGGCTTGTTCTTTGAATCAGAACCCTTCTCCGTGCCACGTGCCTTTTTCTGATCGCACGTGCACTCTTTCATGTGACAGATAAACGTCCGTGCTGAAACAGGTTTTGGGAAATTGAAACAACATTTTGTTTTCTTGGTCCTACATGTTTTTGCATGTCATTTGGAGTGTGTTTGAACCCTCGATCCAAAACAAACAGTGAACATGAGGAGAGCCGCGCTGCTGAAATTCAACTCTATGGAAATGATCGACGATTTTGCTAATTGGTTCAGCAGGAGACATGAGAACTGCTTTCAGAAAACAGTGCCATCTGTAATCGAACATCCTTGCAGCCGTCAGTGGATTACGACGCAACAACTGACATCTGTCTGCCCACTCCAAATCCTCCACTGTCTGCATCCTGCCCTCCTGTTTGAGGATGCTGGTCAGCAGGTTCTGCCAGCGCATATCAGCAGACGAAAACGAACAAAACCACGTCGGGATCCCTAACTGACGAACACAAGCCATCACCTCCTTCTGAACTGACTGCCAAAACGCCGGAGTCCCTCTAATTGGTCTCAGGAACTTAAAACCATCATCAAACTCTAACAACTTCTTCAAAGCCTCCTCATCCTTTAACATACTCTGTGTGATCCTCTGAGACCTCTGACCTACTTTGCCCCTACGCAACGCCACAGAAACACTCGATATCACCCGATCTAGCTCTGACATATACTGAGCAAAAAATATGTACTCTACATTACGCGCAAAACGACCATCTGCATGCATAACTCTATTGTTAAAATAACGCGTCATGGTCAAGTAAGAAGGCCGACTATCATGAAAGGTCTTATCACCACGCGGAAACAACACTGGGAAACACTTAGCCTCATTCGTCCGGTCAGAAAGCATTTTCACTGGACAATTTCCCTCTGCAGACGCAATATTCACAATATCCTCAAAATACTGATCTAATGCTTCCTGACCAATATCAACAGGCATAAGACAAGTGTCCTGAAACATGCAGTGCTGCTGCCTGTCATGTAACATTTCATCTTGAATTATTTCTGATGATTCCTCTACATTCTCAACTAATTTAGCCTTTATCTTCGGCTGATCACCTCCCTGAGCACCAACCTCACCCTGTCCAACAATCTGCTCTACAACACCACCAACCTCACCCTGTCCAACAATGTGCTCCACAACAGCACCAGTCTCGCTCTGTCCAACAATGTGCTCCACAACAGCACCAACCTCACCCTGTCCAACAATGTGCTCCACAACAGCACCAACCTCACCCTGTCCAACAATGTGCTCCACAACAGCACCAACCTCACCCTGTCCAACAACCTGATCTACAACAGCTTCGTCCTCACTAGACTCTGCCTCTTCCTTTTCTTCATCCTCAATCCTACAAAACTCATTAACCCAATCCTAATGAAAGTCAATGTCAGCATAAAGGGCATTTGTCCTCTTTAAATACTCTAGTGCCTGTCTTACACTTAATGTATCAACGAACTGATACTCGTAATGCCCTTTATAAGTCAGTTTCCGCTTCAACTTGACCTGTACCAATGACCCTTCCATACTGGACCGGGGCAACACGCGAGTAGACTGCACAATGTCGGCTGGAACACAAGTCACAGGCCCATGTACTCCGTTCTGCCCACCTTTTGGCAGTGCCAACATTTTCATAAACGGAATATGCAACGCTATCAAATGCTGCTCTAAGCTGTTCAAACATCCCAGTTCAAGTGGAATGGGATCCAGCTCCAGGTTATTGACCCAGCATTCAGCTGGGCCCTATTCTACGAAGCGAGTTCAGCCTAGCGAGACAGCCTTGGAGCTACCTAGCTGAACTGAGCGCGGTAGCCGGCGGTCTCGCTACACGGTTCAACGACGCTGGTTATCAACCTCATAAGTGGATCCAGCTTTGCTATGAGCGCGTGCACGCATATAAGGCGGAGCCCGCCGCATCTGACCAATCGCGAACATGGACCAGTCTGGAGCGTCAGAGCAGGGGAGCGAAGTACAATCTACTTCACACATGAGGAGCAGGAGGTGATCATGACAGAGTATGAAGAATTAAAACATGTAATAAACGTCAAAAGCAACACCATCACTGCTGCAAAAGCACGGAAGGAGTGCTGGCAGAAAATTGTTGACAGTCTCAATGCATAAATATGTATAGCGTGCAAAAAATCTTTCGTGCCATTATCATCCTGAAATAGCACTGTTCAACATGCACTTTTACTGTAACATGCACCAGACATGTCTGATTCATTTCCAAGATGAATTTATTCATTTGTTCATTACTATCTTGTTTAAATTTTTTCGTGTGATATGTAGCCCACATGAGCCCTACATGAATTCCTGTCACAATTTTAAGACGGCAATAAAATATTGTCATGGAACAGAAGTTTGTTTTTTTTTTTCAATTCTTTATTCAGCCATTTCATGTAACAAACAGGCATATTTTGCATTGTACATTCTTCAAAAATCACTGAGCAGCATCACTAACCAATATATAAAACAAAATAATAATAAAAAAAGAATAAAATAAAAAAAATAATTCATAAACAATTCAATGAAAACATTTACAAGGGGTTCAATTCATACATAAATCAAGAATTTCATGGAGTCTTGAGGCACTTTCTTTTTCAATCTTTTTTAAAGATCGAGAAAATAATTTAAGGTCGTTCTTAAATGCAGCAAAATTGGGAGTAACTTTGAAGAATCTACATTTGTGGATATAGAATTTCCCTATAATAAACACATTATTATATAAAAATTCGACAGTTTTATCTTTTACAAAGATTCCAAATTTGATCATATGTTACTTAAAAACAGGTATTACGTATTTTGCATTTAGCCATGCATGAATTATTTCCCAAAAAATCTTAATAGCATTACAATCATGAAACAGATGTTCCTGTGTTTCAATTTCTGTATGACAAAACGTACATTCATTCTTATCTATATTAAATCGTCTTCTCAAAAATTCATTACATGGATAGATATCATTAATAGTCTTGAAATGAACTTCTTTCATTTTTGGCAACAATGGAAAGTCTAAATATCTAGTTCTCAGTTTAACCAAATCAAGTTTGGAGAAAACCTGAAAAATGATATTTCTTTTAAAAGGAAGAGGAAAGAATTCCTTTGTGATAAGACTTCTAAAAATGTTGTTATTACACTTACGGTCTAATAAATCATATTCACCAATAAAAAGATTGTGAGGTACAGGTGTTACAGCAGAACATTTCAGAGTTTCTCTGATCAAATTAAACAAGGCTACAGGAACAGCTTTTTATCACTACTGAATACTGTTTGTAAGAACAATCTATTTTTGAATTTCAGATTGAAATTGGTATGATTTAATATATTTCCATCTTTATCCATTAAATGTATAACAGCCCAAACACCTTTTTCCATCCAATTTTTATAGAACAAAGATTTCCTTTTATGCAAGATATATCTGTTGTTCCAAATGATGGCTTTATGTGGGCTGAAATTATGTTTGTAAAACATTTTCCAATACCGTAATACCTGTGGATGAAAGTCTGATAACTCCATAGGTAATTTTAAGGGGTCAAAATCACATCTCAGTAGAAATTTAAGTCATGGAACAGAAGTGTTAGCATTGAAGATGTTGTTACGGCAATGAGAGTTCTTCATTCCCTTTAACTACCTGTAGCAAGTGTCATGTACTGTGGAGTGACTCTGAATCTGAGTCTCGTTTCAGCACCAATCAAAGTACACAAAAAGATCTTGGGGGGATTCCTCCCCCAGATTTTACTCCTGCAGAGGAGCTGGCCCTCTGCAGCCATCGGGTCGGCTCATTGGTCAGTGGGCGGGGTTTTTATTGTCCTCGAGTTTAATCTGGAACCTAACCTGCGGCAGGTTAGCCGTTCAGCGTATGTTGCCATGGAGACTCGCCTCGCTAAGGAGTGATCCCGTCTCGTAGAACAGGGAAACCGGAACTTATTCTCAAAGCTACCTCGCTAGGCAGTAATCCTGCTTCGTAGAACAGGGCCCTGGCATCTTATCTTTTTTAATCTTTGCATCACACGTGTAACAAATCCAAATCTTTCCTCTAGATACTGCCAACTGACAGGGTACAGCACATTCATCATTTTACCATACTTTTTACTTTTTTTTCCTCCCTGTGCTTAATGTTTTCTTTATATTTCTTCACACTAAATGCTTTAACCCTCTCCCTGTGCTCAGTGTTATCTTTATATTTACCTACACTCAATGCTTTAGCCCTCTCCCTGTGCTCAGTGCTCTCTTTATATTTAGCTACACTCAGTGCTTTAACCCTCTCTCTGTGTGACACATTTTCTCTATACCTTTTAAAACTGTTTAACTTTTTCTTTTCCCTAATCTCATTTTATTGATATATATTTCTAAACTTCAACTGACATCTCTCCCTCACCAACTTTGTCTGCTGTGTCCACTCCTTACCCCTGATATACTTCGATCTTACAGACCGCCTACCTGACTCTACTTTCCTAGTACTCTCTTCATCCTCTGTATCTAAGCCCACATCTGAAACTTCGACATCATTACTGCATCTTACTGCTGTTTCCTCACCATCTACAACCACAACATCCAGACACCTCGTCCTAAAGCTGTAACCTGACACATCACTAACTTTACAATAGCCGTAACAGCTCTGCAGTCCAGGCTCATAAACACAAACAACATTCTCAAAATGCTTCCCTAAGATATTCTCCAAATAAATACACCCTGCAGAAAAACGCTTGCTGCTACAGCTGTACTTCAGCCAACGACCATCATAAAAAGTACACGCACTAACCCCTAGCAAATCTGCTGTTACCTGAATTTCCACCTCTGTGGCCCAAGTGTTCACATTCCTCATCCTGGACTGCTGAATGTACTCTAACACCGACGGGTACTCGCTCCTAATGATGCTGCGATACCTATCTGCGTTCCTCTCTAGCTCTTTACAAACTGCCAGCCTGATCTTATGATAGTGCTTCTGTGAACCACTCATAGCCTGAGAGATGGCTCTGAAGAAGCAGTTACCATCAGCTACAATCCTCTCATTTCTACAAGGAACCCCTAACAATCCGACACGTGTGGACACCGGTCCACCAATCTTCAAACTCGATGTCAAAACTGCTGCACAAAGCCTTACAGACATCTACACTGAGAGGATGGAAGACTAGCTCCGCATTTCTAACTTCATTAACAAACTCTACATCTAAATTCGCCTCACTAACATCAAACCGCTTTGATTTTTTTGACATGCTGCTGCTCACATCACTTCCGAAAGACGACACCGAAACACCCGACAATGCTGGACTCAAATCTACACTAACACAATGCTCAGGCACAAAACTACCTGCAGGAACCACATTACTTGACCTGCCCTCACTGACAACACTAGACTCTGGTGCTGGAGCAGTAGTCACCTCTGTGACGCTACTCTCCACAGGAACACCAGGCAGCACTGGACTCACATCTACACTGAGAAGAGGGGAGGCCTCTTCATTTCTAACGGCTATAACAATCCCTACATCTGAGTTTGCCTTTCTAACCTTTGACTTCGTCTTTGATTTCTTCGACATACATGAGAAAGTTGGACTGGCATCTACACGAACATTTACACTAAGAGGAGGGAAGTCCTCATCGTATATCAAAGGATTAACAACCACTACATCTGAATCTACCCTTCCAACACCGAATCGCCTCGATTTCTTTGACATATAAGTTCCAGAAGAAATGCTACGATTTTTGCCAGCAGCAACACTTGGTCCTTCCTCTGAGCCACTGCTCGCGACACTGGCATAAGACCCCGCAGACATACATGACAACGCTGGACTGGCATCGACACTAACATTTACACTGAGAGGAGGGAAGTCCTCGTCATATGTCAAAGGATTAACGACCTGTACATCTGAATCTGACCTGCTAACACCGAAACGCCCTGATTTCTTCGGCACACAAGTGCCAGAAGATATGCTACGCTTCTTGCCATCAGTAACACTCGGTCCTGCCTCTGAGCCACTGCTCACAACACTGGCATACGACCGCACAGAAATGCCTGACAGTGCTGGACTGGCATCTGAACTAACACAATGCTCAGGCACAACACTAGACTCTGGCGCTGGAGTCGTAGTCACCTCTGTGACGCTACCCTCCACAGAAACACCAGGCAGCACTGGACTTGCACCCACACCGACAGAGATGCCACACAGTTCAAAAAGCCTCTCCCCTGAAGTGAGACTGTCGGCCAAACGACAGATGTAGTGGTGCAGGTCATCCAGGCACACAAAATGCAAAACCACGCTTGTACCGTTAAAGTGTGACATGCCAACGTTACTGCGTGAGTGACTGTCGACCACAGCGAACCGTCCATCCTCACAGATGATGGCAGAAGTGTTTCCACACATTGTCAGAAGACATGTGCTGTACTGACTGAAAATCCTCTCCAGTCCATTACGCAAACTGATGAACACACCGCTGTCGATGTGTTCACCCTCAGTCACGCCTACATCCCCCAACACAGTGTCACCAAAACCCAACCTAACAACCTCATCATCTACCACCAACTGCTGTGGCAAATCTGGAACGGACAGCAGATTTGTCACATGGTTAAACACACCAAGGTCACGCAAACTAGTGTACAACTCATCACCTAAAACCAACACGCGATCCAGTTCACGACTCCCCCAGGAAAAAACACTGCTAAACGTGTGTTTGGCTAAGCTGACCAAAGCTATAGCCATACACTGCAATCCCCCGTACACAAAGCGCCTGCTGCCCTGGTAAAACGACCCGCGCACAACCTTTGCTAGCCTAACACCCCTCCTACCCTCAACCTTTGCTGCTACATCATTACTGTCAGAATCTAAACCAACATCAGCAATGCAAACATTAGGGAAAAAAACGTCCTTAGCTTTGCTGATCTTCTGTGGCCTCCGGGTTCCCTCGGGCACGGCAGGGCACGTTGCAGTGACCTCCTCCACAACGACCTCCTCCACGACGACCTCCGGGACCTCCTGGGCTGCTGCCTCCGCCTGACACAAATCAAAACTAAAGCTTAACTACATAACAAACCAGGGGAATGAGTGCAGTTTTCACTTTAAGTCACATATTATGTTAAACAAAGACATACCTGCAGCTGGACTGGACTGGGACTGGAGGCAGACTCCATCACCTGGGCAGGTGAAGGTGTTGCCACCACCTATAAAGAACAGAAAAAGAAAAAAAACATTAAAACAATGGAACTCTTATCAAAACATGTACCACACCTCACCAGTCTCTCTCCATAAAACAATAAAAAAAGAAAAAACACACCTGCCGCTTCCCTCCTCTGCGCTTCATGGCAACACCTTGTGGCTGACGCTTCACAGGGGAAGCCTAGAGGAAGAAAAACAAACCTTTCTAACAGCTGTCTACCACTTCTGTTCTCAACTTTTTCAGACATGTGACTTGTGTGCACTTTACCTGGCCAGCTGGTGGCTCAGCAGTGCAGCCAGAGCCAGAAGAAGGACTAACCTTCTCCATAGCATCCAACATGTCACCGCTGAACCACACAGGGTTGGGCGGGATGACAGACCGAACCACAGCAGGTGCAGTCTTGAAAACAAAAACAAACAGAATTGTGTTAATAACATTTTACATGCAGGCTCAGCACAAAACTATTGGACAATCACTCAGAAAAACACATTACCTTGCCCTCCCTTCCAACCACAGTCCACTCCCAGGGGTCGCTGTGACGTGGCACGGGGACGTGTCCCGTCACAACTAGCCTGGGAGACACCGTGTCACGCGGCGATGTCCGGGGGGACACCGTGGGCGTGGGCGGAGGTGGTGCCAGCTGCTGCAGGGCAGCGTCCCACAGCAGCTCCACCAGGATGGGGGTGCCATCGGTGTCGCTGAGGTGCACCTGAAAAAAGTCCAACACAGAAGACATTTCACTTCATTAGTGTATCTGACACTAAAGAAAACATCCAACTCCAACTGTCATGACAATAAAGTAAGATGTACTCACGCCGTCGGGGCACCACAGCTCCAACCGATGGAGAGGAGGGTGCTCTGCCACAGGCACGTAAGGGAGACCTGACACAAATGTCACAAAGCACAAAAAAAAACTTTAAATACTCTAAGTCTGATTTTACATAAGTGATAAATTACATATGGGCATGCATTTACATGTAAGTGATCATTAATGCATACGGTCACATTTTAAAAAAAATCTCATTTCTCAAACATTGCAGCAGATATGAAACAAGCTCAACTTAAACATACCCATGCGTGCTGCGACACGGTGAAACTCCTGACGCAGCGCCAGCTGCAGGCCCGGCGCGATGTTCAGGCGTGGAGGGAAGTCCAGCATGAACACCTTACAGAAAAACTTTGGTCATCAGATCACATTCATGTCTCCAAAATAAGTGCATGACAAAACAACAGCTGCTCACAACAGCTTTGCTGAAACGGAACCAAACAATCAGCAACAACAATAAATTGAAACCTGAAGACACACCTTGGGCCAGCGGCTGCAGATCGAGGTCAGGAGAGCACCGAAGTCCAATGCTGCCTCACCAACTGTCCGGCTAGCTGTGAGGTTGTTGCTCGGGGCAACCACGCAGACGGCGTCCGGGGTCCACGGGAGATCAGCATGCATGGCCTCTGTCCTCAGCTCGGCGGCCGACGCACCTGGAACAGAGAGAAAAGCAAAGGACACAGGACCTACCGGCATGGGCACAAAGTCGTCCACAATGGCCCGGAGGTGGGAGTCTCCAACGACGAACACCAGCTGCAAAACAGAGACACTGCTTTACAACAGAGAAACCAACCGTGACACCTCACGAGCTTCAGTTCCTATGTGAAACAGAAAAACTAATACCTTCTGGTCCGGACGATGTGCTGGAGAGACAAACTTCCGGGTCCGGTGGGTCAGCCCAGAAGTTTGCCATCTCCGCGTATGATGGCGGTACCCCGTACCGCGCCCTGTTTTGTTGAGGTTAAAGTCAGACAGAACATCATTAGAGGATAATTGACCTAAACAATATCAGTGAAAGATCTGAAATGCGAGCTTGACACATACGGGCGACTAACTCCGGGACAGGCACCAGGGCGGTCCAGGTGTGCTCCTCTGCCCTTCTCCTCTTCAGGGCTTGAGCTCGGCGGTGGCCCTTCGCACGAGGCATCTAAACGTGAAAACAAAATATTTTCAGTCAACACTCAGAGAAAAAACAGAGCAATAGGAATCTGAATCTGTGCCAGTTATACTCACAGGCCTTTACATAGCAATGTTTAACCTAACATTGAAATACAGAAATGTTTGAACTCACCTTGGTTGAGGGAGAGTGTTTGTGTGTCTGTGTGTGTGTGTCTGTTTGTGTGTCTGCTTGAGTGTGGATGTGTATAGAATCAGTTAAAATATGTGCAGACTATTACTTTGTCTATGTGTTTGTTTATTGAATAGATGTATCTGTATCTGTGTGTAAAGATGTATGTGTTCTGGATCAAAAGATCTCAGATGCAGAGCAAACAACCGCAGTCACCAAAGCCGGAGAGTACCAGATTGCACAGCCAAGAGTTGATAATCTACAAATCAATAAGATCAATTAAAATTAGTTACATGGAAACATCTGATCAATAATTTATCTCATTTAAGAAACAAGTTCAAGCCTAAACATGTGCTTATGCAAAACCTGAAAAGGTCTACCATTGTAAAAAGATTTACATTTTCAGTCATTGTATTTTCAAACATTGCAATAACTTGTGATTGGAGTAAGTTGAGAGAAAAACTCTATTTTTTAATAATAAAATTAATTTGAATTAATTGACTTAATTGACTTATAGTCCTGCCTGAGCTGTAGGAAATTTTTAACCTAAATTTTTGACAAAACTTCTTGACAGAATCAATTAAATTAATCTTAGCATAGTGGTTAACAAACAAACTAACATTAGAATCACACATTTGCTCTCTTAAAAAGATATGTTGGCTGACAAAGCATTGCTCAACTATGATGGAGAAACAAAAATGAGTCTATGTCAGGAGCTAAACTTGGCCAGCACAGAGAATGCAGCGCAGATGTACAGAGAGGGCCACAAACAGACCCATATTCACACCCAATGCAGAGAGCAAAGTAAAGTGTCTGCATATGTTCAGCATGAAAGCAAGTCATGCTGATTAATCCAAATCCATCAAATAAACGCTTGACTACGTTAATATATACTTCTCTCGACAGATGGAAAACACACATCTTGATCATGCAATTTATACCGTTATGACAACAATACCATAACATTAATACTGTCTATTTTTATAAACTATCTGCATCAGATACTTCATTACATGCACTGCGAAAACAAATCATGCACACAGACGCCTGCACACACATGCACAGAGATCTACATGAAGACACGTCTTCGCATTAAGTGCTTTTCAGCCATAATGACAAGGACACATCATCTCACAAACATGACTACTAAGAAAAAAATATATTTTCAAAAACATTTGTTTTCCCAAAATACAGAACGTCAACATGATACCTGAAGTAAGCCGAATTGCTCAAAACAAAGACGACAACTCTACATTACAAACTAGGGCTGGAGTATATTATAAATAAAAAAGCCCAAGATTTTTTGTCACATTACTCAATTTATGATTACATTGATTGAATTGATTAATTGTCCCTCTCAAAAAAAGAATAATAAGATAAAAATAATCAGTGACACAAAATGACATGCATCAAGTCTTGGATACATGTTGTAAAATATATTTCCCAAACTTAACAGTATTTTCCTCTAAAAATTATAATATTCATCAAAAAATGCAGATAATGCAGTTCAAACATAGACAGGATGTCTATGTAAATACTGAAAGCTCAGAAATTTTCACAGTATATTAACATCAAAGTCTGTTAAAAAGTAATCTCATTAAAAAAAAAATTACAAGACATATTTATTTATTTTCTTATTTAGTTAGTGCCTTGCCATAATAATTGTTGTGATTTGCTATTTACTGCCTTAAACTTTATCATGAACTTGTATAATTATGACGTGTGCTGCTGACCTCTTGGCAAGGTCACCCTTGTTAAAGAGATCCTGATCTCAATGGGTTTTATTTGGTTAAATAAAGGTTTCATAAAATAAATTAGGGCTGTCACTTTAGTGCATTAATTAGATTAATTAATTGCACACAAATTAATGCATTAAACAAATTAATCGCGATTAATCGTAGCACACAAACATTTTGATATTAGCCAGCTGGAGGACCTGTACATGGCAGTGGCACGTCACTTCACACATACGTTGCTCACCAAACCAAACAAAGCCAAGATGACAACAGGAATGGCATATTTAAGACTCAGTCTTATTTTTTTTTTGAATTTATCTATCAATATTTGTACTACATTCTTTAATAATGCATCAGGCCTAATTGTTTTGCTGGATGTCCTCGACCTTTTTCTTATTTTGAATTTGATTTATGAAACACACTTAAAGTGTAATTTGAGTTGCCTGATTGAGCTTAGAATTTTCTGGACAAGTTGCCCTGACTTTGGTTTTTATTTAGTCACCAATAAAAATGTAGATATAAAATCTTCTCTTTTTAGTGTATTCATTTGATTAATCATCCACTACAGTTTTGTAATGTCCTAGAATTCAAATTCTTTATGTGGGGACTTTAAGCAGATATGAGATTAAAATGCGATTAATTAGATTAATTAATTACAAAAACGGTAATTAATTAGATTAATTTTTTTAATCGCCTGACAGCACTAAAATAAATAAAAAATATAAATTATTGACAGGCCTACACTCTTGAAAACTAACTTTTCATTATTTACATTTTCATACATTGCACCAACTTACAGGTATTAACATAATGAGATCTTTTTAGTTTGTAAATCTCCTGCAAAAAATAATTCTAACTATTCAATTTTATCAATATATTTCACAACCCTAATACAAACTAATCCAAATAATATAAACACAGAGATACGTATTAACACTGACTGAACATCACATACAGAAACACACACAGCACTCATCACGTCATGTGCTTTCAACTTTCACGCATAACAACAAATAATGTTTTTTAAAGAAGAATATTTAAAGACCTCATCAATAGTTTGATCTGCCCTAACGTAAAAAAAATAAATGTACTGCCTTGAATTGCAGGTTATGGGTGTTTAGAAGTGTGGTTGTGTTAATTACAGAATATGCCACCATGTACATCAATGTATAGCATTAGTGTCTAAGCTTTGTTTGACTGTGCCACACAGTTCAGAAAACACAACACAAACATTTACAACAACTTGTAACTGCTAGGTTGTACCAAGTTAATTAAAATAAATCTAGAGTTTTAGTTTATCAATCATCTGCTGACAATAATTCAAATTAATTAATTTAACTGACATATTCGTTAGCCATAGCTGTAGAAAATATTTGTCTTAAATTTTTGACTTAACTTCTACACAGAATATTTTATCTTGACACTATGGTTAACAAACTAGCTAGCATAAGAATCACACATTGGTTCTCTGAAAAAATGTGATAGATGATACGATATTCAACTACGATGGAGACACAAAACTGAGTCTCTCACAGACACACAAAGATCTTCTAAAATGTTTTCACAAAAAGTGCTGGAAAGTTTTCTCCCAAAATTGCAAGGAATACTAATCTTACAAACATAACTACACAGCACACAAGTTTTGTAAAACAACTGCTCTCAAAAAACACAGACAACAGTAACACAGCCCCCGATGTCTGCTACACTTCTTAAGACACAGACACAACAACTCTACACGACAAGCTGAGCCAAATAATACACACAGAGATAAAACACACTCATGCAATAGAGTCCCTCTAACTCAGATCACCACTAAAAAAACTCAAAAAAATACATAATGGACAGAAAATTAAACAAATTACTTCGACTTCACACTATCAGACACACACCTCAGTCATCACGTCATATGCTTTCAGCTTTTATTCATAACAAAATATTTTTCTTCAATGAAGAATAGTTAAAGACCTCATCAATACTTTGACTGTACTTAAAGGAATATTACACCCAAAGAATGATATGCCTTAATTTTCTACTCACCCTCATGCTGAGCAACATTCTGGAGCACTTTTTTGATGTCTCAAATGCAGCTGGAGGTCCGGGGTGATTTTCGCTGTCAACAAACGTCCATCTAACAGGGGCAGCCAGAGCAGGTCCATAAAAGTCCACAGCGTGCTGATTTTCCTTCATACTGCTCGTCCTGTAATCCAAGTGTCCTGCGTCCATAATTAATTGACGAGGTCATTTAGTACATTTTTTCGAGCCTAAACAGTGCTATATCGTACTTCCGCGATGCACGTCTACGAGCGCTCCCTGGACTATGGAAGCCGCGGCAGGCCAATCCAGGCGGCTTCGTGGTGCAGAGCGCAGTCTCCGCAGTGCACGTCTCGCGCGCTCCTGCACTCGTAAGCGCGGCAGACCAATCCAGGCGGCTTCGTGGTGCAGAAGCAGCGCCAGTCTCCGCAGTGCACGCCGCTCCTGCACTCGTAAGCGGCGCAATCAGGCGGCTTCGTGGTGCAGGAGCGCGTGCTCGCACTGCGATCTCTGGCGCTCCCTGCACTCGTAAGCAAAAAATGGAAAATGTACTGCTCAAAAAAGCTTAGAAAGAGTGACAGCAGCTTTTAATACACGGATTTAACGCAAAACGGAAGAAATACTGTAAGATGAGTAGCTCTGGAAGACAGAGGGGATCAAACAGACAAGATAATTCAAAAGAAAAAGACGATAAACAACAACAACAGGCTAGTCCAACCAGCGCTAGCATAAATGCTGCTGGCAACAAACGTCAGTCAAGTGAGGAGACCATGCTTCTGGAGGAGATGAGGAAACTCTGCAAAGAAAATCAAGATGGACACAATCAAACTAAAATGTCTTTGGAAAGACTGGAGCAGGCGGTGGCAGACATGAAAGATCAGATGGGCGAACATGAAGAGAGACTGGTAAAGTTAGAAGAAAGAGTCGGGGAGGCTGAGGATACAATGATGAGACAGCAGAGGGCGCTACGATACCTGCTTCACCGCAACATCTACCTAACAGCGACATGCGAGGACCTCCAGAACAAAATGAGACGGAACAATGTGAGAATTTTTCAGGTCCCCGAAGGAAGTGAAAGTGAAGATATGGTGGGATTTGTGAAAACCTACCAGAAGACATGGACATTAAGACTGAAAGGGCCCATCGCTCACTCCTGTCTAAGCCAAAAGATCCAGCAGCCCCCCCCCAGGTCAATCATTGTGAGATTTCTGGACGCAGCGGTGAAAGATGCTGTCCTACAGCAAGCTTGGAGTCGAGGTCAGGTTTTCTTCCAAAACAAACGAATCTTCTTCGACCAGGACTATTCTCCGTTGTTACAGAAGAAACGGGCAGAGGTTCGTGAGGTCATCAAACAACTTAAGAAGAAGGATATACAAGCAAGGTGCCTATATCCAGCACAACTGAAAATGAAGCTGAAGACGGGGGAGAAGACCTTCACCACTTTAACGAGTGCAGCAGCAGTACTAGAGGAGTTGGGAGTCCAGGTGCACAGAGATGAGAGGGAGAGCATCGAGGAGGAGTTGAGAGGAGGATGGAGGAGCAGCGGGAGGAGAAAGAGGAATGCGGAGCTTTCAGCATCGGATCTCAAGGCTTTTTTGCAGGGGGACACCTGAACACTTCTTAAACGTCAAGGTATCTTTAAAGCCAGAGGTGACTAAAATTATAAAAGTTGTCTTACAGTAAATAAGGAACGAAAACAAATGAAAAATGTGGCGTTATGTTTAGACCTACAAATATTTTGCTGTCTTAAATCAGTAGATATATTATAAAGTTCTGACGGATGTCCTTTTCTCAGGTTCTGTATGGGTGGATTACACTCACTTAGACCTTCTTTACACATAGTTGTAATATCAGTCGTATTTACACAATTTGTGTGTTTTCCCACAGAGAGGGGTTGGTCACACCTCTCCGTCCCAATACCATCGGGGATTGGTCACGGTTTATGTTCAATTGCCATGGCTGATTGGAAAGGTGGAAGTTCAGTTTTGTGTTCATCTTAATGTTTGTTTTTGCCTGACATATGTTGAGGACTATAATCTATCTAAGTTTATACAGATGTTAAGTTTTCTTTTGTTGACAGATATCCCTGAACAGGATAAGTTGTACTTTCTAAAACAGTGCAGATATGACTACTTTAAACGTTGTTAGTTATAACATAAGAGGAATTAACAACCCAATTAAAAGGAAAAAACTTTTGGGGCAGTTAAAAAAACTGCAATGCTCTGTAGCCCTGATTCAGGAAACACACTTATCACCAATAGAACATTTGAAATTAAAAAGGGAGTGGGTTGATCAGGTCTACGGTGCATCAGATGGGAGGGGTAGAAAAAGAGGGGTAGCCATCTTGTTTAACAAATCTGTGTATTACAATAATGAGAAAATGTATCAGGATATTGCAGGTCGGTATGTTATGATTATTGGAACAATTGCAGGACAAAAAACTATTCTAAATCTATATGCACCAAATGAAGACTGTCTACTTTTTTTCAAAAAGATTGCAACGCTTGTGGCGGATAAAGGAGAGGGGATGATAATTATAGGAGGGGATTTCAATTGCATCATAAATAATAAAGTAGATAGAATACCCATAACAATGAGACCCCAATCAAAAATGTCCAAAACTGTAATAGGCATGATAAAGGAGTTGGGATTGGTTGAAGTCTGGCGCCATCTTCATCCAAATGATAAAGATTTCACATTTATGTAACAGGTCCATGGAAGTTATTCAAGAATAGATTATTTCCTGATATCAAAAAATGACATATATCGGATGAAAGATAGCATAATAGAATCAATAACCATCTCGGACCACAGCCCCATTATAATAAAAATTAATTTAGGATCAGATAGTCATTTTAAACATTGGAGACTAAACGTCTCATTGCTGACAGATCATAATGTAAAATATGAAATACAGTCAGCTATATCTGAATACTTCGCCCTAAATGATAAAGGTAATGTCTCCCCCTCATTGTTGTGGGATGCTGGGAAGGCCACAATAAGGGGTAAAATCATTTCGATAGGATCTAGACTAAAGAAACAAAGACTTGCAAAACAACAAGAATTAGAATCAGAGATTAAAAATTTAGAGAGAGAACACAAACAACATGGACAAGAAGAGACGATTAAAAAATTAAAAGATGTTAGGTCAAAATTAGATGAAATGTTGACATACAAAGCAGAGGGAGCCCTTAGATTTATAGATAGAAAATATTATGAGATGGGAAATAAAGCAAGTAGGCTGCTAGCTTTTCAGCTTCGGAAAGCCCAATCCAGCCGAATAATCCCTAAAATTAGACATCCCAAAACTAACCAGATTGAGACTCAACCTAAAGAAATATCAGAGGCTTTTGCTAAATATTATGAACAACTATATAAATGTGAAGATCAGGAATACAAGGAGGAAAAAACATACAACTTTTTAAATTCCCTTGAACTGACCAAACTGACCAGCGAGGAAGAAGCTAAATTAACAGAGCCCATCAGTGAGGACAAAATTAAAGAAACAATTGCAAAGCTAAAAAATGATAAATCACCAGGAACAGATGGATTTTCAGGTGAATATTATAAAGCTTTTGTGCATGACCTTTCTCCTATATTATGTAGAGTATATAATTATGCATTAAGTTCAGCAGACCCTCCCAAATCTTGGTCAGATGCCATTATCACAATCTTACACAAAGAAGGAAAGGACCCATTACATTGTACTAGTTATCGTCCCATAAGTTTATTATGTGTAGATTATAAAATATGAACTTCAATTTTAGCAACAAGAATCCAAAATTATGTAAAGAAACTAATACAACCAGATCAGACAGGATTTATTTCAGGCCGTCATGGAACAAATAATGTGAGGAGAGCTTTGAACCTGCAATCAATAGCAGCAAAGGACAAACAACCTTCAATGCTTCTCAGCTTGGATGCTGAGAAAGCATTTGATAGGGTGGGTTGGTTCTTTCTTGAACAAACATTGCTGAGGATGGGTTTTGGAGAAAAGTTTACGAGATGGATAAAAATGCTTTATAAAGACCCTAGGTCAAAAGTAAGAATTAATGGTTATTGTTCCAATTTTTTTAAGGTGGAGAGGGGGGTGAGGCAAGGAGACTCGCTGTCACCCATCCTTTTTGCAATTAGCATTGAACCTCTAGCACAAGCTATACGCCAAAATACACAGATTCATGGCATAGCAGATGGAGGAGGACTAATTCATAAGATATCCCTTTTCGCGGACGATGTTTTACTTTTTATAAAGCATCCACTTACTACTATTCCTGCACTCATGGAGTGTCTGTACAAGTATGGGACCATCTCTGGATATAAAATTAATCATAACAAATCAGAAGCATTAATGATATCGGGGAATTGGCCCCCTCAGCTTAATGAAGTTGCCTCTTTTCGGTGGTCTCAACAAGGATTCAGATATTTGGGAGTTGTCCTTACACCCCACCCCACACAGTTATTTAATGTTAACTATAATAAACTTATTAAAGAAATAAAATTGGACATAACACACTGGGAGATTCTCCCTCTTTCATTGTTTGGAAGAGTTGAGACAATAAAAATGAATCTGCTTCCCAGGTTTCTTTTCTTATTCCTCTCCTTGCCAATAAGAGTTCCAGTCTCCATCTTCAGTATGTTAAATAAATTAATTTCTCAATTTATATGGCAGAAAAAGAGACCAAGGATACAGCTTAAAGTTCTCTTCCTACCAAAAGAAAAAGGAGGTCTGGGCCTGCCCAATTTTAAATATTATTATTGGGCAGCTCAATTGACCGCAGTTGTGGCATGGATTAGACAAGACAGGGAAACTGGTTGGGCCCAGATTGAGCAGAGTACAGCGAAGGGAGTATTATTATCAGTTATACCTTTTATCAGTTCTAAATCTATTAATAGAATTAAAATTGAAAATACATGGATAAAACACTCTCTACAGGTGTGGGCCACAGTTAAAAAAATGCTTGGAGGACCAATGTCGATTTCAAGAGCTTTGCCAATTGTAGGCAATATAGACTTGCCTCCCTCTACATGGGACATCAGCTTTAAAAGGTGGGCTGACAGTGGTCTTAAACTAATTAACCAGTTATTTGAAGGAACAGAATTTAAATCTTTTTCCTGGCTCCAGGAGCAATTTGCACTCCCATCAAAAGATATGTATAGGTATTTCCAAATAAGACATTACATATTAACACACATAGAAAGAGACACAGTTAGTAAAAGCCCAAATGAAATAGAGGAGTATCTTATTAATATTGCAGAGAGGGGCTTTCCAACTAAAAAACATGTCTCATATATAAAAGACTGATGGATGACATTTCTCAAAATACTTTGCACATCAAAGGAAAATGGGAACTAGAAATGAATATCATAATTGAGGATAGCCTTTGGGGAAGACCTATGTGCTTCCAGTCATAAAGGAATTCACAGTCAACTGTTAAAAGAATTTGACTGGAAATCAAAAATGAGATTTTTTAATACTCCTTACACGATATCTTTCTATGTTAAGGAACCTGAAGTTGCTTTGTGTTGGAGAAAATGTGGAAAAATAGGAGACCATACGCATGTTTTTTGGGATTGTCCAGTGATTCAGGGGTTTTGGAAAATGATAAGGAAGGAAATTGATATAATCTTACAAGTGAATGCCCCATTGGATCCCCTAATGTTTGTGTTGGGAGCTATACCTAAGGAACTGTGCAACATGGATCAAAGATATATGTTACGGATACTTTTACTTATTGCTAAGAAAATAATAACATTGAACTGGAAGGAAACAAAATCACCAACTTTAATTCAATGGAGACAGAAGCTGAAACGGGTTCACACAATGGAACGAATGACAGCAAGTCTACAAATGAAGATGGACACCTTTGTTCGAAGATGGAACTGTGTTACACTTTATCTGAACAATATGGGTTGTAATTCAATTGTGCTATGAACTGTATTATAATAGCGCATCATGAAAAATGATTTCCTATATTTGGCCACGTGGGATGTCTGTCATTGAACTTGTTTTTTTTAATTGTATTCTTATTATTATTACTTATTATTACTGTATTTAATTATTATTATTTATTATTATTAATTTTTAATGTGCACATTATTCCATCTTAATTTTATTGTTATCAATAACATTGCATTATGTGTACTTAGAGTCCTATGTCAGGAATGTAATATAGTTGGAAAATGAAAATAAAAAGTTAAAAAAAAAAAGGAAAATCACCCCGGACCTCCAGCTGCATTTGAGACATCAAAAAAGTGCTCCAGAGTGTTGCTCAGCATGAGGGTGAGTAGAAAATTAAGGCATATCATTCTTTGGGTGTAATATTCCTTTAATGTAAAAAATAAAGTAAGAAATATAAATCTGGATTTTTAGTTTAAAATCTTATGCAGAAAGTAATTTAAAATTAATTTATTTAACTCTTGTTGATTTAGCTGTATCCATAGCCCTAGCTATAGAAACAGTAAATGTCCAAGAATAATAATTAAGGAGCTAATGAAAACTTTGTACTGTTTGTAAAAAGTTAACAATTACTCCTATCACACATATTTTGTGTGAATAATTAACAATCAAGTAACTTTTACGTATAACCAAAAATAATGTTCTTCAAATAAGACAAGTTAAATACCATGTCCATACTTTGACCTGAGTCAATGTAAAAAATGAATTTACTGCCTTAAATTGATAGTTTGGGGTGTTCAGAAGTGTGGTTATGTTCATTAGAGAATCAGTACAGCATTTTTGTCTGTCTAAGTTAACACCCCCCACACAAACTTTACAATAAATTACAGGTACTAGTTGGTACCAAGTTAAGAAAAATAAATCTAGATTTTAGTTTTTCAATCATCTGCAGAAAATAATTCAAATTAATTGATTTAACACATATTACCCAGCCCTAGCTGTAAAACCACACAAAGTCCCTCCAAGGATAATATTTAGGGAGCTAAAAAACACTTTGCACTGTTTTTAAAATGTTAGCAATTACTTTGATCACAAATATTTTGTGTTAATGATTAACAGTGATATCATAGTATTTGAAAAATGGCAGCTCATATCAGCTTTGTCCAATAGTAAACAATATGCTGCATGTTGATGTCATGTCTCTTTGTCACTTCCATCCATGGATGTATTATAAGAACTGGATAGCGTGGCTCCGCCTTCTACCATGTAACGGATTTGAAGCCTAAATATCCCCCGTCAGGGCGCCGCCATTGTGCAGCCAGTAGAGAATTTGGGCCATAATCCGGACGCAGCTGTAAATGGTCGCAACACTCCGCAGCATACGCCGTACAATCATTGTGAAACTGCCGTAACCGCGGTTATTTTTAAAGTCTAATAACTTATAAAAAAGAAACTTTTCAGAAAAAAGAGGACTTGGAAAACACGCAGCCCAATAATACTTTCATATCACCACAGCATACAGATGGGAGAAATATTTGTACGGGGTGTAATAATTTTTTGAAGTTTCACTACGGCCCGTCCAGATGAATGAGGGAGACGGAAATTTGACCTATACTGCAGCCAGTCACCAGGGGGAGCAGTTTTCGTGGAGGCTTCAATTTGAGCCCAGCGACATTGCGTCCATGTTTTTTACAGTCTATGCTTCCATCACACACAAAAAATTTCCCGCCTTTGGTAGCCTCTGTCAAAACTCAACAATCACTGGAAGCTCCTCTAAAAACTGGGCGAGGCTTAATGGATGCAAACTGCCCACTAAATGGCTGACATACTGTCTAAACTGCATAGCAACAGCTCTCTGCTTAAGGCCAAAATACACAACCACTGGATCCACAGAATTAAATTCACTTCATAAACAGACAAAAGTAAACTCAGAGCAACACAGCATTTAAAAAATACCAACATCTGATTTCTGCCACATGGCTTAAGACACAGACATAACAACTCTACACTAAAAAATGAAGCCAAATATCACCCACAGAGATATGGATAAACACACACTCATCAATAAAGTCCATCTAACTCAGATCATTACTGAAAAACTCCAGAACAAATTAATAATGGAGATAAAATTAATATGAAGGTAAATTGGGTGCAAAACGACTTTAAAGTCACAGAGAAAGCTGACCATAGATTTGAGTATGTGTAACTATAAATTTGCATTCACAAAAGTGCTTTAGGAGTTGTGTAGTTGAAGATTTTTTTTTTGCATACTTGAAAATATTTTTCTTCTGCAAATACATTTCAACTTGATTACAGGATCTTCAGATTTATTTTTTGCAGGTGCACAAATCCACTGCTGCAAGTGCTCAAATCGCAATTTCTGCACACTCTCACTTTTGCTCCCCTTTGTCTGAGATTTTGGGGGCAAAACAAATCTGAAGTCTCAGTAAAAGATATCCATAAATTTGCGTATGTGTAACAAAAAAATTTGCATTCACAAATAAAAGTGCTACAGGAGTTGTGTAGTTGAAGATTTTTTTTTTGCATACTTGAAAATATTTTTCTTCTGCAAATACATTTCAACAGTTACAGGTCTTCAGATTTATTTTTTGCAAGTGCACAAATCCACTGCTGCAAGTGCTCAAATCGCAATTTCTGCGCACTCTCACTTTTGCTCCCCTTTGTCTGAGATTTTGGGGGCAAAACAAATCTGAAGTCTCAGTAAAAGATATCCATAAATTTGCGTTTGTGTAACAAAAAAATTTGCTTTCACAAATAAAAGTGCTACAGAAGTTGTGTAGTTGAAGATTTTTTTTTTTTGCATACCTGAAAGATATTTTTTTTCTGCATACAATTCAACAGTTACAGGTCTTCAGATTTATGATTTTGCAAGTGCACAAATCCACCTGCTGCAAGAGCTCAAATTTCAATTTCTGCACATTCTCACTTTTTGCTCCTTTGTCTTGAAGAATTTTGGGAGCCAAAAACAAATCCTGAAAGTCTCAGTAAAAAGATATCCATAAATTTGCGTATGTGTAACAAAAAAATTTGCATTCACAAATAAAAAGTGCTACAGGAGTTTGTGTAGTTGAATGGATTTTTTTTTTGCATACTTGAAAATATTTTTCTTCTGCAAATACATTTCAACGAAGTTACCAAGGTCTTCAGATTTATTTTTTTGCAATGCACAAATCACTGCTGCAAGTGCTCAAATCACTAATTTCTGCGCCTCTCACTTTTGCTCCCCTTTGTCTGAGATTTTTGGGGGAACCAAAGCAAATCCTGAAGTCTCAGTAAAAGATATCCATAAATTTGCGATTTGTGTAACAAAAAAATTTGCATTCACAAATAAAAATTCGCTGCCAGGAGTTGTGTAGTTAGAAGATTTTTTTTGCATACCTGAAAGAATATTTTTTCTGCATACAATTCAGGCAGGCCCAGTTACAGGTCTTCAGATTGCCACTTTGCTGCAAGTGCACAAATCACGCTGCGAAGGCGTTCACGCCAATTTCAATTCCTCTTGGCGCTCTCGCTTTTGCTCCCGTTTGTCTGAGATATTTGGTGCAAAAAGTAATTTGAGCACTTGCAGGATAAGGCGGGGCCTGTCAGAGAATGGCGGCTACTATGACCAATCCGAGCACAGCCCACTTTGGCCAATCAGAGCGGGGCCACTCTGGCAAGTCAGAGCGCATGCGCTTTAACCTAACACGCCAGATGGACAGTTTCATATGTCCGCCACGGAAATATTTGATCTGCAGGATTTCAGGAACTGAATCAGGCAGGCCCATCTGCTATGCAAGGTTACTTGCGCTTGGACATGGAGCGAATCTACCGCCAACAAACCTCTTCGCTGCCGGTGTTAGGTGTTGTGCCAAAAATTGATTTCTGCCAGAAACTGATTTCCGGTACACGGGAGCGCGCACAGCCGTCATAGTGGCTCTGCAGCAGGCTTCATCAGACTCAAACAGCCAGTTTGTTTATGAATATGTAACGAGGTTTATTTGTGCTTGATAGCCTCCTGTACGTCTACTTGCCTTATATGGCTGTTCAATCGGCTAGTTAGTGATTTTAATCTGGCGTGTATTTTCGCTAATAAAGATATGTGTCACTGAAGGAGCTTCTTTTTCTGCACCAAAATTACGTTCAATCGCTCAACAGAGTAACTGATCACACACAGTGCTATGTACTGTTTGGAAATGAGTAAAAACACATTACAATGACTCCATCAAGTACTTTTTACCACTTAAAAAATGAGTAAAAGCACATTACTATGTAAAATTAACTTTATTGCTTGCCAAAAACTGATTCATGCCTCTGATATTGTACATAGATGGATATTTTGCATCCAAAATAACTAAAGCAGAGTAATATTTACAAGATTTGACCCCAACCAGTACTTTTTTCCACTTAAAAAATAAGTAAAATCACATTACAATGACAAAATCAGCTTATTTTGCTTACTGATTCATGCCTCTGAAATTGTACATGGATGGATATTTTACCCAAAAATAACTAAATATAACACAGCAGAGTAATATTTACAAGATTTGACTCCAACCAGTACTTTTTACCACTTAAAAAATGAGTAAAAGCACTTTACAATGACAATGGCAAATCATTTGGCAAATATTTTGGGGCAAAATATCCATCTATGTACTATATCAGAGGCATGAATCAGTTTTTGGCAAGCAATAAAGATGATTTTGTCATTGTAAAGTGCTTTTACTCATTTTTTAAGTGGTAAAAAGTACTGGTTGGAGTCAAATCTTGTAAATATTACTCTGCTGTGTTATATTTAGTTATTTTTGGGTAAAATATCCATCCATGTACAATTTCAGAGGCATGAATCAGTAAGCAAAATAAGCTGATTTTGTCATTGTAATGTGATTTTACTTATTTTTTAAGTGGAAAAAAGTACTGGTTGGGGTCAAATCTTGTAAATATTACTCTGCTTTAGTTATTTTGGATGCAAAATATCCATCTATGTACAATATCAGAGGCATGAATCAGTTTTTGGCAAGCAATAAAGTTAATTTTACATAGTAATGTGCTTTTACTCATTTTTTAAGTGGTAAAAAGTACTTGATGGAGTCATTGTAATGTGTTTTTACTCATTTCCAAACAGTACATAGCACTGTGTGTGATCAGTTACTCTGTTGAGCGATTGAACGTAATTTTGGTGCAGAAAAAGAAGCTCCTTCAGTGACACATATCTTTATTAGCGAAAATACACGCCAGATTAAAATCACTAACTAGCCGATTGAACAGCCATATAAGGCAAGTAGACGTACAGGAGGCTATCAAGCACAAATAAACCTCGTTACATATTCATAAACAAACTGGCTGTTTGAGTCTGATGAAGCCTGCTGCAGAGCCACAGAAGCTGCGCTTTTCCACTGTGACGGCTGTGCACACTCCCGCGTACCGGAAATCAGTTTCTGGCAGAAATCAATTTCTGGCACAACACCTAACACCAGCAGCGAAGAGGTTTGTTGGCGGTAGATTCGCTCCATGTCCAAGCGCAAGTAACCTTGCATAGCAGATGGGCCTAAATCTGAAGACCTGTAACTGTTGAATTGTATTTGTAGAAAAAAATATCTTCAGGTATGCAAAAAAAAAATCTTCAACTACACAACTCCTGTAGCACTTTTATTTGTGAATGCAAATTTTTTTGTTACACACACGCAAATTTATGGATATCTTTTACTGAGACTTCAGATTTGTTTTGCCCCCAAAATCTCAGACAAAGGGGAGCAAAAGTGAGAGTGTGCAGAAATTGCGATTTGAGCACTTGTAGCAGTGGATTTGTGCACTTGCAAAAAATAAATCTGAAGACCTGTAACTGTTGAATTGTATTTGCAGAAGAAACATATCTTCAAGTATGCAAAAAAAAATTCTTCAACTACACAACTCGTAAAGCACTTTAATTTGTGAATGCAAATTTATAGTTACACATACTCAAATTTATGGTCAGCTTTCTCTGTGACTTTGAATTCGTTTTGCACCCAATTTACCTTCATAAATTAAACCTATTACTTCAGCATCACACACAGACACACACACACACACATCAGTAATCACGTCATATGCTTTCAGCTTATACTCATAATAACATTTTACTTTAATGAAAAATAGTTGAAGACCTCATCAATACTTTTACTGTATTCAATGTAAAAATTAAGGTAAGAAATATTAATCTGGATTTTTAGTTCTAAAATCTTATGCAGAAAATAATTTAAGTAATTTATTTAACTTTTGTTCCACAGCCCTAGCTATAAAAACAACTAATATTCCTCTAGGAATAATAATTAAGGAGCTAATAAACTTTAGCATCATGCTCTATTAAAAAGTTCCTATCAGCTCTATCGAATAACTAATAATATGGCTGCATTAATCATTGAATGCTCCCTTTGTCTCCTCAAAGCTACACAGAATTTAGAAAAAAAAGAAACACATGATCTGTGTCACCCACACTGCTGAAGACTCAGAGAAACCAAATGATCTGTACACACACCATCACAGACAGATGCTCTGACTTCAGTGTGTCTCATTTTCTACTCACCGTCATGCGCCAACTGTGGACAGATATTTGGTGCCTACGGAGCCGCGCTGACCAAAACAAACAAATGCGCACTCTGCAATAACTAGGAGCGTAGAATAAGAAATCCCACATTCTGCTGTGAGCGACGGAGCCGTGGACAGACACAAGAGGGGTCAGCAGAATGTCGGATTTCTTGTGTTCTTGTTTCTTGTTCTACGCTCCTAGTTATTGCAGAGTGCGCATTCGTTTGTTTTGGTCAGCCGCGGCTCCCGTAGGCACCCATAAGTGTATCATAGAAATGCCAAGTAGTACTGTTTAGGCTATAAACATGTGCTAAATGATGTCGTTTCGAGTAAATGGTGGACGTTACCCGCTCAGGACACTTGGATTACAGCGCACGAGCAGTATGGAGGAATATTGCCGACTTTTTGTGGACCTTTAAGGACACTGTTCGTTTGGGCTCCTATCTAAGTCATGATATCGATGTCAGTGGACAGCGAGTATACCCCCAGATCTCCGGCTGCATCCTAGATGTTCCAAAACTACTCCAGTGTTGTTCAGCATGAAGGTGAGTAGAAAATGAGGCCAAATCGTTGTTTGGGTGTAGTGTTCCTTTAAACAATGGCTAACACAACATCTCATTAGCTCAGGCCTGCTCATCAGGACACAGACACACAACTGAACCACAGCAGAAACTAAGCTCAACAACATAGGCAGGAAAACCTCACACACTCTCTCATTCAATAAACTCATCCATCTTAATATGACACAAAGGCTAGTGTGCTAACACGAAGCTAACACAGAACAAAAGGCTGAGAGCTCCATAACATTAGTACGGAGCCCTTTAGGTGCCACAGAGGACAAAATGTATAACTCATGCGCACGAGATACTTATTCGTGCGCACGATATATTAAAACGTGCACAAGAACTAATAAAACGTGCCCTCAAAATACTTTTTCGTGCGCACGTTTTAGCTAAAGCGTGCGCACGACATACTAAAACGTGCGCACGAGATACTAAAACATGCGCACAAAATAGTTATTCGTTCGCACGTTTTAGCTAAAAACGTGCGCTCGAAATAAAGTTATTCATCACGTTTTGACTTGTCCTTATTCTTGTCCGCTACGGCTTCCCGTAGAGAAGCCGGATGTTTACAAACACACACAATGGAGAGAAGAAGTGAGCCTGTTAACTTTCACTTCCACCTCGGACTGTCATATAATGACATTCTTGTTGCTCTTGTGATGAGAGATGGAATAATCTTAAGTAGGACTTTGCTGCTTATACTAAAACACAGCAGGCTCCGCCGGTGTACCGTATTAAATTAACTGGTGACTGTCCAGGCAGATGTGAGGGGGGCGTGTCTGAAGGACCCTTTTATTTACTATCTGAACACCTCCCGAATCCATTTTATGCACTAAAATGAGCTCTTTACACCCATTTACTTAGTGGTGGAAGTGACTTCGCAACATTTAGCGTGACGACGAAAGGTTTTGAAGGACTACAGACTTATTTGACAGCGTAAATATACGTAAGGTAATATATAGGTAACTATCTTACTTGCCTGATCAAAATGACAAATTTCTGACTGTGTCAATTTGTGATAGCCCCGAAACCCGCATTTTACCATCACTTCGGCGTATCAACAAACAATGTGTTCATGTTCAACGTATAACGGAGTTGGAAGGACTTGAAAATAGGTACAGAGGAGTAGGCTTTTTACAATGTGGAGGAGATTTTCGCTTCATCTTGGGATCAAGCTGATGCACTGATGTCTGCATTAAGTGTAAGCACAAGAGTGCATTTCTGTAAGCACGCTGAATTACCTGTGAATACTCTACTGTAGTGTGTGTGTGGTGTTGACCACAAAATGACTCGTCCTTGTAACCCATAGTAGAACATTAATCCCCGTTAAGATCTTAATGTGATGGTCAAATGATGTTTTGTAAACTGTGCAGCCTTTTAAGAGTTTCACCATCACTAACTTTTGACATCAGATTGGGACACGTAGCGTTGATGAATGCTGTCTGAATCAAATGGTGTTCTCAATAAATGTTTAATTGTTAAACACTGGTGTGCTGTCTTTAATTTGCTCATGCTGTCCTGTTGAAAATATATTTAATTACCTTTTTCTTACTGACATTGATAAACAGCAGATAAGTTGGGAATGCTTGAGAAAATACAACTTTATTATAGTTCTGTGGACCATGAAGGTTTTTGTGATATGTCAACGTATACAACTGGGACCTGGGAGGTATTTGGGCTCTAATGCTCATTTTTACATTAAAAGATAAATTGAAAATTCATTTAAAAAAATGAAGTGTGTCCAAATGCAATAAAAAAATGGTGTGTCTCATAGAAAAGGCTTAGATCTACCATTCTGGGTTGATTCGGAGCCAACAAGTCACATGACCTGGGACTAATTGAGCTATAATGCTCATATTTACAGTATTAAAAATATTAAAAATTCATAAAATGTTTTGTGTTCAACTGCAATAAAAAGTAGTGTGTGTCAAGGAGCAGCATTAGATCTACCATTCTGTCTTAATTTTGAGCAAACAAATCTCATGGCCTGGACTTATCCATGGACTTATTGAGCTAAAATACTCATATTTACAGTATAAAATAATAAAAATTCCTAACTCAATAAGTTTCAGGCTGTGTCACCTATTTGCTCAGAATCAGTGTAGGACAGTAGATCTCAGCATGTTCAATGACACAATCCACTTTTAATTCCATTTGGGCATATTTCAAATTGTTTTTTTATGAATTTTAATGTTTTTTATAAAGTAAATATGGGCATTATAGTTCAATAGTCCCAGGTCATGTGACCTATTGGCTAAGAATCAGTGTGGGACAGTTGACCTAAGCCTGCTCTATGACACACACCACTTTTTATTGCATTTGGACACATTTAATATAGTTTTAATACATTTTAATGTATTCCATACTATAAATATGAAAATAACGTTTTAATGTAGTTCTCATATTTTTTTTTAGAAAATCTTATTGTATTTCACAACCACTTTTTATTTTGTAAACCGGAATTTAAAACACGCTTTTATAAGTGAGTTAGTGCTGACTTTTTCACTTATTTCGGTGCGCTTGCCATTAAGTCTGTAATAAGAGCGCAACTTGAAATGTTGGAGCGGCTGGCTTGACCACGCGAAATCGAGAGACGGCTGACTTGACCGCAGTTGTATACGTTGACATATCACAAAAACCTTCATGGTCACAGAACTATAATAAAGTTGTATTTTCTCAAGCATTCCCAACTTATCTGCTGTTTATCAATGTCAGTAAGAAAAAGGTAATTAAATATATTTTCAACAGGACAGCAAATTAAAGACAGCACACCAGTGTTTAACAGTTAAACATTTATTGAGATCACCATTTGATTCAGACAGCATTCATCAACGCTACGTGTCCCAATCTGATGTCAAAAGTTAGTGATGGTGAAACTCTTAAAAGGCTGCACAGTTTACAAAGCATCATTTGACCATCACATTAAGATCTTAACGGGGATTAATGTTCTACTATGGGTTACAAGGACGAGTCATTTTGTGGTCAACACCACACACACACTACAGTAGAGTATTCACAGGTAATTCAGCGTGCTTACAGAAATGCACTCTTGTGCTTACACTTAATGCAGACATCAGTGCATCAGCTTGATCCCAAGATGAAGCGAAAATCTCCTCCACATTGTAAAAAGCCTACTCCTCTGTACCTATTTTCAAGTCCTTCCAACTCCGTATATCGCTGAACATGAACACATTGTTTGTTGATACGCCAAGTGATGGCAAAATGCGGTTTCGGGCTATCACAAATTGACACAGTCAGAAATTTGTCATTTTGATCAGGCAAGTAAGATAGTTACCTATATATTACCTTACGTATATTTACGCTGTCAAATAAGTCTGTAGTCCTTCAAAACCTTTCGTCGTCACGCTAAATGTTGCGAAGTCACTTCCACCACTAAGTAAATGGGTGTAAAGAGCTCATTTTAGTGCATAAAATGGATTCGGGAGGTGTTCAGATAGTAAATAAAAGGGTCCTTCAGACACGCCCCCCTCACATCTGCCTGGACAGTCACCAGTTAATTTAATACGGTACACCGGCGGAGCCTGCTGTGTTTTAGTATAAGCAGCAAAGTCCTACTTAAGATTATTCCATCTCTCATCACAAGAGCAACAAGAATGTCATTATATGACAGTCCGAGGTGGAAGTGAAAGTTAACAGGCTCACTTCTTCTCTCCATTGTGTGTGTTTGTAAACATCCGGCTTCTCTACGGGAAGCCGTAGCGGACAAGAATAAGGACAAGTCAAAACGTGATGAATAACTTTATTTCGAGTGCACGTTTTAGCTAAAACGTGCAAATGAATAACTATTTTGTGCGCATGTTTTAGTATCTCGTGCGCACGTTTTAGTATGTCGTGCGCACGCTTTAGCTAAAACGTGCGCACGAATAAGTATTTTGAGGGCACGTTTTATTATTTCGTGGGCACGTTTTAATATATATTGTTACGACCGGCTCGAGAGCCGCAACAAACAAGGAGATCGGCACGCAATAATCAAAGTTCACCAATATTTTATTAAACCAAATCGTGGAGTATGAGAGTGATAATCAGTGGTGTATGTAAATGTATGGCTGCAGTGTATGTTGTATGTGTGTAAAGGAAGGAGAAGAAGGACAAGCGGCTGCTGCGGTGGCGTCCAGGAAGAGAACTGGCGTCGGGGGGGATGAACGGAAATAACCTCCGCACCAGGCCAGGTGCCCAATCAGCCAATCAGCCTCTGAAAGAGCAGACACAGACAACCAGTATCCGAGCATGACCCAAAGGCCCCCCCAAAGGGCGTAACACCCCCATAAAGTCAGGGTCCCAGAGGGAACCCTGGCACTTAATTTAGCAGTTGCTTGCCTATCAATACAAATATAAGTTGAAAAGTAAACAAAATACCTCACCTCTTATGTGCCCTACAGCCCCACAGTTCCCCACTCCATCCTCAGCAACTGGTAGGCCTTTCCTGAAGCTAAATTTAAGAGGACAGAGGGAGAGCAAGAGGAAAATGGGACACAATAGAAGTAAAAGAATACTATTTTAACATATTACAAACAATGAGCCCGTGACAATGCGACCGCCACCACATTGTCCGGGCCCTTGATATGACGAATGTCCAAACTGTGGGCCTGCAGCAACAGAGCCCCCAGAATAAGCGGCTGATTGGGACACTGCAACGAGTTCAGAAAGGTCAGAGGATTGTGGTCTGTCAAAACGACCACAGTCCCAGAGCTAACATACACACTGAAGTGCTGCAAAGCTAGAATCAAAGCTAGCGCCTTTTCTATGACTGAGTAGTTAAGTTGATGTCTATTAAACTTCCGTGAAAAAAAACAGACTGGCTTATCCACTCCCAAGTCATCACACTGCAAAAGTACCGCACCAGCACCAACATAACTGGCATCAACCTCAATTTTAAAAGTTCTATCCCACCGAGGCGCAGCCAGAACGGGTGCATTACAAATGAGAGCTTTGACATTTTCAAAAGCTGTCTGACACTCAGATGACCAAACAAACTTAACCTTACCTTTCAACATGTTTGTAAGGAGCAACAACCGTGAAAAGTTACGACAGAAACAACGATAAAACCCCACTAGGCCCAAAAACCGCATGAGATCTTTTTTAGTTTCTGGTGGAGCATAATCATCAATCGCCTGAACTTTTGCACGTAAAGGACAAACCTTCCCCTGGCCTACAACTCGACCCAAATAAGTGACTGTGGCTTAAACTCACATTTGGCCAAGTTAATGGTCAAACAAGCATCAGCCAGACGGGTAAAGAGCTTCTCAATGCGATCAAGATGTACATCCCACTCATCAGAATAGATGACCACATCGTCCAGGTACACCGAGCAACCTTCCAGGTCTCCAACAACCCTGTTCATCAGGCGCTGGAAAGTCGCTGGTGCATTCCTCAAGCCAAATGGCATCACCTGATAAGAATACAAACCTGTGGGTGTAACAAACGCAGCAATCTCTTGTGCTCTTTGACAATGGAACCTGCCAGTAACCCTTCAACAGGTCGAACTTGCTGACAAACTTAGCTGATCCCACTTGATCCACACAGTCCTCCATCCTGGGCAAAGGAAAACAATCTGGTTTTGTGACACTATTTACTTTATGAAGTCAGTACAAAATCTTGGGGTGTTATCCGACTTTGGCACAAGCAAACATGGTGACGCCCAGCTAGAACCAGATGGCTCTGCTATATTGTTCTCCAGCATATAATTTACCTCAGCGTCAAGGAACTTACGCTTCTCTGGGTGGACCCGATAAAATCTCTGCTTTATAGGCTTAGAATCTCCAATGTCAATGTCATGTTCTACCATATGTGTGCGAGTAGGTGTATCACCGAACAAACATGGAAAACGATTTATCAAAGCAACCAACTGTTGACGTTTGGAAACATCCAAATGGCTGAGCAAACCATCCAAATTCCTCAGGGACTCTGAATTCTTCAGCCTACCGTACAGGATGGCCTCATCAGGGCCCATCACATCATCCCCTCCTTGCTCTGCGACAGCAACAGGGGGGGCAGGCACAGACAAACAGGCAGGGTGGACCTCTGACACCTGCTCCTGAGCAGCTAACACACCAGCACGAGCATGATACGGTTTCAACAAATTAACATGACAGAGCTGAGTGGAAGATCTACGGTTAGGGGTAGCTATAACATAATTCTGATCTGAAACCTTCTTCAGCACAGAGTATGGACCAGAAAATTTTGCCTGAAACGGAGATGTTACAATAGGCAACAGAGCAAGAACCTGGTCTCCAGGGAGAAAAACACGATCCTCAACCTTTCTATCGTAAAGTTTTTTCATCTTACCCTGTGCAGAAGACAACTTGCCACTAGCTACCTCTTGAGCTCTATACAGCCTGTATCTAAACCCATTAACATAATCCAAAAGGTTCTGAGGTTCTACCTCCTTCCAGTCATCCCACAAAAGGGCCAATGGACCCCTCACTTTATGTCCAAACACCAGGTCATTTGGGCTAAATCCGGTGCTCTCCTGAACTACTTCCCGAGCAGCTAATAGCAGCCAAGGCAAGCCCTCCTCCCAGTCCCCCTTCATCTCAACACAATACGCACGTAACATAGACTTCAGAGTCTGGTGGAATCGCTCCAGGACACCTTGGCTCTGAGCGTGATATGCCGATGACTGATTGTGCTGAACGTGCAACTGTTTCAACACCTGAGAGAAGAGGCGTGAGGAGAAGTTAGACCCTTGATCTGATTGTATTGATTTTGGAACACCGAAGATAGATATAAACTGTGATAAAGCTCGCACAATCGACCTAGCAGTGATCGTGCGCAGGGGATATGCAGCTGGGTACCTTGTGCTCTGACACATCACAGTTAACAAATAACTAGCCCCTGACCTAGAAGGAGGCAAGGGACCTACACAGTCAATTACCAAATGTTCAAATGGTTGGCTTATTGCTGGTATCGGACACAGTGGCACAGGCTTCAAAATCTGATTTGGCTTGCTGGTAAGCTGACATGTATGGCATGACGTAATGTACGCTGACTCATCTCTATTTAACTTAGGCCAAAAAAAATACCTCAAGACACGGTCATATGTCTTCTTGATACCAAAATGTCCTGACTCATCATGAGAAACCTGCAACACTACACTGCGAAATTTAGATGGCACGACTACTTGATATACAGGATCACCAACAAAACTGTCCCACTGTGGCACCCACTTCCTAAGCAACACATCTTTTTCAACAAAATAACACCGAGCATGGTTTTTCACCTCATCATCAGGAACTGCCATTTTCCACATATCCTTCAAGGACTCATCAGCCTGCTGCTCCTTCACCAACTCACTGCGGGAAATAGACCAGGGAACATCAGGACACATAAACTCATCCTGTTTCTGATAATCTATTTTTACTGCAGATTTTGACTGTGCACGCGTCACAGCACATGCAACAAACACATCAGGAAACTCAGACTCATTTATGTCAGGGCCACTGCTAACCAGTGGTTCTGGCACCACAATAGCAGGAGGTGGACCATCAGCCCAAACCCGACTCCCACAAATGTCATTACCCAAAATCATCGCGGACCCCATCCAAGGGCAGAGCTGGACGACGCCAACTGTCACCTCACCCTGAAACAGATCACATGACAACATCATTTTATGCAAAGGTACATGCAGAACTTTTAATCCCATCCCAAGCACAGGGATAAAAGAACCTGTGTATGTGTCATCTGAAAATGGCAAGACTGACGCTAAAATAAATGAATCAAAAGCTGCAGTGTCACGCAAAATTTTAATGTGCACTTTCTCATTGCTCCCAACCAATGAAACAAAACCTTCGCTTATGAAAGGCTGAAAAGGCTTGAGCTCTGTACATGACATGTGGGCTGTGCCTCTCC
The DNA here is from genome assembly GCA_036419115.1 of Scarus forsteni. Taxonomy (NCBI): domain Eukaryota; kingdom Metazoa; phylum Chordata; class Actinopteri; order Labriformes; family Labridae; genus Scarus; species Scarus forsteni. The sequence goes on along the minus strand of JAZDUH010000536.1, from coordinate 8,264,738 downwards.
ACTTGCCAACCGTTCAGGAACAGGCGCTACCAACATAGCCGGCTTGGGGCTAACACTGGTTCCAGCCTGTTTTGATGTAGATTTTAACGCAAAACAATCACGCTTCCAGTGACCCCATTTATGACAATATGCACATTTTTTGTCTGCTTCACGTAATCCACGGCCATACTTCTGCAACTCACCCTGTCTCCCCGATTGAGCAGTCCAGGTACCAGCTGGAGTAGAACTGTCTCTGTGCCCACTGCGAGTAACCAAACCACCCCCACCGTGCACCAGAACAAAGTCATCAGCTAAAGAGGCGGCCTCGCTGCCGCCTCTTGACCTTCTGCTCACTGATGTAGGTGGATATGCGCCAGTTACAGAGTTTTTAAACTGCTCCAGAATAATTAAATCACGCAAAGTCTCAAAGGAATCAACCCCTACTGCACTACACCAGCGATCAAAATGCGTGGACAAATCCCGCCAAGAACTCCAAATGAGATTTGTCACCTTTCTTCCAGCTCAAACCGCTGGCGGCACGCCTCTGGCACCAGCTCAGACGCCTTTGAGAACAGCAGTTTTCACCAAGTCATACTTGGCGCTTTCACTACTGCTCAAAGAAGAATATGCCTCTTGGGCCTTGCCGTTAATACACACTGAAGCAATAATGTGCGTGTGGAATCAGACCACCCACGAGCATCAGCCAGCCAAACATCACAAAAACACATCTGGATCCCTCTCATTAAATTTAGGAACAAGCCTCAACTCCCCCAAAACATTAGCAGGTCTCCTGAATTCTCCACCGAGGAATCACCAAACACTGAAGAATCACCTACCATCTTTCCCTCAGCGATCAACCGCAATCTATGCCTCTGCACCTCAAGCCTGGCCAACTCAGTGTCCTGTCTAATTCTCTCCAAAGAGACCAACTGCTCTGTCTCTAACTTCATGCGTAACTGCAGCAACTCCTTCTGCTGCTCAAAGGACAAACTTCAAGGCCAGGATCCCGAACAGGCGGACTCGGCTCTCATCCACGATAGAATCATCATCAGCAGCTTCCTTAACACCCAACACATTTGTCTTGAACAAGTGAACCTTCAAATTTGCCTTCACCGCTCTTCACGCTTTATCACCGACATCTACCTCATAGTAGTCGGCTAACTTGACCAACTGATCTCTAGTACACTCGTCTAAAACCTGCTCAGACGGTTCTTGTACAAACGCTTTCACAAATTCATCCATCTTAACGTGGAAATAAAAGTTGAAAACTGCAAGGAATGCGATATGTTAAATCCGCTTGTGCACACCAGAGGAATACGGCCTCCACACGGAGTTTCCCCTCTGTCTAACTACCTAACCGGGAATCTTACTGTCTAACTCCCCCCTAGTCTTCATGAGGCGAGCGGGTTTTATGCACCTTAGCCCGCTGGCTTCCGGGACCAGAAACTGGCAACAACCCCGAAACCACGGACAATGCTCCCGAGCGAATTTGGGGAAAAGGGAAAGGGAAGCTCTCAACCACCGTACCCCAACACTACAACCCCCCACCGGCGAAACCCAAAGGGGAAACGCCGCTAAGCCTACCAGGGGAAAACACCGACAGGTAATGCACACACAGACAGATTAACACTCACCTTCCTCGCCTTTAACTCCAACTCTCAGCTGTTACGGAGAACGGCTTGACAAACAGCTGCTTAAACTCGAACCAACGAAGAAAGAAAAAAAAAAAAACTCCCGAAGCGTGCCAAAACTTTACTGATCTCAGAGCGCAACAATCTCACCATATAAGGTAACATACGTCACAGGGAAACCCCACACTTGACGTCACGAACACAGGACAGCTATCTACCTGAAAGAAATTCCCAGTGCGCCGCCATTACCCAGCCTGACACACACACTGCCCCGCGTAACTCGCACTCAACTCGACTAACTTAGTCATGATCAGACACAAAAAGAGACTTAGCAAAGAACGAGCCCCCACTTTTGTTACGACCCGGCTCGAGAGCCGCAACAAACAAGGAGATCGGCACGCAATAATCAAAGTTCACCAATATTTTATTAAACCAAATCGTGGAGTATGAGAGTGATAATCAGTGGTGTATGTAAATGTATGGCTGCAGTGTATGTTGTATGTGTGTAAAGGAAGGAGAAGAAGGACAAGCGGCTGCTGCGGTGGCGTCCAGGAAGAGAACTGGCGTCGGGGGGGATGAACGGAAATAACCTCCGCACCAGGCCAGGTGCCCAATCAGCCAATCAGCCTCTGAAAGAGCAGACACAGACAACCAGTATCCGAGCATGACCCAAAGGCCCCCCCAAAGGGCGTAACAATATCGTGCGCACGTTTTAATATATCGTGCGCACGAGATACTTATACATGCGCACGAGTTATATATTTTGCCCTCTGTGGCACTGAAGGGGCTCCGTACATTAGCATATGTTTAGCATGGGACGAAAAGTCATGAAAATCAGCCAAAAATCCATCAAAAAACGTTTTAAAATCCACCAAATATGTATCATACTACCATAAATATATGTATTTCATTTACTTTAAGGGTAATCAATGCCCATGGAGTGAACTTTATCTAACAATTGTCTCAACATGACACAAGAACTAACAGCTAATGTGGCTAACACGAAGCTAACAAAGGCCGAGGTCTACATCACATTAGCATATGTTTAGCATGGGACGAACAGATCATGAAAATCAGACAAAAATCCGTTAAAACGTTTTAAAATCCACCAAATACGTATCATACTACCATAAATATATATATTTCATTTATTTTAAGGCTAATCAATGCCCATGGAGTGAAGTTTATCAAACAATTGTCTCAACATGACACAAGAACTAACAGCTAATGTGGCTAACCCGAAGCTAACAAAGAACAAAGGCCGAGTGCTTCATAACATTAGCATATGATTAGCATGGGAGAAAATATCGTGGTAATTGACTAAAAAAACAATAAAAAACGTTTTTAACATCCACCAACATTAAATCTTACCATCCTAAATATGAATATATTGATTTAGATGTTTTTACAGGGCATCCATTGTCTCAGGATTAAAGCTGATCACAAATACACACTTCACAGAAAGTTCTAGAAAGTTTAAAATTTCAGCACAGAGCAGCAAAAACAGAAATACAAGTTAACTGTTCTTACATTTTAAACTAAACATTGTTTAATCTTGATCACTTCAGACTAGCACTGCTTTAACACATGATATGCTAACATTAAGCTGGAAAGAAAAAAAATGCTTCTTACCTCTCTGAAGTCTGTGAGAACTGGAAGGCTGTTGTCAGGCAGACAATCAGCTTTAAACACTTCATGACAGGCCATCAGGACGACCAATCAGATCACACCGCTTCTGTGATGTCAGTCTGAGTGCAAGTCAGGCACCATTTTGGACTTCATTTGACTTCAATACATCTTAGACTGAGAAAAACCATCTGATACTCTAAACCAGTATCAGATGGTAAGAGCATGTATTTGGAACATTTATAGGTCGAAGTCTTGTGATAGTTTTAAGCTATAAATGAAGTTTGTACGTACATGTATGTTGTAAAAATTTCATATCAAACATAGACTAAGGCAAACAGACTGGGATATGAGCAGGTCACAGGAGGTCAAGTGAAACCTTTAAAACTGGCTTTTTGTCTGCATCTTAATTTATTACATCATATAAATACATATACAAATATATCTATATATCTATCTATATATATCTATATCTATATCTATATATATCTATATATATATATATATATATGTTTGTGTGTGTGTGTGTGTATATATACATATATATACGTAAATATATATACATATATACATATGTGTGTGATTTAATTAATTTATATATATAGAATATATATATAATTATAATATTTATATAATATATAATTAATAAATATATATATAAAGATTGAGATAGATATATATAGATATAAATATATATATATATATATATACATATATATGTGTGTGTGTGACTTTAGTACTTTATATATATATATTTATATATAATTAATAAGTATATATATATATATATATATATATATATATATATATATATATATATATATATATAAATATATATATATATATATATATATATATACACATATATAAAAATATACACACACATATATACATATAAAGTCTAAATTGGACCTAACCAGATTTGTGAATAAAATATTTATATTTTATTTAAAAAAATTAACCTCCAATAAGCACAACTGACCTCTCTAGCACCCACTGGGCACACTGCCAGTAGGAATGTCATAGAGTGATGATACTAATGCTGTAACTAACATTTGTGTCATAGAGACCCACAAATCATGCGCTGACGCCCTAACCCATCTCGAACAGGATGCTGGCAGATGGTCTTGAAAAAAATATATTTTAAAAAAGTCTATAAAAAATGTATTTCCTCCTCGACTGAATACGGTTTCACCTTGAAATGTGGACAGATCACAGAGGAGGCCATGCTGATCAAAACCTTCACAAGGAAAATGTTATTTCTCCAAAGATTTTCTGAATCTGCCCCAAACCACCCTGTTTTTGTATATAAATACTAACCAATAGACTTTCATTATTAGGGTTGGGGTTAGTTCATTATTTGATAGCTTTGAAAAAAGTTCACACCTTGCCAATGCAATTTTCAATAGAAGTATATAATTACAAATTAATCACTTGGTATCAGTTCCTGTGCTCCTACATCTAACATAAGACCAACCTGTCTTCTTCCCCTGTCTCTCCTGATTCATTCTGTATTTCTGTCTTTTTTCTCCCCATCCTCAAACCTGAATGACATGAACTTTGTATTAAGAAGGTTTTAAAGATATACCAGTTTAATTACATGTAATGAATCTGAAATCTTAATTCAAAGGTATATCCTTAGTGGATATCAGTTACTGATTGATATTTCATCCAATCAGACTTATCAGATACATCCCCACATCACTGTAGTATTATGTCTGAGTGAAGACAATTACACTTAAAGAGACTGTGAGGAGTTTTTAAGTAATTACAAAAAAGTCTCACTTTTAGATGTATGCCTGATCGAAATACGCACTTATCGATGAGTTTTACAGCATCTAAATAAGTTATCTATAAATGCTATTCTTTAGCTTCCTGGTTGGGTCGTACAGGGCTGGACTGGCCTGGATACTCAACTTCGGGGAACCAGACAATTAAAACTAGAGCAAATTTATATTATTTTATCATCTATATTACACGTCTGAGAGTGCTGGGCTGTAAGTAGCGATATATAGCTGTCTACAACTACGATAATAACTTTTCCCCGCATTGCTTGTCGTCACACATCAAAAACTACCGCTACGTAACTAGAAAGAGATACATTACCTCGTCGCTTTGCATCCTGTAAGTTGTTGAAAAAGAACTTGTAAAGCACTGCAGAGTTCCGAGAAAGATCCATGCTGCATTCATTAGCATTACAAACAAACACATTTGGCTTCACGTCTCCGGTGCGTTCAAGTTGTAGTCAGAAGTAGGAATTTCTGGGTTCCGAGTGGAAAACTAAAATTAGAACGTCCTCCGAAGTCTGATTTTCCTATTGGGAACTCAGTGAAACCTCGCCACCCCGAGGTGTCAATCAAAGATGGATGCCCACAGTGTGAACAGTTATTTAGCTCCTGTAATAATCAATTTATTTGCACTTCTGACAGGGGTGTGTCGCTCTAGATCAGCTGTATACATAGTATTGCTAGATTTATATTTACAAAAATGCTGCCATAGTGATAATCACATTCTTCATACAACAACGCAGGGCGTGCTAACAACAGCTAACAATAGCCTGGTAGATCGGCATGTTTTTTTCTGACTTCAACTGGAACGCCGATAAGTGGGAGACGATGTCACTCCCATTTCCGAGGTTACTGGAACGCAGCATTACGCCGGCGATAAATTCTCCTCATAGCAGCTTTAAGTGTTTCACGAAATGATCTCTTTTATTGTTCAACATCTAGTTAAAGAAATTATTACTGTATGAGAATCAAAATCACCACAAACACATTTTTGTTATTCTTTTCATAATCTGTTATATTGTAAATACGAATCAGTAGACAGGAGGCTGCAGTAATTTCTTCTGATTATCGATTGAGTACTCTGAATAACAAATATTGCATTCTGTGATCTCTCAGGAAGTTCTGCCTGCTTATTCTTTTTTTTACATTGTAGTTAATATTTATTTGTATATTCTCTTTATCATTAGGTAATAAGACACAACTCTTATGATGGCCTCAACTTTTATTATTAGTGCAATATTTACCCCTGAATAATTCTTCATTATAAACACAATGGCATGATGATTGATGAAAGCTGGACTATCACATTATAGAAATGTGATCTATTTCTCAAAAGGTGTTCACTTTCAGTTTCTGCCACTCCCGTATCTGAGTCTAGGAACAGGTTTTAGGGTAAAGCTGGCCTGTGATCTGTTGAATCCTGGCTGTATGTTGACCTCTGACCTATTTACTCTCTGTCCCAGTCACTGTTGGCAGCAAAAGTGTTTCTATTAAAGTATTTATCTAATCACAAAGATGTACTTTTATGCCTTTTTTTTTTTTACTTTTCATTACAGTGAGTACACATTTAAAATAATTTCCTCCCCATCACTATATACATACAGTTAAGTGAATACCCACTTTTTGTGCCACGAGTTCCAGAGATTTGGTCAAAATTGTGTCATCAGTGAGGCTGCGAGTGAGAGTGAAATTTAATAAAAAATTGACTCTAACTCAGGAGCTGTTACAATGATGTCACTCACTGAAATAACAGTCAAGTGCAGCTGGTCATGTGACTGATGCTGCGTTCACACCGGACGTGCGTAACACCTGTGACACGCCGCGCTTAACGCCCGAGGCTGGACGCTGGACATTTTGACAAGCTGAGGGACGATGCGCGTCCTGGCGCAGGCGCAGTAGAGAGCCAGAGCTTGTCGGACTCAGTGATAACCCGTGCAGGCAAATCCAGCTGGAAACGAATATTTACAGAACTTACCTTCAAAACCTGTCTCCTCAGCAACTTTCTCCCAAGCCTGCTCCTTTTTGTTCCAGTCTCTGTAGAGTGCACACGTCAAGTAGTAGAGCTCCGGATGATAGCAAACACCACAGATAAACCTCTCCTCCATCTTTGAGAGGGGGTTTGAGCAGGAGCAGGAGACCGGGGCGTCACACGTCATCAAATCAAACCTGTCTGTCTCCTCGGCGACTTTCACCCAAGCCTGCTCCCTTTTGTTCTGGTCTCTGTAGAGTATACACGCCGAATAGTATAGCTCCGGATGATAGCAAACAGCGCAGATAAACCTCTCCTCCATCTTACAGAGGGCTTTGAGCGGGAGCAGGGGGACGTAGCGTCATACATCATCAAATCAATGACGTCGGGGGGGGGGGGTCATCGCTGATTGGCTGCCGCGCCACAGCATCAAGCGAACTGGCGTCGAAAGTTCAATATTTTCAACTCGAGCGTCGGGGCGTCGAGGGCGTCAAACGCCTCAACGCTCGACGCCTCAAACGCGCCGCCTGGGGCGAATCTGCGTCAAGACGCGCCTTTGCATTGACTTTGTATGTAATCTCGACGCGCGTCGAGGCGAATTCGCGTCCGGTGTGAACACACCATGAAGGAGGAACAATAGAATGTCTCAAACACAGCCATTATAAAAACTGAGGCTCTAGAGAGAGCTGCAGAAACACATACCAGCCAAACTTAGAGCAGTTTAAAGGAATAAAAAAGGATGAAACCCTCAAAATGGAGGTCAATGGGCATGAGGGACCTGCGAGACAGCGAGGACCCGACCAATGCTGCTTGCAGCTTTAATTCTTCTTTTTGTCTCTTGACTTACTTATTCAACATTGCTTGTTTGGGGGTGGATCATCCTTTTCTTTATACAGAAGTGAAGGGAGGGGCTACAGTCTTTTTCAATTATTGCTAAACAGTTTGTCTGACCTTAATTTTTGTAACCAAAAAAGCATTTCAGGTTTTTATATAAGTTCTATCTTATTACTCTATTATGGTGAAAACAGTAGTAGCTGCATTAGAAATTCATTTGATTGTGGCTATAAGGATTTTTTTAAGGTGGAAACATCATTTTTACAGTAAAATCTAAATTTGTGTTAGGGTGGGATACATTAATTTAATAACTTCTGAATTGGGTTTATATTGATGGTAAATCATGCACCAGATTCCTCCGGGGTTTAGGGCAAAACAAGTCCAAACCTGTAACAAGAAACTGCAACCCACATCTGCCAATATATACACATGCAATTTAGAAAAAAGAAGAAGCCGAAAGTCACTTCTAATAAGTAGACCTAGCAACTCTAGCATCAAGTTTTCTTGTCTGTCTGTTAGCGGCGCAGCTCCTGTCCTGCGAGGCAGGACGTTTAACAGCTGCTTGACATCCATGCAAAATAGCACCACATTTCACTGTCAGTAATGGTAATGGCGTTATAACGTTAGAAATTGTAATTAATTACATGACCCATTACTGGGAAAAAGTAACTGCGTTAGTAACACCATTGTTTTTAACACAGTTACTCCTAACACTGCTCAGAGCTGACTGCACCACACTCTCCATGCACTGACAGTGAGTTGTCAGTGTGTGGAGAGTGTGATGCAGTCACTGCATAAAAGGCAAGAGTACCTGTGTGCTCTTGTGTGTGTTACTGTAAGACTGCTCTTCACATGAGAGGTTAATAGTGATGAAGCTGTGTAACTATGTGAAAAGTGATGACCTTGTCCGTCGAGATGACAGACAAAAAAAAATTACCACAACGATGTTCACTTGCCTTTTAATCCATGGCTTCCAACTTCATTTTTCATTTATAGCCACTCTCTCCCAAACTCTCCTTGGTGACAGCAAGTACTATACACAAAATCATCCTTTAAAGAGGGCAGTCCACACCACTTTTGTGCCTGGTATGACTTGCGTAGTCATAATAGATCACACACAACACGCCTTCTTATAGCATGTACAATTTTTTGTTTGCACAAGCAATTTTGCACTCGTTATTTTGTAGGTCAGGTCCTAAGTGTTTAAAAACTAAAAATATTGACAAATTTATCCTCTTACCTGATACAAGGGACAGCTTTGTCCTCTTATCACAATAAAACATAATGTGTTAACTTTTTTCCTTTTTTACCTCCGCCAAGGAAGTTATGCTTTCGGGAGAGTTTGTCTGTCTGTCTGTCTGACTGTCTGTGAACAAAACAACTCAAAAAGTTATGGATGGATTTTGATTAAATTTTCAGGAAATGTTCAGCATGGGAAAAGGAAGAAGTGATTCAATTTTGGTGTTGATCCAGATCAGCGACTGGCCCCCATGACGAAAAATGGGATTTTCGTGAATAACTACTGAACTAAAATAGATATCATTATGAATCCAATTGCTAGTGGTATGTTTTCATGGTCGAGGGATCTAAATATTTAGATGAAATAAAGGTAGAACTAATATTTATGGTGAAAATCACAATATGGGTGACAACTGTGGCGCTGGCGGAGGTGTGCTTTTCTAGTTTTCTTTTTAATCTTTTGATCTGCTGCAATCTTAATTATTACTATTTTTTCAAAAATGTTACCTTGTAAATGCTGGTGTATACGAAGCCATCACCAATTTCTGTTAGAAAAACATGATAAAGTTAAAATGTATGTAATTCATTGAACGCAAAATGGAGAGGGAGATTATTACTACCTTGGATAAGTCAATGAGGAGTGACAACATTATTTTATCGATTTGTAATTTTCCTGCAAGGTCAGATTAAAGACATTCAGAGGATGTTTATGAATGGGACAAAAATGTCCCCTTTTTTAGAAGAATTTTTTTTTTTTTTAATAAAATTTGGCCTAGCAGGAAATGACATATCAATAAGGTCCAAGTCTGTAACCCCCCCCCCACCCACACACACACACACACACACAAAACAATATTTCTGTTGCATTCAATATATCACAGTCACTTAAATTTTATTCTATTTTGTTAAATGGAAATTGGTCATGTAATCACATGCACTGGAATGTAAGGGGGAAAAATTGTGATAATAATTGAAATCTTGGTTGTTACAATCAGGAATGAAATGGGTCAAAAGAATTATGAAGAAAAAAGCGGAAAAAAATATTCTTATTTTGGTCATTTTAGAAGAGGACAAAAACATCCCCTTTTCAAAAAATAAGGAAGTTTTTTTTTGTTGAGCCTGAGACTCATGTCTATGTGAGTGCAAGGGCATGTGCTTCTAGCAGCCCTAGTTTTTATTTCTTTTTCTATTTCTGTTTTATTTTAATGTGTATATCATTATATTACTACTGATGTACTGTGTATAAAAGTAACTAAAACAACCAAACTTCCCCCCTGGTTAATAAAGTCTTTCTGATAAAGTGTTCCTGGTTCAGATTCTGTTAATAGTTGCACTTCTGTCACTATTGTGTTTTCTTTTTGTTTCTGTTATACTAAAATAAATAAATGCATTTCTTAACATTTTAGTCATAAATGTTTGCTATCTCTACAGGGCCAGTATTGTCCAGAAGAGAATCATTTATTTCCAGGAGGAAGGTTCCCTAACTATTCAGCTGTGTGAAAAAGGTAATAAGAGAAGCCTCCCAACACTCACAGATTGTCTTTATGTTCAACCATGTCATTTTTGATTTACAAACTGACTCTTCAGACCTATTTTGCTTTTGAAACAGAACAACCAACATACATTCTGTAGAATGAAAACTACAGAGGAAAAAAGTTGGCAGTGAAAAAAGTGAGGGGATCTTGCTTCCACTCCGCCAAACCAGATTTTGTGTATCTTTAATGTGACTAAGTAAATTGTGGCCAAACATGTATAAACCGTAGGTTTTTTAGCTCTTAAGGATAGAGCTATGCACCGGAGAGTGAGCTTCAGTTACAGGGAATTTACACTACTCAGTCTCCCTGGAAAGGAGGCTCCAGCCGATTGTAGAATCTACATTGTTCCATCACAGGAGGAACAATGTTGATGCCACCCTGGCTATGGGATGGTGGACCAGCTGTCTACCCTTGCAGGGCTTCCAGAGGGAGCATGGGAATTTTTGCTCATCCAGCCTGCTTGTGTTTTGTGGATTTTGAGAAGGAGTACAACCATGTCCCTTGGGGTAATATGGAATTTCGGGGCTCCTTTTGAGAGCCATTCAGTCCTTGTACGATCAAAGTGAGAGCTGTGTCTGCAAAAAGGGTAAATGGAGGTGTTCAGTTTTGAGACATTAGAATTTCATCCCTGCTTTTTGCAGACAATGTTCTCTTGGCTTCTTCAGCTGAGGACTTTCAGTAGACACTGGAGTGTTGTACAGCCATGTGGCTAGTATGAGGGTTGGCACCTCAGGCTTGGATGTGAGGCCTTGGTTCTCTGCCAGAAAAAAAAGGTTTATTGAAACCCTGGGGAGCAAGTGCTTACCCCAAGTGAAGAAGTTCAAGTATTTTGAAGTCTTCTTTATGAGTGAGTGTAAAATGGATGAATAAGTATGTTGGTGCAGCATAGGCAGTGTTGCAGACTCAGTACCTCTGTTGTGGTTAAGAGGGAGTTGAGCCGCAGGAAGCTCTTAGTTTACCATGTCGTCTTCATTCCAACCATCACCTATGGTCATGAGCTCTGGGTAATGACCAAAATAATGAGATAACGGATACAACTGGCCAAAATGAGATTCTTTGGGAGGGCAGCTGGGCTTAGCCTCAGAGATAGGGTGGGGAACTCAGACATCCAGAGGGAACTCAAAGTAAAGCTGGTGCTCCTTTGCACTGAAAGAAGCCACTTGAGGTTCGGCTATTTGAGAAGGATGCCTCCTGGTTGCCTTCCTCTGGAGGTTTATCGAAGCATGCCCAACTGGGAGAAGACCCCAGGGCACACCTAGAACTGGCTGGAGGGATTATATGTGCCATCTGACCTGGAAATGCCAAGTCCCCCAGGAGGAATTGGAAACTGGCAGGGGAGAGGAAAGTCTGGGTTGGGCGTGTGATGTTTATTCTTGAACTGTTTTTTTCTTTTAATTGGCCCTAATACGCCGTAATACGCCATCACATAAAATATATAAAATAATTCCTCTCCGAAATAATCTGTATTATACACCATTGACTGTTTCATATAGAATGCTGCTTCTGGCAATATCTTTGCAGATTAATAACTGAAATGTCAACATATACTCATGGTTTGATTGTTTTGTACAATTAAAATTAAGTTTGGGAAATAAATAAGCTGTAGCCTACTTCCACTTTGCTCAAACTGGAAACCAGCGTAGCATATTACAAAATAAGCCGAACAGAGCAGTCATACTACATGATACATTCCAGTGCAGTAGGCAGTATGCAGTGCCTACTACATACTACTATCATACTCAGTATGTAGTAGGCGAATTTGAAAACAGCCATTATCTGGGCTTTAAAGGGGTGCATGAAGCACATATATGTGTATGTGTGTGTGTTGATGAAGATAAAGTGACCAAATCTTCACACAGAATCTCCACCCAATAAACACACAGCTCAGCCAATCAAGCCGCATGACTAAAACACAGTGTTCAACTGCATACAAAAGGCACAAAAAAGCATTAAGAAAGTAAAACACCTGTGTGGCTTTGACTGTAGGCTACCGTGACAACGGACCACTCTCTCTCTCCCTTTGAAGCTTCACACACATGCTCTGGTCTTTGAAAGGGCACACAACGTGCGCATATGTGTGTTTATGTGTGTGTATTCATGAAGTTAAAGGGACCTCACCTTCACACAAAACACCCTCACATAAAAACAGTGTGACAACAGTTTCTTTGTGTTGAAGTGCATGCAATGCATGCCTGTGTGTGTGTGTGTGTGTGTGTGTGTTTGTGTGTGTGTGTGTGTGTGTGTGTGTGTGTGTGTGTGTGTGTGTGTGTGTGTGTGTGTGTGTGTGTGTGTGTGTGTGTGTGTGTGTGTGTATGTGAATTAGGGCTATCGGGGCTCAGTTCTAACAGGACCCCCACTTATGAAGTGTTTGGAGATATGTTGATTTTATGAAAGCTATGCCCACTGTTTTATTGATATGTATTTGTAACACCCATTATTATTTAGATTTAATCACACAAATACTCAGTTTTGTAATTCTAAGTACTACACCAACATTTACTGTGCAATTTTGTAATATTGCTTTATTCATGGATTTAGAAATGTGGGACATGGTATAAAATGTGTCAAAGGTTGCTGACAGCATGCATATAGCTATTTTACTATCTCACTGTTACATTTGTTGTTGTTTCTGTCCATTGGACGAGTGACGATGTTTAAAAAATGTTGCAATGATCATGCTCAGCAACCCTTATGTATTTCTAAATAACTCTGACTGGAAACTGGATTTTTTATTCATGTATTTTTAGATCTTAATTCGGATGAAAAAGTTTCTTTTTTGAAAAAAAATAAAGTATTGTTTATAGCAGTTTGTAGTATTTTGATATACTGTTATATATTTTATCATCCTCATGTACTGTAATCTGTATTGTATTGCCAGATTCTTACCAGTATACACTCCTAATACCCAGTAAGGGGACTGGTGCTCCTCTGCAGAGGTTCACTCAAGTATGTTTTTCTGCTGTCAAAAAATAGCTTCGGGATTATTTTACCATGACATGTCTTGAGCTACCTTCAGTTCAACTGAGCAGTGAGGCAGAAGAACCGATAAGTAAGGGAACAGAGATGCAGGGTATCAGCAGAGTGCATGGCATTTGAAACAGGAACTTTAATGGAAAAAAGATTAGGCAATATAGCAGAGAGCATATAGAAATAAACTTGATGTGAGTGTCTGTGTTTTTGGTGCTAACAACCTGTCTCCCTGTAGAACATGTTCTTGGTGAAGTGACTGAAGCCCCACCCATTGAATGCTGTGCTTGTGGGACAGCCAAGTATAGACTAACCTTCTATGGCAACTGGTCAGAGAAAGAACATCCAAAAGATTTTCCAAGTGAGTTCAACAAAGCCCTATTGCAGTGTATCTTTGTAAAGCACCAACACCCCTCCAGAAATTACCTTGCTCATATTCATTTCTTTTTTTCCTATTTAGTTCTATGTGAGCTAAATCTGGAACCTGCAGGACAGAATGAGCATTTATCTCTAAGCATTAGAAGCAGAACAGCAAAGAAGTATTCAGGAAATGTCTGGATAAAAGTTATAAGATGAAAAAGCAATTAGGTCTAATACAGGGTTCACTTTCATCCTTGTATATATTGTGCACTATGGATGTTGTGTACTCTCAAAATCAAATGCCTCTTCATCCGTCTTTCAGAAAGAGCCAACCATTGGTCTGCTCTGATTGGTGCATCTCACTCCAGAGGCTTTGTGCTTTGGGAATATGGAGGCTATGCAAGTGAGGGTGTCCGTCAGGTTGCTGAGTTTGGATCGCCAATCAAGATGGAAGAAGAGATTCGACAGAGGGTAAGATTTTCATAAAGTGAGCTTTTACAGAGTTGTGTTGTTCCTTTTGATGAAAAAAAACAATACAAAGAGAAAGGCTGATAATACAATACTGTACACAGTTTGTCACTGTAATACATAATGCATATAACTCAATTTAATTTACATAAGTATCTTGCCACATTTTTTACTTGCTTTTTGTGGTAATGGCAATGCATTGGTGTACTATAAAATTAATAGAGTGACACGGCAACTACATTTTCAAGTGCTACAACCCCCTAGTCTACCTTAAACCAATCTGTATTGGTAACCATGTTTCTGTAAAAAAAATAGCAGAAAACTGTTTTCTGTAGGTAGTACATAAAAACTACATCCTTGAAGAAAACTTGTCAGAAGTTAAATATTTCTCTTTGGTGGAACTTTAAATACTACAGCTACTGGTGAGCCTGAAGGACTGCCATGATTACAGATGCATTTTTTTTTACCTGTTTATGGCTCTCAACCTTCTTCTTCAGTTCTTCTTTCACTCATTCAATTGACTCATGTTTACACGCAGATCTTAACACATGTTTAAGCTGTGTAATGGAAATGTACTTTGGTGCTGTATTAAATCAAGAAGAGCCATGTTGATACTTTACACCACATTGTCTTAGGTGAAGATATCAACAGAGAAGCTCCGTAAAGCAAGCACACTCACTTTATGTGTTTTTGATTAAGTTGGCCGATGTGAGCCCATTTTGTCCCTTCCTTATCATGGGGCCCAAAGTTCCTTGTAGTGCCCCTGAATTTGTCATTAGTATAATTTCTCTTTGTGGTATTATATAGCCTGTGTCTTCTTAGAGGCTATCTTATGGGTTTTCAACATCAATTATTTCTTTTTATGGTCTCCATATGTTTTATTAACATGCAACGTATTTTTCAAGGTATATGTCGTCATCTCCATTGACATACTATGTGCTATACTTTCAATCCAAGCCTCTTTGGTTCAGATGTTTTCTGTAAATTGAGAAAAATGTGCATATTCCTTAGGGGCTTGGATCAAAAGGCATAAACAAGAAGAGGAACAAAGAAATCTGCACAACAGCTCTCTTAAAAGGATTTTGTTTTACAACAAATGATGTTATAAACCTCACCACTCTTCGTCAGACTTTCTATTCTGAGGAATGCACATCTACTCCATCCACACACATGCACAAACACACAAACCTTGACACTGACAGATGGGGTTGGATGATGACAGGTGTAGAGGCATTTTTTCTCTTGGTTTCTCTCATGAATGTGATAATTTAATTAGAGAGGGGAGAATTTATAATTGGAGAGTAAAAGTGAGTTGTTGCTTAAGCTTTGCATTAAGCAAACAGCAGAAAAAAAGTTGTTAGTTTAGCCTGAGTATCTTGCCAGACATTTAGCCATTGGTCAGCATTTGCAGAAACCCCTGGATTACTAAGGGTTAAGATGACAATATTTTTACATCCATTTTTACAACAATGTCGTATTTCTTTTATGTCTGTTTTTAATCATTGCAGGGAAATGAAGTACTGACTGTCATTAAGACGAAGGCGCAGTGGCCGGCATGGCAACCCCTTAACCTGTAAGTATGAATCATAGTCTGCTCCAGGGAAAAGGCACTTGAATGACATTTACTATCGAAAATTGGAGGAATTGTGAACCAATAATATGAAAAAAAAGAGTTTCAAGATTTTAAAATTAGACCCATCATCCCACAAAGGTAAATGACAGTATGTTTTTAAATCCAGAAAAGAACTGATTAAAGATGGGGATGCCTCACTAACTGCAACTGTCGTACCAGTACAGACCATTATCATATCATTGTTAAAATGGCAGGCAGCAACCTCCAATCTAAAAAATACAACTAATGCAGCTGTCTGAGAAACTGCAATACTTCAAGTGTTTGCTTGAGGCTATCTGGCTTTATGTGTGGTAAGAATGACTTTTGCTGCCTTAAATGTATATAGCCTGGTCCAATGAACAGATTCTGTCCAAATATGTTAAACAATTAAATGCTGTCGCTGCTGATTTTCATAAAAAATAAAGCATGTTTAAAGCCCTTGAAATTAGCAGTTGTGTATTTATAGCAGGCTTACAAAGTGCTTTGACAAACAGTCAAAAACATATAGATGGCAAAACACAACAGCTACAGCGAAAAGAAACAAACTCAAAAAGCTCAGTTCAAATCAAAACTCTTCTTATGGATAGACACAAAAGGCATACATTACTCTTACAAGAACAGTAAAGAGGAGAGCAACTGGTGCCAAGTAACTTCAGGCCTCTGACTCAATTGCCCCATCATATGTCATAAGGATCCAGATATCACAAGAACCATGCTACCTAAAATGAGACAATGAGGACTAAAATAAAATCTTAAAAAAACAGTAAGAAACAAAAAAGGAAACTAGAAAAATTGCATTTCCTTGCAGCAAATGCGTTGAAATGCTGAGTCTGAATGCCGAGAATGTGAAATAAAATAGCTTAAAGTGGTGCAAACAAAGCTGAAAATGTGACACAAATTGTTGGAGCAGTAAAGCAAAGCAGAAAACTGGAACATGTGGAATAAAACTGTTCAAAGTTGTGAAAGAACACTAAACATAAATAATGTGAAATAAATTTGCAGAACACTGCGGAAAGGACCTCTTTCACAACACATGTAATTTTGCCCACAGCCCAATTTTTTGTTTATTGTGTGGTATTTGTAGTACACCCAGAGACTCCCAAGAATATACCTATAGAAAATCCAAGGGCCTGTACTATGACCTATTTTATGATCATTACCATAGGTGTGAGCCAGGGTGCACACTTTACCCCAAAACTTACTCAAACACAAATAATAAATCATCAAATTGGGTCAAATCACCTTCAATGAAGTCTGGTGCATCTTTTGAAATCAAATGTAAAGCTAAGTATTACAATTGAAAGAAGTTATTGAATTTTAACTGGAAAAAAAATAGTTTTTTTAATGATTTTTTCAACAAATTCAATTCTTTAGAGATGTGTCTGACCAACTTACAGTTGCTGTACAACTAAAATACTTACAAATTATTTGGCCACATATATATTCTCAAAGTGGGAAAAAAATCATCAAATTCTGAGACCGGTAAAGTTGTTCAATTAACAGGTTGGGTTACTGTGGAAGAATCAGGATACTGTTCCATGTCTTGTATTATATCAAGGGTAATGTTTTATTTCATGCAATTTGCAGCAAATGGATGTTAACTTCAATTTAGTATTGTGCATTCAATTTAATTATTTTTTTTTTCATATATTCTATATATGAAGTATATATATATATATGTTCTACATGAGGTATCCAAACATGAGACCACCTTATCTTAGATGGTACATATATCTACCTCAACAAATGCAGTGATCATCAGTTTCAAAGGGCATCTTACGGAGGACAGAAAAAACAAAATTACCTAAAATTCATGTCAGTTGTACTGCCTGATGGATATGTTTTAGACACTATTGGCCCCTACCATGGTAACGTAAATGATGCAACAATAACTCGGCTCATCATGGAAAAAATTGAAAGATTGAAATCTTGGTTAGAAGCAAATGACAATATGATTGTAGATCGCAGTTTCAGGGATGCCTTAGATCTTCTTGCTAAATTGGGGTATGATGCTAGAATGCCGTCATTTTTACCAACTGGTAAATCCCAATTGGATTCCTCAACAGCCAATAGTGATCGTTGCTGTACCAAAACAAGATGGATAGTAGAGTCCTACCACCGGCATTTAAAGAAGTGGATGTTGTTTAAGGAACAACTTACCTCAAATTATTTCGTTGAGGTCATTGGCAAATTAGTGCGCATAGTAACTGCATGTCTCAATGCCTTCAGAGGACCAATATATGTTTCAGATCCAGATCGAGAGGAACGAGATACTAAGATGGCTCAGCGTATGCTTTCACTTTTAAAAAAAGACAATGTTTTGGCAAAACGAGTTGCAGAAGACCCAAATATGTCACGTAGAGCTCGCAGTGAACGGCAGAAGCTTGAAGCATCTGATATCTCTGCTCTCATGTGGATCTGAATACCTTGAGACCATAACATGCGGTACATACCAAATCAAACAGTCCCTGGCTACATTGCTGAGCATCAAAAAAATGATGGTGACTATGAGATTTGGGTTTACCAGCATGATGCTGATCTCATTAGGGGACAGATTCATTCTCATCACAGATCTCAAATAAAATACAATGTTTGGATTCAATTTGACAAGAATGCATCAGATGATCCTGTGAAGGCATATTATTGTCTCTGTCCTGCTGGAAAGAGAACCTCTGGCATGTGTGCACATGTTGCATCTGTAATCTATTACTTTGGGATATTATAAACATTTTCAAAATCAGAAACCCCTCCAACCATACACAAGCAAATTCAAAGACTCCATTCTATGAAATAACCAGCCAATCATACATCTTATGGATTTCTCAGATCCCCTTTCCCTCACTATAGTTCCAGTCTACAAATTAAAATTGTCCAAGCCGTTGCTATGCAAAAAGACACGAAGGCCATAAAACAGATTACATGTATATACAAGTACTAGAAACAGAAATTGACAGAAGTAATGTTTATGTATTGCTGTCATTGTAGATATATACAATCTGATTACAACAATCCAAAACTGCATCGGTTTTTACTTGTATCAATGGCTCATTATTATCTCATCACAAAGGCATAATATACAGGCCCTTTGTGGCTGTTCAATATTAAAATGAATAACATTTCATGTGAAATGTTTGTTTTGAATCTAGCATTCAAATTCTAAAAGAAATCATACTTAAAGGATGAATTCTGAACAAATCTTTAAAGGTTCCCTGATATACAAGACATGGAACAGTATCCTGATTCTTCCACAGTAACCCAACCTGTTAATTGAACAACTTTACCGGTCTCAGAATTTGATGATTTTTTTCCCACTTTGAGAATATATATGTGGCCAAATAATTTGTAAGTATTTTAGTTGTACAGCAACTGTACGTTGGTCAGACACATCTCTAAAGAATTGAATTTGTTGAAAAAATCATTAAAAAAACCCATTTTTTCCCCAGTTAAAATTCAATAACTTCTTTCAATTGTAATACTTAGCTTTACATTTGATTTCAAAAGAAGCACCAGACTTCATTGAAGGTGATTTGACCCAATTTGATGATTTATTATTTGTGTTTGAGTAAGTTTTGGGGTAAAGTGTGCACCCTGGCTCACTCCTATGGCAATGATCATAAAATAGGTCATAGTACAGGACCTGGATGACTTTTGGATTTTCTAAAGGTATATTCTTGGGAGTCTCTGGGTGTACTACAAATACCACACAATAAACAAAAAATTGGGCTGTGGGCAAAAATTACATGTATTGTGAAAGAGGTCCTTTTTTGACCCAATCTAAAGATATTCTGATCAGTGATTATAAAAGTTAAATTTGTAAGGCCTGAAATTACAAAGACTGTAATCAGTAGCAGAAGTGTTAAATATGTTATGAATCATGCATTCTTAAGAAGAAAAAAGCACATTTGTTTGGCAGTGAAAAGTTTAACTAGTGACGTCCAGACTGACAAGAAAGCAGCCAGATGCTCAGCAGCAACAAGTTGTAGTAATCAACAGTCCTTTCCCCACCAGAGTGTTTTTATATAAGTAACCAGCCAGTGCCAGCTGTTGATTTGTGTGCACGGGTGTATAAATACATGCATTTGTTTATGGATATATTCTGCTGATGAATGTTTGTTTGTGTATATATGGACAAATGTATGCATTTATATATTCATCCATCTATCTATGCATTTATCTATCTAAATATTTATGTATTTATTTACTTTCCTACTTTTATAAGTATGTGTGTATGCATATATCTATATATTTTTTTATTCATTTATTTATCTGTACAAAAGCAAGAGAAAACTGTGTCTCACCTTTTGAACCTCTGGCATTTGGGATCGGGAGCGAGATCTGATCCTTGAATCCCTGCACTAAAGGTCCATTATCATCTGAGCCCCCACTGTCCTCAGGATGACGACTCAGTGGTCTTTGTCTTTTTCCACATCTCAGCTGTCTTCCCTTGGAAAGTCCACAAAGTATCCCCTATTTCCCTCTTTTCTGTGATTGTTACCACGGGTTTGCCTTCCATTAGCACCTCTGCTCTCACCCGTGTCTCCATGTCTGCTGCACCTCTTTGTCATCTCAGCATCTTCCCGCACCCGCACCTCCATGACCTCCACCGAATCTCTCTCTCGGTTTCACCATGGCTTTGTACATCACCTGCGGGTCTGTCCCCCTGGTTGTCACCTCCATGTCCACTGTCTTCAGCACTCTCACTTCCAGAATCTTCTGACAGAGCATCATAGAGCTGGATGTCTGTGTCCATGAGCATTTTTAAAGCCTCTGACATAATGAACTTTTTCCTCCGAGGGGGCATGCATCTTTTGGATTGTGATTGTCCTGTTTTATTGTAAAAAGTTTGCTCATTTGTTTTGAAACCAAGATGTACTGTGTTTACTCTCAAGGTCCGCAACAGCACCCTCCTCATTATGCCAGCGAAAAGACGGACCTAATAGAGGGTAATAGAGTAGAAGGAGAGAGACTGACAGCTGGCCTGCAACAGCATAAAAAAGGTGCTGAAATGTTTGCCCACCATGAAGAAGATAAAGTCAATGGTTTAAAAAGTCAAATGTGTGAGGGCTAAAATGACAAAGACAGAAATCAGTAGCAGAAGTGTGAAATATGTTCTGAAATAAGCTTGATAAAGAACGAAAAAGCAAAAGCTGTATAGAAGTGAAAGGCTGAAAGAGTGAAGCTCTGCCGTCAGACTAATGCTCAGCAGCAAGCAGCTGTAGTAATCAGGCGCCTTCATTGTAAACAGAAGGAAAAGTGTTTTGTCTCAACCGAGGATCAAACCCACAATCTCCTGGTCAAAAGACAGCGACATAGCAGCTGAACCATGAGACACACTCAGGCTCACACCAGTGGAGCTGGGTATTTAATGATACTGGTACGTGTATACAGAGCGGGGAAATGAAGCAGGGTACTTCTGGGTAAATGAGCTTTTGCTGTGCCAAAACTGTAACAGATAAAAAAAAAAAAAAGGATTTAACTGTGAGCATCCCAACCCGGCTAAGGTGTGTCCTGTATATTAGTATCACAGGTGTCTTCAAACTTGTTATCAGTCAATCTGCCTATTTAGAGGGTGAAAGTAGTTACTGTGCTATTTGGTATCATGGTGTGTACCACACTGAACATAGATCACAGAAAGTTAAGTAGAGAGTTGTCTCAGGGGATTAGAAAGGAAATGATTAACAAGTATGTTAAAGATAAATGCTGTAAGACCATCTTCAAGTAGCTTGATGTTCCTGTGACTACAGTTCTACATGTTATTCAGAAGTTTAAGCTCTACGGGACTGCAGCTGACTTCACTGGATGTGGCTGCAAGAGGAAAGTTGATGACAAATTGAAGAAACAGATAGTAAGAATGGAAACCAAAAAGCCCAGGACAACTTCCAAAGAGATTAGAGGTGAACTCCAAGGTCAAGGAACATAAGTATCAGTTTGTACCATCCGTTGCAGTTTGAGCTAAAGTGGACTATGGGGAGGACATTGAAAGCAAATCATAACAAAGAGAGGCTGGAAATTGTCTAAAATGCATATTGGCAAGCCAAGACGCCTCTTGGCAAATGTCTTTTGGACAGATGAGATAAACTGGAGCTTTTTGGCAAGTCACATCAGCTCTATTTTCACAGACACAAAAATGAAGCATACAAAAAAAAGAACACTGTACCTACTGTGAAACATGGAGGAGACTCAGTTACATTGTATGGCTTCTTTGCTGCATCTGGCACAGGGTATCTTGAATATGTGCAGGTACAATGAAATCTCAAGACTATCAAGGCATTCTGGAGCAAAATCTGCTGCCCAGTGTCAGAAAGCTTGGTCTCAGCTGCAGGTCATGGGCCCTCCAACAGGATAATAACCTAAAACACACAGTAATAAACAGCCAAGAATGGCTCAGAACAAAACATGGAACTATTCTGAAGCAGCCTTCTATGATCCCTGATCTAAATCCTATTGAACATTTGTGAAATGAGCTGAAACATGCAGTCTGGAGAAGACACCCTTCAAACCTGAGACAGCTGGAGTAGTTTGCTCATGAGGAGTGGGCTAAAATACCTGTCAACAGGTGCAGAAATCTCATTGACAGAAATTGCCTGATTGCCTCAAAAGGTTGTGTAGTAACATATTAAGTTAAGGGTACCATCATTTTCGTCCAGGCCAGTTTCAGTATTTTGTTTTTAAAGTCATTCTGTTGAACCATAATTCAAAAGCAATGTCTGATGTTCATTAGTTGATTTTCAGTACATTTTTATTTATTATTGCCTTTGTCAATTTCAAGTTATTTCAGTTACCATATGGGTTTTTTCTTACTTGAACAGGAAGGTACCATCAATTTTGTCCACGTGTGTTAATCTTCAGCTCCAGAGAGCTGATTGATGTCACTTTGAAGCCCGTTTGTAACTAGCCACTGAGCCAACATTTTCTACTTACATCAATTGCTTCAGCTGCTTCTTGGGATGTGGACGGTGTAATCTTTTTTATTTTTATTTTTTTATCTGTCACAGATTTGGCACAGTGACGGCTTGTTTATTCTAAAGTACCCTGCTTCATTTACCAGCTCTGTATGCACGTACCAGTATCATTAAATACCCAGCTCCACTGGTGTGAGCCGCTTGATTACTACAGCTGCTTGCTGCTGAGCATTAGTCTGGCGGCAGAGCTTCACTCTTTCAGCCTTTCACTTCTATACAGCTTTTGCTTTTTCGTTCTTTATCAAGCTTATTTCAGAACATATTTCACACTTCTGCTACTGATTTCTGTCTTTGTCATTTTAGCCCTCACACATTTGACTTTTTAAACCATTGACTTTATCTTCTTCATGGTGGGCAAACATTTCAGCACCTTTTTTATGCTGTTGCAGGCCAGCTGTCAGTCTCTCCCTGTTCTCTCTCCCTGGAAGCCTGCCTCTGTCCCTCCGCTCCAGGGCAGGGGGCCCCTCTCACTTCACCGTGACTGACTCTCTCTCTTCCTTTCCTCTCTCATAGGTAGCCTGCCTACCGGTAAGGGCAGAAGGGGCCTTCAGGTTGTCACTCTTTCAACAAGGGTGTAATCCTTCTTCTTGAAAGCTCTGGTGTTTTTTTGCACAGCAACAGCTTGTTTAGCCTTAAGACCCAGTTCCATGTCAGTGCTCTCTACACGCATAGGAGTAACATTAAGGATTGTGGTCTTGTTGTGCTGGCACCTCAACACCACGTGGCTTAGCTGTAACGTTGCTGACTGTCAATCCATCAGCCTTGGTTTAAATCCCAGCTGAGCCAGCCATGCTTGTCATCTGCGTGTCCAAAACAGACTGTTGATTAGCTTCTTGCTGTATGCATCTGGCTCCTTTCCTGTCAGTCTGGACGTCACAGGTTGTCACTCATTCAAGTTTTCGCTTCCATGCAACTTTTTTCTTTTTTTGTGTTTTTTTTTTTTGACATTTTCATTTTCAAACCTGTCATTAGGCGAGCAGCACCATCAGCAGAGTTTTCTGTGGACCAGACCCGTCACCTAATGTCATTCCTTACGATGCTTGGGCCAAGTCCAGACTGGAATGTGGGACTGTCAGGAGAGGACCTATGCACTCAGGATTGTGGCTGGGTCCAGAAGCTTGTAACAGACCTCATTCCCTGGGATGCTGGAACTGATAGCGGTGTGACTTATGAGGTACAAAACCAGAGTTTTAATAGCCTGTTCAAGGTAATACTGTCCGGAAGAGCTGGGTTTAGTGCAGGGGTATTCAATTAGAAGTCATTGAGGCCCAGTAAATAAAGTTTACTCCAAGTAAAAGTCCAAACCAAAGTACAGTTTGTGTCTTATAGACTTCCCCTATGTCCACATTTTCATGGTTTCAACATTATTTATTGTCAGTTTCCAATGCAGGATATTTACTGAGTGCACAGCTGGCTGTTTTACCATAAATAAAAGTCATTCCAGGAAAATAAATTTAAGGCCTTTATTGCAGATTAAAAAACACAAAAACCTCAAAATAAAATAACTAAAAAAATGCAAACAGAGCTGAATAACATTTTTCTTTTCCATTAAAGAGCTTGCAGCCAAAAAAAACCTGAAAGCCCAGACTTGGAGTAAAAAGTCAACATCTTCAGAAAATAAAATAAAAGGTGTCTCTTTTTGGAAAAAAAAATTGAATACAGAGTAGTGACTAAAATTTTTCTCTTGTTTTTTCTAAAATTGAAGAGGTCCCAACTGAAACTAAAGACCTACACTTCAGTAAAAGAATGAAAAAAAACTTCTTAAGAAAGTATATTCAAATATTTTGAACTGTGTGACTTTATATGTAATATCTATAATAACTGTACTGTCATAGACTATGGTGATACTAGGGCTATTTGGGGTATTTCCAGCAACCCCAAGATACGATACGTATCCTGATACTGAGGCCACGATACGATATGTATCCTGAGACATGTAAATTGTGAGCATTGACTGCGCTTTTCACAGAATTCCCAGCAACTTTTGTTTTTATTGCAAGAAGGAAAAGAAGCATTAGTTTTAAATAATTCTTCAACTTAAGAACTTTAATTCAGGTCCCCAAAGTTGTAGACTTGAGTTTAAATTTGGAACATGTGTTTAATCATGTAGCTTGGCTTCTACTTTGAACTGTGCCATTGTTGATATTACCGAAAGTGTATTTACAACAACTGTCCAAACATTTAGGCCGTATCTTCTCTGTAGAATCTGTATTGATACACGAATCCCCAAGAAGTGCATGATGATATTTTGCCGTTTCGACATTTTGAGCACAGGCCTAGGTGATACCAAACTCATACTAATGATCAAACATCTACTCTAGTTTAAATGTAATTTATATCATTTTTAATACTGAAGTATGTTTATCAATAGATAATAACTATAAAACTGTTATAACTGTATTGTTGTTGACTGTAGTGACACCAAAGTCAGCATGATGATCAAACATGTCTCCCAGTTTGTACTAGAGAGATTTATAAGATTTGTTATATTGTTCAGTATGTAGTGCTGTATGTAGTGACACCAAACTCAGGCTGATGATCATATATGTATTCATTTATTTATTCATATGTATATATATATATATATACAGTCATGGAAAAAATTATTAGACCACCCTTGTTTTCTTCAATTTCTTGTTAATTTTAATGCCTGGCTCAACTAAAGGTACATTTGTTTGGACAATTATAATGATAACAACAAAAATAGCTCATGAGAGTTTAATTTAAGAACTAAGAACTATTCATTTTCCATGGTTTTCTTGATAATAACCAAAATTACTTAAATTCTTACATCAATAGCTATGGCATTGTACCGCCAAAAACACTACTTTTAAGCATTCCATGTTTCTTTTCTGTTTGCTTTAAACACATGATACACACAAGAGTTAATACTTGATTGCATAACCATTGTTTTTGATGACTGCAGCCATGCGTCTTGGCATGCTCTCCACCAGCTTCTGACATTGTTCTGCTGTCACAGCAGCCCATTCCTGTTGGACAAATTCAAACAAATTTTTCTTTGTTTTTGGGCTTGTGGTTCTCCATTTTGAGTTTGATGATTTTCCACAGGTTTTCAATTGGATTAAGATCTGGTGATTGAGCAGGCCAAGGCATGGTGCGAATGTTGTGGTTCTCCATCCAGACTTTAACTGACCTTGCCGTGTGGCAAGGGGCATTGTCTTGTTGGAAAATCCAGTCATTCGAGGCAGGAAAGAGTTTTCCAGCTGATGGAAGAAGACTGTTTTCAAGGGTAGTCCTGTACATGACCTGGTTCATTCGCCTTCACACAATTGCATTTGCCCTGTTCCACTCAGACTGAAACAACCCCAGATCATGACTGATCCACCCCCATGTTTTACTGTAGGGCAAGACAGTCTGGGTTGTAAGCTTCTCCAGGCTTCCTCCTAACCAGTAAGTTGGCTGGAGGGCATCAATTCAAAATTGGATTCATCACTGAAGAGAACCTTAGCCCAATCATCAACAGTCCAATCCTTGTGGTCTCGAGCAAAGAGTAACCGGGCCTTCCTCTGCCTTTCATTGATGAAGGGCTTCTTGCGTGCTCTGTGTGACTTCAAACCAGCTTCAACAAGTCGGTTTCGAACTGTTCTTGCTGAACAAGTCACATTTCTCGACAGTGCCCACTCATTTTTAAGGTCCCTGGAGGTCTGACGACGATTCCTGACACAGGAACGGATGAGTGCACGGTCATCTCGCGGGTAGAAAGACGCTTCCTGCCACGGCCAGGTAGCAATTTGGTAGTGCCATGTTCAGCTTGTTTTTTTTTGTTGTAATGAACGCCTGTCTTGCAGATCTTCAGTTTTTTCGCTACCTGTCTCTCACGCATGCCAATTTCCAGCAGGTCCAAGAGGGTTGCCTTTGTGGCTTCACATAATTCTTTTTGTTTTAGGCATTATGTGAGAGCTGACAACTTCTGAGTTGTGCTACGGCTTGAATGTAAGCAGGAAACCACTCTAGGCCTTTGCATGTGCAGTGCTGCTTGTGACATGAAATGGCCTCTTATATACCCTGGGAATCAATTAAGCTTAAGAATGTCAAATAGGACATAAAGTATTATGAGACCAGCTGCATTGTTTGTTGTGGTCATTGTATTATACGCTTAGTGGTACCAGATATTAGAATGAACAAGAAATTGAAGAAAACAAGGGTGGTCTAATAATTTTTCCATGACTCTATATACATATATATATGTGTATATATATGTGTATATATATATATATATATATATATATATATATATATATATATATATATATATATATATATATATATATATATGAATAAATACATATATATACACACATATATATATATATATATGAATAAATACATATATATACACACATATATACACACA
Source organism: Scarus forsteni (assembly GCA_036419115.1). Lineage (NCBI taxonomy): Eukaryota > Metazoa > Chordata > Actinopteri > Labriformes > Labridae > Scarus > Scarus forsteni. The sequence goes on along the minus strand of JAZDUH010000536.1, from coordinate 8,237,394 downwards.
CACATATATATATATTTATATATATATATATATATATTTATGTATATATATACATATATATACACATATATATAAATCATACATAAATACTATTGACCATTTATAGATATATGAACTAAAGGTCCAAACTGTAGAACAATCCCATTATTTCAGTGTTATTGGAAATCAGCAGTTCTAGTTTAGTGAAGTTCAAGTCTAGTGAATAAGCTGAAATTGAACATATAAACATATGAAAGTAAGAGATAAACCCACAAGGGTTAAAAGAAAAAGTTATGGTCTCCAAAAGGCTTTTTTTAAGTGTATATAGGTAGGATGGGGATTTTTATGTGATACCACACTGTACATTGAAGGAATAAGCCCTTTAATCAATTCACAATTCACCGTGGCAACAGCTTCTATAAACAGCGCGTATTCCGACTGCTTCCGAATTCAACCGAATAATGACAAACAAATCACACAGACCATGTGAGCTCCCACTGCTGTTCATCCTTTCTAAAGTTTACCAAAACCTGCCTTAACTTTCCAGTAGTCTGATTCTCTGAAGAGAGCAGGATATGAGACATTTGATGTTGATTATGTTTTAAACATGGTTCAATATTAATCATTTGTACACCATTAGATTGCAGTCTTAACAATGTATGCCTTTCTTTCCTTCAGTTCATTTATTTTCCTGCACTGGTTGGTGTTCATGTTGATAATGAGAGGACAGATTTATTCAAATCCTCACTTCCAACATCGGTTATGCACACCTCATTTTTACCAGGTTATTATGTTCAATGTTGTCTGAAAGGAACAACATTGTCATGATTAATGAGCACTTCAATGATGCGTCTTTTGTAGTCCACCTTCAGAAAATTGTAGTTTCACCGCAGCAGTAACATCCGCCGTCACATGATGACGAAGCGTAGTGAAAGTGTTGTCGGATTCTCTCTGTATGGCAGTATTCCTTTCCTAAGTCCTTCTGAATTCTCCTTTCTCCTTTCCTTAACCTTATGACGTTTTCCATCAGGGTTAAGGAAAAGTAGATAGGAAAGGACTTAGGAGGTGACTATTCGAGCCATAGTATTGTTAGACTTATATTTACAAAAATGTTGCCATAGTGATAATCACATTCTTCATACAACAACACAGGGTGTGCTAACAACAGCTAACAATAGCCTGGTAGATCGGCATGTTTTTTTCCGACTTCAACTGGAACGCAGATAAGTCAGAGACTAGTCACTCCTAGTTCCTAGGTTACTGGAACGCAGCATTACGACAGTCGCCGCGCGTGCTCATGGGTAGCAGAGTCTTAGTGTCGCCAGTCATAGATTCTCCTCATAGCACCTTTAAAAGCAATATCTTCAGAATGTCCAATAATTATAACTCATGTTTGACCCTCTAACTCCCAGCTCAACTGTTTGGCAGAAGTCAATACATTCAGGAATGTTTAATGTGTAAAAAAAAATCATTGTTTATTTGTGACAGAAAAAACTGCTTTAACTGCTTAAACTACTTTTTAATGTTACAGTAGATTAGGGATGTAACGGTTACCGGTAAAACGGTAAACCGCGGTAAAATTTCCCACGGTAATCATTACCGTGTCTTTCTAAAATTACTGTTTTACCGTGTTTGATCACCACCCTGTGTCAATAACTCACGGTGATGCTGCTGTTTGCCTGGAAAAGCCGGAACAATGTCTCTGTCCTCGATTAAGCAGCCTGAACCGGTGTGAGCATGCGCAATTTGCGGCTGCGTGCATGCGCGGTTTGCATTGTTTGGCCTCAGTCTGAGAGCGAAGTTTGATAGAGATGGGATTTATGGCTCTTTGGAGGGAGCCGGATCTTTGGGATCCGTTCGTTTCAAAGAGCCGTTCAAAAGACTGGCTGATTTGGCTCGTTTTTATATTTATTCACTTTTAAGAGGCCAGCCTGGGTTTAGTTCATTTTATCCTGAAAATAATCACAGGGGGGAATGATGGGCTGAGATTTGGATCAGAATAATTTCAAACTCAGATTTCCCACCAATATTTGAATTCTTCTGAAATATTGATTCTGGCTTCATTTGACATGTGCGGACAAGATTTTAAAGTTTTATATGGATTCATTGTATATATTCCCTTGACATATCCCTCTGAGTTGACAGTGAGATCACTATTTACCCTTTGTATAAAGTGTGTGTATGTGTGTAAAACTACTTTGACTTATGTTATTCATGCAACACCTAAATACTTACAAATAAACAACAAAAAACAAAGCAGGCTACAATTAAGTTCCATGCTAAAGCTTTTAGTGAAAATATTTCCACACAAAATATTTTTAAAATAAATAAAATTACAGTAAATTAGAGAAAAAATGTGCATCCCACTAGTATTACTAATAAAACTTTACAATGGACTAGTGAACTATCCTGAGGTGCATTTAATTCATTTGTCAGTTTGTAAAGCGCTTTGTGCTACATTTTTTTTTTTTGTATGAAAAGCGCTTTATGAATAATTTTGATAGATTGATATAGTTGCTTTTTTAAACAAACAAATAAATAAATAAATGAAAATAGAGCTTAACCCTGAGGAGGACTCCTGAACTGGAGTGATTGGGTGAATAGTAGCCTATACGTGACCCACAAAAATAGAAGACCAGTCCCTTTACTCTGAACCATAACCCCAATAACAAAATAAAATGTAAACAAAATAAATGACCTTCCCAAAATAATAACGACGACGGACTCCTCCCCCTCGGTCAGGCTGCTGTTGACTGCACTGCCGACACTGAGGCACTCATGTGAAGGGAGCGTGCACAACTTATGTGCACATCTTACTAACCCTCCTCCCCGTGCTCTCTCCGTCTGCCAATTCCGGCGCACCTGCTTGTTTTTTTTTTTACTGAGGCACTAACCTGAAGGGAGCGCGCAAAACTCCTGCGACATTTGCATAGGAAAAAAGCGCTGCGCTCCTCCCTATGCCCTCTCTCTCCGTCTCACTCAGTGTAGGAGCATGGGGAGTTTGTGTGAGCTTGTGTGTGGACCATAGGTGTGAACTCAAGGAGAGAGAGAAAAAGAACGGCTCCCAACCAATCGTGACTCGGCTCCCATCGTTCATGTTAATGAGTCGTTCAAAAGATTCGGTTCGTTCGTGAACGTCACAACTCTAAAGTTTGAGCCACAGCGGAGTTTTGTCGAAACGGACTCTGGAGTCTGGTTGAATTTTGGATTTTTACAAGGATGCTGAGGGGAAACTGATAGAAGACAGTCTCCCTGTCTAAACACGAAGCTGCAGCGAAAGAAAAAGACGTGCGCGATTTCAGCGGCAGGAACTCTTCGAGTAAATGAACTGACAGATCCATAGAGAGAGAGAGAGAGAGAGAGAGAGAGAGAGAGAGAGAGAGAGAGAGAGAGAGAGGATTCAGTGAGCCATACCTGACAGAATAACAGGTAACTTATCAGTAATTCTATCCAAAAATGTAGAAATCTTATGAATAACAGAATTAGTATCATTCTGGAGTGTGTTCCTGCCTTTGTTTTGTTGTGTATTCGCCGTATTTTGACATAGATCGTCTTTTTTCGTCAAAGTTCGTGTTTTATGGATTTCATCGATCGTTATTTGGAAATAGAGGAGAAAATAACGAGGGGGTCTGCCAGGGAGAGGGGAGACCAGAGGAGAGTCATGAAGGGGGCTAACTGCTTCAGGGACTATCATCATTAAAATAAAGTCCTGGACATGGTCTAATATAAGGAGCTGTATCATGGACACTAATGCTGCAGGCAAACAAAAATGTGTGAGTGTATACAAAATAGGCTAAGCTCATTTTTTGTCATCTCAAAACTTTGAACATGTTCATTTACAGCTATTTATAAAGAGAATCCTGTTTGAAGTTCAGATCAGTTGTTTTCTTTTTTTGTAATCAAACCTTTTATAACATAATAATGACAAATACTTTCCAAGATTGTTCATTTTTATTTCTCATGAAAATAGGATAAAAATGTACTCAAAGGGCATTTCTTGACATATTATTGATAAAAAAAACAAAAAAAGAACCATTATGATGATAATATTGAAGGGATTAAGTGATTAAATTGTGTGTAAAAGTACTTTTTGAATATTTTGAGCACACTGCAACAATACCGTGATAATAATGATAACCGTGATAATTTTGGTCACAATAACCGTGATACAAAATTTTCACATTGTTACATCCCTACAGTAGATGCGTTGTGATGTGTGAGTAGGCTAATGCTGGCATTCAAAGTAAATGTCATTTGATTGATTATAAACATTTGTGTTCATAATATTCCCAATGTAAGACATGTTAGAAGTTAATATTAAGCAATAAGGTGGAGGGAATATGATACAACCTTGGAAACAAAAAAATAGTGGTCACTTCCAAAATAGCGCAGTCACAACCGAAACGGTGTAGTCACAACCAAAACACTTGGTGTTTTGTAATGTGCTTGCTCTGACTGAAACATGGTGAAATGATGATATTGGACAAATTTACTCCATACCTCAATATAATGCAGTACATCTTTGTAGAAAGAACAAAAAGGGTGGTGGAGTTTCTATTTTTTATACATGAGGATTTTGAATTTATTGAAAGATGCGATCTGAGTAAACATTTTGTTAAAACTGAGGTAGAAACATTATTTATAGAGATTCCAAAATATATCATTTTTGGGGGTCAAACTATAATTATTGGTTGCATTTATCGGCCACCTGATAATGACATTGGTATTTTTAATGAGGCTTTGTCTACTATATTGGAAATGATTAGTGTCAGAAATAAGATTTGTATCCTTCTTGGGGATTTTAATATTGATCTTTTGAAACATGATTTAAATCCTTCAGTTGATTTCTTAAATACTCTTTATACTCATTATTTTTATCCGCTTATTCATAAACCCACTAGGATAACAAAGACAACTGCAACATTAATTGATAATATTTTAACAAACTCTTTTGTAAATCCCATCATTTCAGGTGACATGTTTGCTGACATTTCAGATCACCCCCCTGTATTTCAGAAATCGTGTACAAACTAAGCCAAAATATAGTGTTTGTCATCGCAGATTCAACCAAAAAAATGAGGAATGTTTTAAAACCTCTCTGGCTCAAGTATCATGGGATGAGGATTTTAGACACCAGGATGCTGTTATGGCATATCAAACATTTATGAATAAATTTTCAGCTGTGTTTGATAAATCTTTTCCTCATGTAAAAATAAAAAAAAATAAACAAAAAGAACATTTCTAAGCCATGGTTCGCACCTGCATTACAAAAATCCTCTGTTATCAAGAATAAATGATATAAAAAAGCTTTAACTAGTCCCACACCTCTGAATATCTCATATTATAAAAAATATAAAAATAAGTTCATTAAAATTGTCAATGATGCCAAGAAAAAATACTTTTTCTAAAAAGTTGGAAAATTCAAGTAAAAATATAAGAAATACCTGGAATGCTATAAATGAATTATTAAACAAAAAGCAGATGACAAGAAGTATACCATCCCAGTTATCTGATGGCTTCAGAAATTACAACAATCCAACAGATATTGCAAATGGTTTTAATGATTTTTTTCTGAATATCGGCCCTTCACTTGCAAAAAATATTGCATCAAGTAGAAAATATACTTTCAACACTTCTGATAAGACATACTCTTGTTTAAATGTATTTGATCCTCCAACTCCAAATTAGGTACTTCAAATAATACTACACATGAGGGATGCAGCTCCAGGACATGATGAAATTAGAGCTGGTCTCATAAAGAAAGTAGCTTCTTTTATTATTGAGCCTTTGACACATGTTCTCTCTCTATCACTCAAAACAGGAGTTGTACCAAGAGACCTTAAACTTGCCAAAGTAACTCCATTGTATAAATCTGGTGATTCCAGTCTGTTTAACAACTACCGGCCTATTTCTGTTTTACCATTGTTTTCTAAAGTACTTGAAAATTAGTTTATAAAAGATTGTCCAAACACTTGACAGCAAATTGTATCTTGTATAACCATCAGTATGGCTTTAGAGAAAACATGTCTACAGAAATGGCCCTTTTGCAGTTCGTTGACAAAATCTCAAAAGATTTGGATAATAAAAAAAACACCATTAGCGTGTTTTTGGACTTGTCAAAAGCATTTGACACAGTCAATTACAGTATTCTTTTAACAAAATTAGAAAATTATGGGATTCAAGGTTGGGCCTTAAAATGGTTACAAAATTATTTGAATGAGAGAGAACAATTTGTTTTTGTAAACAATCAAAGCTCAAATAGAGGTAAATTAATATGCGGGGTGCCACAGGGTTCCATTTTGGGACCTCTTTTATTTATACTTTATGTAAACGATTTAAGAAATGTGTGTAAAAATGTACTGCCTCTTATGTTTGCAGATGACACATGCTTATTATCTCATTCAAATTTTGATAGCCTAATGAGAGAAGCAAATGAAGAATTATCAAATATCACTGAGTGGTTTAAAGTAAATTAACTCTCTCTTAACATACAAAAAACAAACTTTATGATTTTCAGCTCTAGAAATAAAAGATATAACCAAGACAATGCTGAAGTATCAATTGATGGTATTAAAATAAACCAAGTGACTCAAACTAAATTTTTAGGTGTCATTGTAGACCAAAAACTAAACTGGAAATATCACACTCAACATGTTTGTAGAAAAATAAGGAAATCTATAGGCATTTTTAGTAGAATTCGCTCCTTAATAGGTACTACATGTATGATGACACTATATTATAGTTTAATTTATCCACATATAACATACTGTAATATGGTTTGGGGCGCTACTTGTCAAACATATTTGAAAGAAATTTTACTTATGCAAAAGAAATTTCTAAGAATGACGAATTTTTCACAGAGATCATCTTCATCTGCTCCTCTTTTCAGGAAATTCAATATATTAACTATATTTAATGTAAACATTTATTGCATTTGCCTCTTTATGTATAAATATGTGCACATGTCCAATGTTATACCCAGAGCATATGACCATTTTTTCATGTATTCTTCAGATGTTCACGGCTACTCCACCAGGCGCTGCAGAGATCTGCATCTGCCCTTTTGTAGGACTTCGGTCAATCAAAGCACACTCAAATATAGAGGGCCTTCCCTCTGGAATAATTTAACTCCTGCTCTAAAGTCTATATCCACGATAAATCATTTTAAAAGAAAATTGTCGAATGTAAAGTAGCAAATGTGTACAAGTAAATATGGTATAATTTCATTTTACTTTTTGTACTTGATGTGACTGCTCATGCCTGTTGTTATGTAAAAAAATGATCTTTGGGGAGGTGGCCCTATAAGACCTGTTGGTCTTCTCATGCTCCCCTGCACAGCTTGTTTTTATTTAAAAAAAATTGTTTGTCTTATGTATATTTTCCTGTGCACATAAATAAATCAAATCAAATCAAATTTGTAAAAAATAAAGGATATTGAGTCATCAACTAACATTTTATGATGACCATTCATTAAATGTATGTTCAATTTCATAACTCATTAACTCTGAGATGTATATAATCAGTGGAATTCATTTTACAAGAAAAGATTGGATTTTGATTTTGATGAGTCTTAGAAATTGAACTTTGAAAAATGTTTAAAATATCATTTTTATTGATTTTGTTGTAAAACCCTTCAAGAAAAATTTGTAAAAATATTCTTTCGAGGGGGCATGGAAGTACAATATGAACAGATTAATATAATACCTTTTATTGCAGTGTGTTGCTATGTTTCGGTTGTGACACATTTTGGGAGTAGAAAAAACATTTCAAGAACAAGCAGAAATTAAAATATGAATATTGACTGCACTATGCAAGATATATGTACCTTAGATATGGTACAACATATATATGGACAAAATTTTGGGAAAAAAAACACTTAAAAAAAAAAATTTCCAACCCTGCACTTTGGACAAATTCAGTAGAATGGCCCATATATATCTATATCATCCCAACTGGCCTCAGCAGTGAAACAGCAGTGAAAACATTTTTTCACAGAGGCCGCAATTTTGACCAAATCTATACAAACATTACACATTTTTATTGTAAATTTGGCAGGAATCCAACCGTGTCACTTTGAAGCTGTACAAGTTATTGTTTTAGAGGCCTAACTGAACACCAAGTTTGAGGGTTTGTCGTTTGGAAACTGGTTGAGAAACAACAAATCGTTTCATGACTTTTGTTCATCTCATCTGTCAATCTTTCAAGCTGATAACATTTACAGTCTAGGAGGAGATCATTTTTCCATCTGGCATATTTTCCCCGTGAAGTTTTATTTTGAAGGGCAAATTACTGGCTTCCTGTTTGAGATAGGTCAGGGGTGTCAGCACAATGGTGCGTTCCAGTTGTAGTCGGAGGTCGGAATTTCCCACTTCCGAGTAGGAAATTTCATCTGGAACGCCCCCCGAGGTCGGAATATCCTACTCGGAACTCGGGGGAACCTTGCCACCCCCGAGTTGACAATCGAAGATGGCAGCCCCAGTGTGAACAGCTATTTAGCTCCTATAATAATCAATTTATTAGCACTTCTGACTAGTGTGTGTTGCTCTAAATCAACTGTATATGTAGTATTGTTAGACTTATGCTTACAAAAATGCTGCCATAGTGATAATCACATTCTTCATGTGATATTTGTGAACAACAACGCAGGGCGTGCTAACAACAGCTAACAATAGCCTGGTCGATCGGCACGTTTTTTTTCCGACTTCAACTGGAACGCTGATAAGTCGGAGATGACGTCACTCCCATTTCCCAGCTCCCAGTTCCGAGGTAAATGGAACGCAGCAAATGATTTGTGAGTGTCGATGATACCTGCATTTTGGTGTTGGTTTTATCTCTCTACCAAATTCCTAGTGGCCGTGAGGTCCATTTTAGTGTTTCCAGGTGGCGCAAGAAAGCACATTTTGGAATGTTTGGGGTTAATTTTTCCATTTTATAATGTTTTTGCTGAGTCTGAGGTCCATGCCAAGTTTGGTGAGTTTTTGAGTATGGTAAGGGGCTCAAATTAAGTTTAATGTGTCTGTCTGAATAACAAGAAAGAAAGAAAGAAACGACACAAAAACAATAGGACCCTAATAAAAAGTAGATAAAGACACCAGTCTGTTAACATGACAAATAAAAAGTCAATAAAAGATGAAGAAGCTAAAATTATAAGAGCTACAGTTTACACCCATCACCCACCCCTACCACTCCAATGAACAATAGACCACCACCTCCCCTCTCCTCCCCCCATCACCTCACCAGCACTACAGGTCTGTGAAGAGGATGTGTGCCGGCTGTTTCAGAAACAAAAAATCAGAAAGGCTCCTGGACCAGGCAGTGTGGTCCTGAAAATCTGCACTGACCAGCTGACCCCCATCTTCACATAGATCTTCAACCAACCCCTGGAGATCTGTGAAGTCCTCTCTTGCTTCAAATGCTTTACCATCATCCCAGTCCCCAAAAAGCCCTGCATCACTGGACTAAATGACTACAGATCTGTCGCTCTCACATCTGTGGTCATGAAATCTTTAGAGCAGTGGTCACCAACATTTTTCAGCTGAAGATCACCTATGACGCTAACGGAGATGGCAAGATCTACTTGCCTAAATTCTCTGAGAACCATAAACAAAACTTCAGGTTTTAATGATCATCATCAAACTTCACAATAGGGCTGAATGATTTGAGAAAATAATCTAATTGCGATATTTTTCCCCAATATTGCAATTGCGATTTACTCTGCGATTGCTTTAATGTTCCTCATCTTATGTATTCTTAAACAAACATAAGCAGTAGATCATTTTATAGTATAACCAAGATGACATTAAATCAATCCAAGGATAAAATATTTGAGAAAAAGAGGAGAAGTGAAGAACAGAAGCAAAATAGGTATGAAATTGTTAAAACTGGGTAAAAAAAAATGGTACGAAAGTGGAAAAAAAGTTAATAGATGCAAAATAGGTATGAAATTGCAAAAAAAAGGCAAAAAAATTCAAAAGTGACTAAGGAAAATTGATTATAGCAGAAAAATTGGGATCTTCTCTTTATAGCTAGTATGAATGTGTGTGTGCACAGGTGTGTGTGTGTGTGTATGTTGATGTCTATGAGTGTGTGTCTAGATATGTCTATGTATTTGGGGGGGGGGGGTTGTTTCTGTTTTTATGTTGTTCTTAGCCTCTGTGAGGCACTTTGTATTGCTTCTAAGTATGAAAGGGTGCCTTATAAATAAAGTTTGATATGATTTTATTTTATTTAAATTTCAAAAACCATAAAAAAATTCCAAACATGGTCTGACAGTGGCCAAAAAAAGATGAATAGGAGCAAGATAGGCATAAAGTTGTAAAAACTGGGTTACAAAGGTTAAAATAGGCATGGAATTGCAAGAAACTACATCACAATGCCAAAATGTTCAACACATTTTGGGTTAAAAATATTGCACTGTCTGTGATTTGAAAATTGCAACAAGACATATTGCGATTTAATCCAGTTTGCAATTAATTGTTCAGTCCTACTTCACAATAAAAGATTCAATCTTCAATCCATAAATGTGATAAAGGGCAGTAATTAAAAATGCAGATTCTGTGGATTTAAAATCACATTAGCACTTTACAATGTATGCAGCCTAATACAAAGCAAAACCCATCACTCAGGACTGGAACAATGTTAGCATAAAACACAATTTAGTTCATCTTAATATCTTTCTAATATTAAAAACTATTGAGATGGAAAGAAACCAGTCAGACCCACTTAATCTTGCATAGCAGCTGGATTCACCAGATTTGTCATGGATAAACAAAAAGGTCGACCTGTGTGTCAGATGAAGGATGAAGCATCTAGTCTTAAAGATCAATGCAACTTGTCTAGAAGATCTACAAGTAGATCAAAATCTACAGGTTGGTGACCACTGCTTTAGAGAGACTGGTGTGGAGCCACTTGAAGGACATCACAGGAGCCATGCTGGACCCTCTGAAGTTTGCTTACAGTGCAAACAGGTCAGCGGATGGTGATGTGAACATGGGACTTCACTACATTCTGCACCACGTCTACTCTCCAGGGACCTATGACAGGATCTGGTTTGTGGACTTCAGCTCGCCTTCAACACCATCACTCCTGAAATCCTCCAACAGAAGCTGTCCCAGCTCGCCGTGCCAGTCTCCTGTCTGTCAGTGGATTACCAACTTCCTGACAGACAGGAGACAACAGATGAGGTTGGGTACACTACATCCAGCATTCGGCGTTCTGGCATCCCCCAGGGGTGTGTCCTCTCTCCACTGCTTTTCTCCCTCTACACAAATAACTGCACCTCAAGGGACCCAACTGTCATTTGACTGATCTGGGACAGGGACAAGTCTGTATACAGACAGGAGGTAGAATAGCTGGTCCTCTTGTGTGCTCAGAACCACTTGGAGCTAAACCCACTCAAGACTGTGACCCCCCGTCCATACCCACAAAAACACACACACACACACACACACACACACACACACACACACACACACACACACACACACACACACACACACACACACACACACACTCTCCCCCCTCTACTGTGGACACATTCAGGATCTACAATCTCAGAGGACCTGAAGTGGACCCCCACATAAACACCTCCTGTAAAAAGGTGCAGCAGAGGTTGTACTTCCTGCAACAGTTCAGGAAGTTTGGCCTGCTCCAGGAGCTGCTGGTCACTTTCTACAAGGCCATCATCTAGTCTGTCCTCTGCACGTCCATCACGGTCTGGTTTGGATCTGCAACCAAGCAGGACAGACACAGACTGCAGAGGACAATCAGGTCTGCAGAGAAAATCATTGGGAACAAACTGCCCTCCATCCAGGACTTGTTCTGGTCCATTATCAGGAGATGGGCAGGTAACATCTCTGCAGACCCTTCACATCCTAGACACAAACTGTTCAGACTCCTACCTTCAGGTAAGCGATACAGAGCACTGTACACGAAAAACCACCAGGCACAAGAACATCTCTTCCCCAGGCTGTTGCAATGCTGAACTGCTAACTGTCCGTCTATGTACCCTATATATGCTTATTATTTGTACATTACATCTTCCCATGTATGTGCACTTGTGCACCTTGTTTCTTATTTTATTTTCTTTTTATTATTTATTTATCTTGTACATTGTGAATATTTCACATATTCTATTTCTTTTCTAATCTTAACCCTTTCATGCATGAATAATAAATCAGTAGGGAATGCTCCTTAAAATTTTTTTTTTTTTACTTTCAAGCAAGTTACATTTTTTGCATCTGATGCATCTGACCACTACAGTGGGCACCATGCATCAACAGCATAAATCATCATTTAGTGGTACAAAATACAAAATTTGAAGTATATGTATTGTTGCTGTTTAATCAAACTATTCACTTGTTAATTACACCAAAATCTAAAATAAAAATACAAAATTATGTCAAATCTGATCAAGGCATAATATCCAATTGTCCCTTCTTCAGGTATTTTGGATTTATGTTGCAACATCTCGACATGGTAAAAATGTGCAAAGAAACTTTTTTTATGAAACTTCCGACAAGGGTTTGGGAATGTACCGGCTGGTGCTTGGACATGATACTGCAACCTGAAGGGTAAAACATTTTTCCAAGTATCTGTCTACTGTAGTGAACACCATGCATGAAAGGGTTAACTTAATTTTTAAACATATAGAATATACCCTGTGTATACAGTAGATGTTATGTACTTGGAGAGTGAAGTGAACCGGTGTCAAATTCCTTATATGTCTAACATACTTGGCCAATAAAGCTGATTCTGATTTTGATTCTGATGACATACAGAACGTATATTTCGGAAAACTTGTGACATTGGAGGTTTGTGATCAGTACATCAAAGTGATTCTAGTGTTAACTAGAGTAGCAGGGTCCACTGTCTATTGCCACGATCGTAGGACACAAAGCTCCATTAAAATTTATTTTTGTGACTTTATCAGAGACTAGTCACAGGTACGATCGTAACCATCACTCCGTCTGGATCCAGACCAAAGCCAATGATTTGGAGGTACCTGGTTTAGAGAAAGGCCACAAGATGAAAGACAGGAGGAAAATAATCATTTTCATGATTATGGCTCAGCTATGCAAAAGTCCTTTTCATAGTGCATTTAAGCAAAAACAGCACATGCTCCATTATCATCACACCTTTAATTAGATTAGAATCAGAAATACTTGATTAATCCCCAAGGGGAAATTCAGTTGTTTTAGTTGCTCTTATACAGTGTAGCAGTTGAAAATATCAGATGAAGACATTAGAATAGAGAGGAGCATTAATTTAAAATAAAATAAAGTAGAATTAAAATAAAACAAACATATAATAAATACAACTCAAATGAAAATAAATGAAAAGAGCATGAAAATATAAATAAACGGGACGCAACATGCAGAGCCTTTAAGCAATATCAGCTTCCTTATGAAGGAAAATAAGTAACAATTAAGTGGAAATGAGACTCTGAATGAGATGGAGGTATTCACAGTATTAACAATTAACAAATATTTACAACACAGATGTGAATATATCTCTGACAGGGGGTGGAGGGCATTGTAATTGCTACAGGCCTCTGCATTTGTAGTTGCCATGGTTACAACAGATGTTAAAATGGTAAAAGTACCCACATTTTTTTAAATCTAAATTTTAATGTAACTTTTTACTCAGTTATCTCTTTTCAACTGTTAGATTTGTGATTGGAATAGATACAAAATATAACAGATTTTCAAAAATATTGCAAAACATAAAAGTTGTATGCCATGGACTTTTAAAGGTATTAATAGGTAATAAACAGTACATAGGGGTGTGTCTATTTGTTTTTACTTTGACAGGAATATTTTGGAAAACTCCACACATGTGAATTGGATTATTGTTGAAAATAGAGGAGGGAATCCTCTATTTTCAAAAACCCCTGACCATGTGACATAGCCTTGACACCATGCCTCTAGACCTGACAAAATATATAGAAAAGAAAAAAACACACACAAAACAACATCTAAAGAAAACACAACACTGATAATGTCTGAAAGTACAACGGGTCCAAATCATACCAACATCTCAACAATATGTTAATCTAGATGACTGGATGAAGACACAGTAATGATCATGGGTGCTTGGTGGTCCTCCAAACTAAGTAATGATAATTCTCTGTTGTTGTTTTTTTCACATCAGACCATCACCTAAAACAGTTATCTCATCCATTGTTTAGGTATTACAGAAGCAGAATCATAACTGCATACAGAACTATGCACTCATCGGGTTGCTGGTTTGGCAGAGTGGTTAGCAACCAGGCACGTCCCGTATACATACATGATGTCTGATGAGTCCTTGATGATCATAACCATCGCCTGCATGATGAGTTCAAGTTGGTTCCATCAGGTCACAGATACAGTGTTCCTAAATGCAAAACCAATAGGATGAGGAATTCTTTGGTTCCAGCAGCCATTACTCTGCCGAATAACTCTCTTTGTTGGTGCTGTATTTACTGCCTTTAATTGATTATTTATTGTATTTACTGTGCTTTGTTGTCGGTGTGATACTGATGGCTGCAGAACGATTTGCCCCTCTGGGATAATAATGTTTACCTTGACCTTGACCTTGATACTTCTGCAAAGTGGCGCAGGTTTGATTCCAGCCTGTGGCCAGTTGGCAGAGTGTCTTCCCCTACTCCCTCACCCCCTTTCACAAGCCTATCCAATGGGATTCTCTCCTATCAATTTTGTACCCAAATCAGCCGTTAATGTTCTTTGTCAGTCACCAAACAGGCCCAGTAATCCACAGGAGAAGATACGTCCCCTGACCAGTTTAGATCACCCTCAGAGCCCATTCTATGATCCTGAAGGAGGGGCTGTTCCCCCTGTTGCCAGGGTGGTTTTGGAACGCATTGCTAGAAAGGTAAAATAAATTGAGAGAAATCTGAAATTAAATTTGATGTCCATTTGAGTGTTTTTGTGTGTAAAACGGTGTGTGGATGTGCTAGTGTGTGTATTTGTGTGCCAGCTTGTATGTATTTTATGAGTGACCTCTGTTTCCCTTGTTATTGCAGGGAGAGCAGTGTAATAAGGTGCCAGATACAATAGATGACATTGTTGCTGATATTGGACAGGAGGTGGATGAAGAAGGTAAAATAGATAACACAAAATTCTCACACGCAGTCATTCAGGTACCCGTGCTTCTTGAACCTCCATCAAAAAGATTTAATTGCATAAGACTTGTTGGTTCTTAAGTTAACTTTCAAAAAATCTGCTAATACATGGTTTATTATTCCGTTGTATTTTTAAAACTTGCCTTCCTCAAGGTTGAGTTATATTTGCCAACATTGTCCCAGCCAAATTTCCATCTGGGTCCCATATGGTTTTTAATATGGGCATGTGGGCATGGGTTCCATCTGGTTTTGCTCCTGGGTTTCACTAGTAGCCCACCTGTGTTAGCCCATATGAGCTTGTGTGGGTATCGGACTGGGTCTTGGGTGGGTTCCAGAAGGGCAATTTTATGTGGGAACCATGTTTGCCCCACCTGTGTTTGCCTATTTGGGCTTGAACTGGGATCTGAATAGGTCTTAAGTGGGTTCCAGTTGGGTGAACTATATGTGGCCCTTGTGTGGTTTTGGTGGGTCATATAGTTTCCCAGCTGGAACCCACTTCAGGGCCCATTCAGATCCCAGTTGAAGGCCAGAAAGGCAAACACAGGTGGCACACATGGCTATGATTTTAAGTTTCCCATGTGTGCTCCCTCAAAGACTGTTAGTTTATTCCCTCCTAAATATGGACAATTAACCAAAAAGACAAGAAGAAGAGAACAAGAGACAGTGTTATGGATCATGATTCCTTTATCTCAGAAACACAAAGCATGGAGAGGAGACCTGGAGAGGTCCTCTTGTCCTCTGCAGACAAGACAGTTCAACACCCTTAAATACATTACTCACAACATCACATGACACAAAATGTGTATATATTTAGACATTAGCATCTTGTTCAAGGGAGCAAATACCTCAGAAACCCACTCAATCCTGTATGGGCTTCAGTTGGCGATGACTGGATCTATTGGTGTCCAAATATCCGATCGTATGTCACACCCATGTAAGCATCACCCCGGTATCCCCATATGATCTTGAAGTTGGATCTTAATGGGCTTTAAGTGGAGTCCCAACTGGGAGCTTTGAGACCTCTGTAGATCCCACTTCTAGTAGCTCAATTGGCTGACATCTGGGCACTCTGCCAACATGGGTTTCAAGTTGATGCTGAAGGCATTTAAATGGGAAACTTAAGCAATAGGAACCCTACTGTAAACACAATAACTAAACGTGCCTAAAGTTTAGCAAATATAAATAAAAACAGGCTGAAAAAAACCCCCAAACAAACAGAAACATAACTAAACAGTATCGTAAGATAAGATCACAAGTCAAATGTTGTCTTGGGTCACACACCCAGAGAGCACATTTTAGCTTGATTTTAAATAAGCATATCTATAATTTCACAGACTAACATCATAGAACAAAATGGATCAATTTGGTTCCATTTGTACACTCTCATGGTTACAAACAGATTGATAATGTAGGATGTCATTTGTGGACTGGACATCTTCAAACACGTTTTTAATTTTTTTTAATTTGAAGGATCCCCATAACTAACTAGAGTGCACAAATGCAGCTAAATCGATCCACCCATCTTACAATATTAGGGTCCATTTGGTGGGCATTGGCAAGAAACACACAACACGATATGTATTTGACTCATGACTTGGGTCACGATTTGATTGAATGTATTATGATTTATTGCAATGCGATACATATTCCAAAATATATTGTGATATATGATAATTACTGAGATGAGTCACTGGAAGGCCAACTCGCTATGTTTGACATCTGGAGCAGTGTGTCTCCAATTTTACATTTAAAAGTCCCCCCTTAATTCTGACAGTGACCTGATGGGTCCATTTGATACACCATTTGTTCCATTTGTACACTGTTAAGAGTGTACATTTTAGACACCCTTAAGGGAACCAACAGAGTCCCTAGCATAAAAGGCTAAAACAGCTCATTTAAATTACAATAAGAGCAGTGTTAAGTCAGAATGAAATCAAAAGACAACTCTTAAAAGGGATTACTGAGCTAGTCTAACCAACCAAAAGGCTCTTTCGCCAACATTAGCAGACGTTAGTATTTCGCTGGCATTAGAATTGTGGCTAAAATCCTACTTACTAAATAACATTCATGAGCAACACAGTACGTTTCAACACACGCACAGCAGGCAGCATTGTGGTTCATGTGGTTACATTATCCTGTGTTTGAGGCAAGTTTTGTATCCCTAAAAGAATTAAACACCGCACACAGACATATTGGCTTCAGCAAGCTAATAGGTCCATTAATTTTTTCCCCATTGTATTCTGCATTAGCTTCTCAGCTGAGCACTGTGTCTGATGACAGCACTGAAAAGACCAATGCAATTGTTTTTAGCAGTGAGTGATATGTAAATATGATTCACTGCTACCAGTGACCGTCACCAGCCCTCCTTGTAGGCTACTCCATCATACCAAAATTTATTTAACCCCTGATGTGAACTGACGGGGAGGGCTGTGTTACACCACAGTGTGAAAGAAGGGGAAATAGTGACAGATAGGACGAGACAAGACAAACGGGGAACAGGACAAACAGCTAGTGTTGTGAGAGAGTGCCCAACTTAGCATGTTCTGATGGGACAAATCCCTTCTTCATAGTAAGTCTCGACAGGAGCTTGAGTGTCTTTACAGGCATAGCTACATGTGAGGTGGTCACCGAATACCCAAGTAGTTGTCTACTCACAAGGTGACCATGACCAAGGACACCCACCAACCCACCAAGCCACCAGGGCACCTGTCACCCACCACACGGGCCACAAAAGCTACTGGACCAAGGAACAGCCCCAAGGAAAGGGGGGGGGAGGGGGGTTACTGTGTTAGTGTGTCTGAACTGTCCGAACAGTTCAGACACACTAACACTAGGGGTAAGCATACATATATGTTATATTTGAGGGATTTTTGAATGGCTGTAAAACACAGACAAAATGCTATAGCCTACACACACAGCAGGAAACATAGTTAATTTTAAGCAAAAGAATGCCCCTGTCATCTGTGTAGCTTTGAGTAGGTCTTACTGCTCCTTCTTGTATTTGCTGATAATACGGGGGGACATATTACACTTGCCAATACCATGAATATGTCAGATGTTGTCTTGCAGCACAAAAAGAACATAAATGTAGCTATGTAGTTATACTTACTGATGGTGTTCTGCTGTTGCATTTTCATGTACGGTATTTGACGAATGACAAAGTTTGGGCTGAAATCTGCCTTGACTTCAGTGCCAGTGATATGATTAAAAAATTTGGTCAGATTTAAGTTGTATTGTGCATGCTCATTTTATAACGACAACGACAACCTGAGCAGAGGCATGCTAAAATCCAATACCTGAGTGAATTTTTGGGCAAGGAACTTTAAAATATGCCCTTCAGATATCTAGAGAAGATGAAAAACTGTTGAAAAGGAGTAAAATATTGGACTCTGAAGAACCAGGGGATGTAGCTTTTTTTCTTTTAGTGTTTTAAGCAGATTATAGTGTTTAGACTAAAAAGACCAAATTATGGTCACCTTGCTTATTCCTTTCTTTTTGTGCCCGCGAAACAAGTAAAATGCACTACACTGAATGACATGATGGCACTCAAATTAAAGTAGTACTTAATTGAATCTCTCCCACAACATCCAAAATACATAGCAGTATATATCTGCTTCAGCATGAAATGCTTAGCACAATTTATCATTAAGGTCTCTGAACACTTCAACAGGATCAGACAGGTTCAGTTCTGCTTATGCTGTCTTAACCTTTGTTTCTTTGTTTCTCTGTGGTTCTGTTCATAAAAAAATTGTACTCAGTTTTAGTATTAGTGAGCACGTTGATCAGTGGCAATTATAATAAGTTATAAAACTCAATATACCGAGAACCCTCTGTTGCATGAGAGCATTTGACTGTGTGTGTCTCTGCGTGTTCCTGGGTGAAAAAGACAATCATGTACTGGGGAGTACACATAGTGGAAAACCTTTAAAGAAATGGCCCAGCATCTCCCATCCCACAGTTTCATTTGAAACATAATTTGAGTGTATCAGCAAACATGTTTCACTGAACTCTGGAGAACATGCCTTATGAGGGACATGCTTAGTGTATTTGCACAGTGAACAAAGATTGGCAATGAAAACCAGTGTCTCTCAATCATTATCTGATTGTCTGACACCCAAAGTACCATTAAAATCACTGTTGAACCTTACTTTAAAGGTGTTTAGTCCAGTCAAGGCTGGCTGTTTAGCCTTAGCAGAGGAACAGTTACACATTCACTGCCAGCATGTAATCATATATGTATACTAGGTAAACAAGTTACATGTTTTAAATTTAGATTTCAGAGGCAGGTGCCCCTTTTTCATAAACTATGCTATTATGTAACAGAACCAATATCATGTTGAAACATCATGTTCCAGCCTTTTGTGGCTTGGAAATATGTACCAAGTACTTAGCATTATTTTCTGCCTACTTTTTACTTTCACGAAGACCAGAATACACATAAAAATCTACTCTTTCAAATTACCTAACAATGTTTACATGGCCTACATTTGTTAAAAACACAGACAGCTAGGCAGTCAAAAAACATAAAATAAACTATCAACACAGAAACAACTTTCAAGATAGGGAGCAAACAACAAACATACTAAGAAGAGGCATGAAAACAGACCGGAAAATGAAATATCTCTTCAGCAACTATTAACCAACCTGGCAAGCAAGTAACCAAGCACACAGGTAGATAAACCCAATTAATGGGCAATTAACATACTGTTCAGGAAGGCATCCAGATGGGGAGAAAACCAACAAAGAAGAGAAGTCAGCTAGAAAAATGTTGAAATCATCAGAGAATATTTATTAATTGACCAGTGTAATCTTGACACCACATCTCATTGTGCCCTGGAGGACTTTTATCCCTTAATTACTGTGATCAAGTATAACAACAGTGTAAGGAACATGAAAAAAAAGTCAATTTAACCGAGAACAGTGACCATGTCACTGAAGTAAGTTACTTGATAAGCCAACCATTTTTTTATTATTATTTTCACACTTCCTTCTTTTTCAGTTAATTGTTTTTTTGTATTTTAGATGACACACCAGAAACATGTATCTACTCAGCTTGGTCCCCCTGGTCAGTCTGTAGCAGTGCTACGTGTGAAAAAGGACGCAGAATGAGGCAGAGGATGCTAAAGGCCCAGCTTGACCTCAGTGTGCCATGCCCCCACACGCAAGATTTTCAGCCCTGCATGGGACCAGGATGCAGTATGGAGGGTATAAAAGGGTATTATTCAATATAATATCAATATATATATATATATATATATATATATATATATATATATATATATATATATATATATATATATATATATATATATATATATATATATATATATATATATATATATATATATATACATATATATATATATATATACATATATACATATATACATATATATGTATGTATGTATGTATATATATATGTATGTATGTATATATATGCAGTGGTGTAAAGGAACTAAGTAATAGTACTTAGTTACAGTACTTAAGTATGTTTTGGGAGTATCTATACTTTACTTGAGTTTATATGTTTTTTGCAACTTTTACTTTTACTTCACTACATTAAAAATTAAAAAATGATACTTTTACTTCGTTACATTTAAATTGTCAACTTAGTTACTCGCTACATAATAAAATGTGAATATAAATGACACTTATTTTCACATTTTATTTCGAAGAGGATCGTACAGACTGTTTGTGCTCTTGAGCGAAGCTGAACACACCTCTGCCTGCCTCTGCAGCCTGTGAACGACTGTTTGGCATTGCAGGACTTGTATTCAGCCCACAAAGAGCACAACTGAACTCATGCAATTTTGAAAATCAACTTCTGCTAAAGATGAACCGCAAGTTTGTGGACTTTACGTAAGGGAGGAATGGAGAGAGGGAGTAAGAGGTGAAGGGAGCTGAGGGAGGGAGGAAGAGTTAAACTTAATAAAGCTTGGAAGAGCAACAACTATTTGTACCTGTTCTCTTTGTTTGTACTTTTACTTTTAATACTTAAGTACATTTAATAGTAGCTACTTTAAGACTTTTACTTAAGTGATTTTTTAATGAGTGACTTTCACTTTTAGTTGAGTATATTTTATATAAGATATCTTTACTTTTACTCAAGTATGGGTTTCAAGGACTTTTTACACCACTGTATATATGTATATGTATATATATATATGTGTATATATATATATATATATATATATATATATATATATATAGATAGATAGATAGATAGATAGATAGATAGATAGATAGATAGATAGATATGGGAGGCCCCTTCAGAAAAAAAATCATACTTGCTTTTACATTCACCATTATACTCTCACACATATGTTGGTCATACTCTCTTACGTTTACCAGCAAACTCTCTTACATTTAGTTAGATATTAAATGTAAGAGAGTTTGATAGTATATATATATAGTATTAGATAGTGATTACACTAAGATTTTTTTTTTCCTAAATGGAGTTAAATTTTCATCTCTTCCAGATTGTGAAATTGATAATGAGTGGAAATAAATACCATATATTCACATAACATTGTAGAAACCAAAGAACCTGATTACTCCATAAGCTTTTTCAAATAAATGTAATGTCTAATCAAGGATTTTTTTTTTATTTGGCCAATTTGGTAATACAGTACTTTCAAAATAACCTCTTAACCAATGTTTTTAAAAACATGGAATGTACCTGCTTTAAAACCTCATTAAGACATTATATAAACGTAGGAGGCATGATGGTACTGCAATTTAGTCATGTGCCTACCCCCTATGTCTGCCAGGGCCTTTCTGTGGGACTTGAATGAACTTGGACTTAAGCATCTTGTGTCATGTTTTTCAGAGGTGTGTAGTTTTAGCATTCATTTTTTAATGCCTGTAAAGTCGGGCCAAGATAATATTAGATATACAAAATTTTCTTTGTGGGAAATTTCTCTTGGTCTCTGTCTTGCAGTAACTATAAAGTATTATCAATATTAATATAGAAAGATAACAGAAAAGAAAAACCCATGACAGGATGTCCCATTACAACAGCAATACCATGTAATAATCTTCAAACATGCATGAACACAGTCTTTAAGGTGTAACTTACTAATCAAATTTTCATATCTACTGGACAGAACCATCGTTGTGTATGATGTCTGAGTGGATTAGCTGGTCAGCCTGTAGTGTTTCCTGTGGAATGGGAATGAGGTCAAGGGAGCGATATGTCAAACAGTACCCTGAGGATGGCTCGCTTTGCCAGCTCAACACTGAAGAGACAGAGAAGTGCGTGGTCAATGATGAATGCTGTGAGTTCTTCATCTTTATGCTATGTTTGTTTTTTATTAAGAATGTAATATGAATCTAATATAAATCTTTCTTTTAATTTCAAAATGACTTTCATGATGGGATAAACGAATTGTTGCTTTGGATTGAGTTGTTGTCATTTAATGTTAATCATTATGGTGCCTCTCCTGGCTTTTTTTAAACAAATGGTGTAAGCTGAAAACAACATTGATGCACCTTTTGGGTTGCAAGTCCCTAAAGATTCAAAATCTTAAATAATATCAAGCAATGTTTATGACCACCGAGTTTAATGTACAAAATTTGTTTTGAGGTAAATATTAGCATTTATGACAATAATACCAGTATTTGTAAATGCAGTTTGAGACCATACTTGACCACATTGGGACACTGGCCTTGAAATAGGCTAAATTAGCCATCTGCAATACAAAACCAAGCAAACAACTTAGAAATCAAGGTACGAACAAAACAAGTTATTTTCAAAGTGAATATAAAGAAGCAGAATGGCACGTGTGTGCATACTACCACATTTCACACAGTCCTATGAGTGTTATTGTCCTTTGTTGACTTTGGAGCTTCTCAATCATCGAGGTCATGGGTATCCAACGCTGATCCAAGTTCTCACTGTACTGTTCAGTTCCTTGAAGACTTAGAGGCTTTATATTCCTAGCTCTTCCCAATCAAGAGGTCCTTTGGAGTGGAGGTTCAGTTGACTCTTAGATCAGTGTTGGATTGTCCTTTATTCCCCTCCCCAAAAATTACCCCAACTATGGCCTCTGTGAATGCGTACAGACCTGAGTCTATACTATACACGAGCTAGTCCCAACATCTGTACTTTTAAAAACAACCAGTTTAGACTAACCAGTTATATTATATTATATTACATTACATTACATTACATTACATTACATTAGGTTAGGTAAGGTTACGTTAGGTAAGATTAGATCATACTTTATTTATCCATTGGGAGGACTCTTCCCTTTTAAAGACTTAAGGGAAATTAAGGTTCCAGTAGCATTGTATTGTACAGACTTGTATTGCACATAGGTATAAAAGAACACAGGATATCAAAAATTTAAAACAATAGCAGACATAAAATCTATCTATATATACAATAATTGATCTAAATAGTAAAATTATAAATAGTAAAAATAAAATACAAAATAAAGATAGAATATAATATGGCTACTGTCTGTCTGTCTGTCTGGCAGGCTACTACTACCACTACTAGAAGTCCAGGATGAGAATCCTTACCATGCCGCATCCCTTATCTTCTCAAACATTTGACATGTACATTCAGAAATGGTTTCCACCCATGGTTGTAACTAGCAAAATATGAGATGCCAATGCCTTTCCGTCACTTTAAATCACACAAGTCATTCTCTTCTGACATCTGGCATTAACAAGGCAGTGGATATTTTCTCATTGTGTATAAACTACTCCGACCAGCCAATCTGGTACCAACCATGCCAAATTCAAATTCTGACAAATCACCCATTTTCCCTATTCTGGTGCCTGCTTTAAACTTCAGGTTGTCTGGAACATGTCCTTATGCATCAATACATTGAGTTGCTGCCATGTGCTATTTGTGTGAATGAGTAGTCAGAAGGTGTAACTAATTGAGTGGTTGTGAGTGTATATTATAGTTTAAGATATTTTATTTTTGAAGAGTACTGATACATGCTTTTGGTTTCTTTACTGTTTTCTTAATATATGTCATTCCCACAGCTCCCAGCAGTTGTGTTGTAACAGAGTGGGGTGAATGGGACCCCTGCAGTGTCACCTGTGGGCTAGGTATGAGGAGACGTGATCGTGTGGTGAAGATGCCACCTATAGACGGCTCAATGTGTAAGATAGAAGTGGCAGAAGTGGAGAAATGCATGATGCCAGAATGCTGTAAGTTATTTCCTTTTTTGAAAGTAAATTTGATTAGATAGAAAGCACAAATTGAAAGTGTGTCCTTATTTTGTTTTTACTTAATCAACTCTTCTGGTTAAAGATATTTAGGTAATTTGTTTTGTGATTATAATTACGAAGCTTTATTGTATTAGGTATTGAAATAGTAACAGTTTAACCTGAGTGCCACTTGTAATTTATGAGTAAAAATACTTGAATATTTTCTTGTTTTCAGATACCATTCCTTGCATGTTGTCACCCTGGTCTGACTGGAGTGCATGTAGTGTTACTTGTGGAATGGGCATACGAACACGACATAGAATGTTGAAGTCTGACCCTGCTGAGTGCACTGAGGAGCTGAAGCAAACAGAGAAGTGCATGTTGCCTGAGTGTCGTAAGTAACTAAGTAAAAGTCTGCTGCGTGTCATTAGTTAGGTCATAAGTTTTAAAGTTACATATAGTATGCAGTTACACTACTTTTATAAACAAAAAAATCATGAGCTGGTTGATAATGCTCAGAAATGAAATAAATTGTTTTGATTTTACTATTTTTAGTGGTGTTTAAATAAATTGATCTGATCATGATGTAGAGATCAGACACCCTAATAAAAGGCTCCTCTGAGTATTGTTCAGCATGCTCTCCTTGCACTGCGGATTGTCTTTACAGGGGTTTCATGTTAGCACCGAAGGGCTGTCTTGATCTTGGTGCAGCTTTGAAACCATTGACCATCACACCTTTTCTTTTTAATGTATTTTTTGGGCATTTTGTGCCTTTATTGATAGGAGAGAGACAGTGGACAGGCTTGTGAAAGGGCGTGAGAGAGTAGGGGAGGAATCTCTGCAAACTGGCCACAGGTGGGATTCGAACCTGGACCGGCAGAAGCAAATACATGGGGTGCTTAGTTGCTAGCCACTCCACCAAACCAGCACCCCGACCATCACATCTTTTGACAGAGATTAGAAGATTTACTCATTAAATCAGGGACTGATTTACATTGATTGAAGTTGTATTCATCCGAACAGTAACAAACCAAAGTTATCTACGGAGTTCCAGCTTCTCCTGAATTAAATTCAGAAACACTCCATAATTTTCCTGGCTTTGCAGAAAATACACAAAATACACATACTCCCCCATAAAACAAACTACAAGATCAACCTTTTTACCTTCATAGCATTGCAAAATCAGACATATCATGGCTCAAAGTGGTGCTCTAAAACTAGTTCATGCTTTTGTAACCCGTAGGTGGGATTATTGAAATGTCTTGTATCAGACTGTTCCAGTAGGTCAAAATACTCTTTGGCTGGTTCAAAATGCTTTAGCATGTGTTCTCACTAGAACTACTAGAAGAGATGACATTACTCATATGCTAGATTCTTAAAGTTCCAGTGTCCTGCAAATCAATTTACTTCTCCTCATGGATTAAAGTTCTCCGTTGCCATGACAGAACGGAGAATAGATATCCATCATTTAGAAAAAAAGGGTGGGGGAGAACTACAGGTTTTTTTTTTGTTTGTTTTTTCGTCTCATTACTGCTATTCACTCTAACTTTGATATTAAACGTTTTGTCCGATAATTCTTGGACAGTTGAGAAGTACAATTACAAGAATAACAATTATCATTTGCATTGCATACTCAGGGTGCCCTACGGTGGCCGACAATAGCAAACAACCTTCAACAGCTTGATGCATGAAATTGAGACACCTGATCAATGCTTTGTTGAACTCTCTTACTTTTAAAACATCAGCTGCTGTTGTGAGGGGATTTAAACTTTTCAAACGGAGGCAGGGCAGCAATGAAGCTTCCTGAAGATGAGAGAAGTAAGGGAGCCGATAAATTGAGCGCAACTGTGACCTTGTTTTTGACATGGGGGTCTCTTCCCCTCACACACTCTCATTCAGTAACTACAAACTGAGGTGCGAGTAGTTGTGTAATTTGTGCATCTGACATTTTTGATAAGACCTCAAGATTGACATGAAACAAAAAATGTATGAATTATTTAAGTGAGATAAACTTAAAAAACACTAAGATTTTAAAAAGCACATCAAAGACTTTGCATAAAAATTGATCAGAATGCAGGAAAGAAATAAAAAAAGCTTTAAAGTCAGAGGAAGACCCTCTGACCACTGTCTCACTTGATGATGTCAAATAAATATTTATTCCCCCACTGCGAGTAAAACCTGATCCTCTGGAAAAACACTGATTAACAACAATGACAAAAAAGTAATAACAGTGATAACACAGGCAGATATTAATAAACTGATATTTTTAAGTAAACACACTTGTCATTTTAGTTCTAAATAATTAATTATTGCAATATAATATGGTACAACAACAATGCTTACAATCCAAAGTTAAAGCAACAAAAAACAGATGACCCATTTAAGAGCAGTCATGTCAGGTGTTAAAGCAGTTTGTTCATAAATCTAATGCCATTATAATAAAGGAGAGTCACCGGGTGCTCATTCACTTTAAGGCTAGTTGTGTTTTGTGCCTCCAGACAGGTTTTTGTTTGGGAGGCGTGACAGACAAAATGGCTGTTTCGATTTTAAAGGTTGCAGACCCCTGGTGTAGGGGAAAGTCTTTTTACAACTCAAAGCTTTATTAGAGAACAGTATGCTGTGTACATGCCTATGGGCTAAGGGCATGTTCACAATGTACTCCTTTTCACATGAACAGTTTGGGGAAGGGACTAACAGGCAGAAAAAGGCCAATATACACGTGTGGCATGGTGTTTGTGGTTGGGTAATATGATTTAGAGTCGAAAAAAAAACCCAAAGAAAAATTGCTTTAATCCCTGTTACCCTCAGTGTGGTTAAAAGAGGCTTGAGGAGCAGAGGAACGTGACATCTTCAATCTTCAATTTCTGACATTCTTAGCCTAAAAATGTAGGACTGCCCTGTTGCCACCAAAATCATTTGACTTCCCTTTTGTGCCATGACCAACATTTCCTGAAAATGTCATGAAAATCTGTTGAGAAGCGTTTTAGGTATCTTGCTAATTAGAAAGACAGATGAATGTACAAAACACAACCTCCTTGGCAAAGATAAAAGAAAAAGATGGGCCCTAATTTCATGGCACCGCGCAGGGTGCACAGAGCCTGGCGCACCCCACGCAGTGTTAATTTCGTCCAGTGCACAGCCAGTTTGACAACTTGGTAGACTGTCTGCGCCAACATGAGTGTGACAGCGCACCAGGGGGAGGTGCCGACAGATTCAGGTTGCACAGTGACAATTTTGTTCCAAAAAACTGTGCGGAAGGTGAACTGAAAGCTTGCCAGCTCCAACCTGGTCTATTCTCGGTGCAGGCGAAGCGCACCCTCTGCAGCTGTAATTTGGTGCACCTGTCACCAAACCCTCAGAAGCAGGTTTCCAGAGTGTTAGGAACATTTTAATGCAGTAAACAATCATAGCAACCACTATTTAACGTAACCGTCTGAACCAGCATATACATTTGTATCTATATTAATTGTCCCGTCACATCTGATGTCAGATTAAAGTCGTTTGTCATAATGGAAACTTACCGTGACAGCAGCTGGAATTTTGATGCACATCTTATAAGTCAACAGCAAACACCCTTAACATCTGATACTGAGTATATATCCAGCTCTCTCATTTCATGAAATTCAAAGAAAAGAGGGAGAAAAAAGACAGAAAAAAAGAGAGAAAATAAATGTATGTCACTCAGGATTTACCTGTGATTTCCCATATTTCTCTGTTTTAGTCTTTATTCTTAACGTGATCTAAAAAGATGGAGTACATTATTGCAAGGAGGATGAGGAGGAGATACCGGGAGAGTATACAACATATCACCAAACGCTCTGCTATTTGACGATGACAGACCAGGAATGCAGGTGGATCACAAGCATTAATGAATTAGCCTGCTGCTGTGTTAAAATGTCTGTCACTTAATTTTTTACTCCCATTAATGACAAAGGAAAAGATTATATCTGTCCCGGGAGCTGGCCCACACGGTGACATGCGTCGTGGCCTCCCACTTGCACCCTGATGGCCCCTGCGCTCTCTAGTTGCTCTAACGGTGACAGCTGACCGTCACCGCTAACAGGTCTTTCTGGCACACTGTGCGGTGGCGGGGATCAGTCAGACCAATCAGTCGCTGCGCCTTGCCCGCAGCGCATTTAAAGACAAGGAGAGGCGTTCATTTGATTGGTGAGCTGTGTCAAACCCAGTTATACCTTTTCTCCTCCCTCTCTGGCACTTGTGCGGAGGGGCAGGGACGGAGGCGTGGATGCGCTTCTGTGCACCTCTATGCAGCCTGCAGGAAACTTGCAAAGTGCGCTGGACACACCCCATCGGTGCCTGCGCCAGGTCAACGAATTTAGAGCCTGATGACTGAAACTTCCACAGAACTTTGTGATAAATGTAACTGTCTGTACACAAAATTACAAAAGCAAATGTGCTACAATGTGTTTCCTTGTATTTACCCGTCATTCTAACATGTAACTGTGTGCCTGGCTATATTTTGACATTTTATCTTGTTCTCAACCTTTTTTAACCTTTCAGCTATTGACTGCATGGTGTCTTTGTGGTCTGAGTGGTCAGAGTGCAACAAGCCTTGTGGAAAGGGACACACCATTCGGACCCGTATGGTCAAACTGGAGCCTCAGTTTGGTGGCAGTGCTTGTCCTGAGACAATACAAAGAAAAAGATGCAAGATCAGAAAATGCAGAACAAAAACAAGGACAGAGAAAGGAGGTTATGGGGGAGAAAAGAGACGGAGAAGTGGTAAACAGGGAAAAGATGCAGTTGTTGAGGAGCAGCAAGGTTGGTCAGCTAGATCTGCTTTTTAATCAATCTTATTTTAGCTTTTTCATGAGACTAAAACTGACATGCTGTCATTTTTTTTCTGAAAGGCTGCAGGCTAAAACCATGGACCAGCTGGACAGACTGCACCAAGCCATGTGGAGGAGGAATCCAGGAGCGCTTCATGATGATGAGGGGAAGAGAAAAAGACACTTTGAATGCAAGCTGTCAGGACCGAAAAGAGATTCGTGCCTGTAATGTTCATACCTGCTAGCAGCACTTCAGTATCACAAGTTCTTTTTAAGAATTGCAAAAAACAAAACATTACAGAAAAAATACACTGCTCTCAAGAACTTTTGCCATCTTGATGTTTTTTATATGGTGTTGATGTAAGTTTTTGCTATTTGAGAATTTTTACAAGAACCTGGAATTATGAAAAAAAAAAAAAAAAGCACAGGCACTGGGCACTATAGACTAACTATGTTATCAAATATACGTGTAACAACAGTATGTTAAGAGTGGCCTTTATGTACAATGCTGCTGTTTCCTATTAATTTAAACACCATGAAAATGTCTGCTCTTAAAAAACGTATTATACCACTACGTCAAAGAACAGCTAGACTAGTTTTAAAATTGTATTAGACGTGATAGTTGATGATAGTTTGGTTGCCTGCTGCATAGTTAAAAATGTAGCAACCAGAAAGCTCAACCTTCTGTAACACAAGCTGAAAGCTGGGATTTAAACTTTGGTTTATATACAGCTTCAACTCATAGGGCAACATCTCACTACAGTGCTGTAGACATCGTGCTATTTTTATGTGCACAGACATCATTTTGTTTTTGTTCTTTTTTTTTAATCAAGAAATGATGGTTTAATTGTTTGTTTGCATATGATGCTACTGTCAGTTGAGGCTACAGTCTCCCCAAGCACACACTTTTTATGACCTGACAGGTATTCTATTGAAAAACAGAAAAACTATTAACCATCACTCAAAACTTCCACCACAAATGATACTAAAAACCCTCTGTAGAACTAAATATATATATTTTAGTCTTGTGTTTATTCTACCCCTTTTTATGTAATGTATCAATGTCATGCTTTTAAAAAAACTGCTGTTACACAAAGGTGCACAGAGGTTTTATAACAGGAAGGTTCCTACAAGTGTGCTCAGAATTTAAAGATGGTGGACAGCTGAACATATGGTATTCTGTTACTGCTGTCTTTGTTACTGTGCACTGTACTTTTAAACATGCTGTTATCATTTTGGTTTCATTTGTATTAAAACAAAGACAATTAAATTACTTTTTCATTGTTGCTAAGCAGTTTGTTTGCATTTTGTCCTAATCGTTTTTTAATCTTTGCCTTGCGAAAGTTCTTATGCATTTTCTGCCTGCTTTGGTTTTATTACATTCCCTTTGTTTAACTATAGTCTTTTAAAATTATGTCCCAAATAAAAAGAAGTTTAATATATAAATCATGACTTAAACTGATTAATTTCAAATTTATCCATCAGCACAAAAAAAAGTTAATACTGTTTAGTGTAGTTAATAATTTCACATTGGTAGGAAACCATTTTGATATTACTTGATACATTTATATTTCTTTTTCAGATATTGATGGAAAAAATCATGGAGTTGTACTGTGGTTTTGGAAGCAAAACAAGGAACTTATGCTAGAATTTTCAAACAAAAGTTTCAAAGGATCACAAATGCAAGACAGGTGAGAGGGTGCCAATGAAGATATTAATGTAAACTCGTGGTCAAATAACTGTCAATAAAAAGTAAGAAGCTTTTAAGGTCTGATGATGTACTTATAATTTCATCCAAGGAAATGGAGTCATACGAATATATTACTTTGTACACAAGGGAAGTAAAGATTACAACACATAGATTGCAGCAATTATAACAATGAATTGAGTCACAGCAGATGTCTTATTTCTTATTTTTGCAGGTTAGTTTAACCAGCACATTTCTCTGTCCTGTTTTCATTTGTCTCTAATTTCTCCTTAAGTGTAGTTAATTTCTCCAAAGTCATTTTCACCCTTGTTCATACACAAATGAAGAAATCCAAAAACTGTATTTCAGCAGGCCATATTCAGAATGTTGAATATTTTCAGTAGGATATAAGCAGTTTTCAAAAATGCTGAAAATTAATCAAGTTGCATCAACAAGGATGAAATAAAAGGGAAATAAATTGTACTCTTAGTCCTTGCTGTAGTGTCCTGATGCACCAACACTGAACTCCGTGTTTCTTGTTAAACGGCTCAAAATCTCCTTTGGTTCTAGCCCCTGCTGGGAAATGGTCATGAATCACCAACATTTTTTGAGACAGTCTTTTGTTAAAAATGTCGTCTCCATTCACATAATGAAAGCCAATTTTGTCATAACTGCAACAGCAAGTTTTAAAGTTTCTTTGAAGCTCCCCTAAAGCCCCACAGGCTGCTATACAGTAGTTTTAATCAAAGAGCTATACAAATTATTAACATTACCATAATTTGATATATTAACATTGTGGATTGGCAATCAACAGGCTGACCACATTTTATTGTAACAGCACTAAATGTTGGGTTAGGCTTCTGCAATCTCCTTTGAGCTTTTCACTTCAAAATCGGATGAACTTTTGAACCTGTATCTCACATGTTTAAGCCTTCTGCATAGGTTTTATTTCTTATATATGTTTGAATGGACTGTACAATAGGTCAGTAAAAGGAGATGAAAGATTAAAAAGTCAACCCACATATAAGGAAAAGATATTTATAAACTGTAAATGCAAGATAAAGTACAATAGCTCTTTAATCAGTCAGTATTAATATTGAATGATGTTTACAGAAGTTGGTTTTTATGCAAAATATTGATCTTTTACAATATACACTGACTAGGTACACTCATCAATATAAATATCACATCAGCAAATTACATGGCAGAAATTGTGAAAATATATGTAAAGTGTAGTGCTGAAGTTTAAACAGAATATGAAAGAAGGGTAATTTAAATGGTTTGGGTATTTTAGATATTGCTGATGTACTTTAATTTTTACGCATGATCAACTTTAGGGTTAGCAGAGAGTAATCCGAAAAAGAAAAAATACCCAGTGACTTGTCATTCTCTTGGTATAAATGCCAAGTTGATGTCAGAGTGGTTCAAGATGGTAGAAAGGAAAAAAAACATCTCAAATAACCAGTCATTACTACCATGGTATGCAGAAGTACACTGAATGTACAACACATCAAATGTTGGTCAGATGGTTTACAGCACCAGAAGACTGCACCACAGGTGCCACTCCTGTCACCTGAGAACAAGAAACTGAGACTACAGCTCACATGGACTCACTGTAGTTGGACCGTAGAACATGTAATTAAATGAAAAAATGCTACCTGATGTGACCAGTCTCCATTTCTGGTGTAACATAAAGATAGTAGATCTCCTATGGCTACTCCTAACGGGATGATGGATTTCTTGTGCACTACAACAAGTAAATTGCAAGCAAAATGTACCTTATGAAGTGGCAGTTAAATTTTGCTTTTGACTTTTTCTTTATTAAACTAGTTGAGCTTATACCAGCTAATACTTCCTGTTAAACACACGGTACATTCCATTATTTTGGTGAAATATGTGGCTCCTTTTTGGTCAGTGCTCTCTGTACAGTTAACCTGGCACACCAGTTTGACTGTTCACCAGTGGTTGACAATGTACTCAAGTCCTGTACTTATGTTAAAGTATAGATGCTCCTGGTCAAATATTACTCTAATACATGTTAAAGTTTTTCTGTCAAACTTTCACTTCAAGTTAAAGTAGTTAAAGGTGCCGTTGGTAGGATTTTGCTAGCCAATGCAAACGTTTTGTGTTCCTTCTAGATCAAATGTTGGCATTGTCATTGAGATCTTTTAATGGGAGTAGTGGAGTTGCACTGATCTCTGAGTTTCCATCTGTCTCTGTATTAAGCTGTCAAAAATTTTCGACAGCTTCAGATATCTTTGACCAATCAGAAGAGCCCCTGAGGCTCCTTTCCTGATTGGTCAAGGGGCAGCGCTTCGTCCTTCATCGTGATTGGTTGTAAAGCTCTTTGTTCCCATGAACGGGCATGAGGAAATTGATTACGGCAGATTCAGCTGGCTCGCCAGTATTACAAATTTAAAGAATACCAAGGAGTTCTACTAGAAGAGCAAGAAGGTGAACAACAACAACAAATCTTGAACAAAGGTAGTCAGCAATAATAGAATAAGACTTTACACACTATAGTCAATATTTACAAAACCGAAACAAAGGTAGGCCTAAATAAGAAGAAAAATATTCTTTCTCAAACTAATTAAAAAAAAAAACCCAAAAAAACCAACGATATTTAGGGCAGAACAGGCACATGCAGAGGGTGCTGGAGCACCTGTCCCTTTGCCCCTTGATGCCCAAAGTGCTCCTTTGTCAGTTGACAATTTCAATTTTTTTAAAAGCTTTTTCCCAGTAAAGGCTTATCTAATTAAGTACTATTTCTGTGAAGGTCTGTGTGTGTGACGGAGATCATTTGGTTTCTCTGAGTCTTGAGCAGTGTGGCTGACACAGATGATGTTTATTTTTTTTTTTAGATGTTGTGTTGCTTTGAGGAGACAAAGGGAGCATGAACTGCCATTTTTCATAGAGTATGACGCCAATGTTAATTATTTTCACAAAATGTGTGTGATCAAAGTAATTGATTACTTAATTTAAAAAAAAGGTGCAAAGTGTTCATTTGCTCCTTAACTGTTATCCTTGTATGAACTTTTTTTTTTCTACAGCTAGGGCTTACCGGTATTTCAATTGAATTATATTCTGCATAAGATTTAAAAAATGAAAAACTAGATTTATATTTCTTAACTTAGTTCTTACATTAAGTAAGGTCAAAGTATTGACAAGGTTTTTAACTATTCATCTTTGAAGAACATTATTTTTTTATAATGAGTTAAAGTTGAAGGTGATGACTGACATGTGAGTCTCTGTGTGTGATGGCATAGTGTAAAGTTGAAGTATTGGCTTCAGTGTTCTGAGAAGGATGTGTTTGTTATGTAGGTTGATTTGATGTACAGTATGTGTTAGAGAGACTCTATTGCATGAGTGACTTAGTTTGTATTAGGGATAGGAAATATATATTGATTAAATCAATTAATTTTAATTATTTTGTGCAGGAGATTTAAAAACTAAGAACATATTTTTTTTCCTCAACTTAATACAGCTTGGTACTTGGAAGTTGTGTCAATTTTTGAAATTATAAATAATGAAAAGTTAGTGTTCATGATTGTAGGCCCTGTCAGGCACTTTTAAAGGCATGTGTTTGATTTTTATGACATTTATTGTTTAACAGACTTTTATGTTAATATACTTGGAAAGTACCTGAGTCTTCAGTGTTTATGTAGACAAACCTGCCTGTGTTTGAACTGCATTATCAAGATTTTTGACACATATTTTAACATAACGAGGGGCATGATGTTAAGTTTGGGGATGTATTTTGACAACATGTGTGCAAGACTTGATGCATGACATTTATGTGTCACCGGGAATTTTTATGTTATTTTTACTCTTTTTATGAGAGGAAAAAATCAATCAAAATCGTTAATTAATAGATGTGGCAAAAAAATCTGGGATTTTATATTTAATGATACATAACAGCCCTAGTTTGTAATCTAGAGTTGTTGTTTATGTCCAGAGCAGTGTGGCTTACCTCAGGTGTCATGTTGATGTTCTGTGTTGTGAGAAAGCAAATGTTAAAAATGCCTTTTTTCTTGGTAGTCATGTTTGTGACATGTGAGGCCATGTCCATGAGATATCCGTGCATGTGTGTAGTTTTACAGTGCATGAAGGGAAGTATCTGATGCAGATAAAGTTCAGAAAAATAGAAATTAATAGTGGTATGGTATTGTTGGTATAATGGTATGATGATCAAGATGTGTGTGTCACCTGTTGTGAGAGAGAAGTTTATATTTAAATAGTTAGTGAAGCGTTTATTTGATGGATTTGGATCAATCATCATGACTTGCTCTCATGCTGAACATATGCAAATGTAACTTCATTTTCTGTGCTGGTAAAGTTTAGCTCCTGACATAGACTCAGTTTTGTTTCTCCACCATAGTTGAGAGACAGTTTGTCAGCCATCGTGTTTTTTTAAGAGAGCAAATATATGATGCTGCATGAAGTCTTGTCCACTGAAAATGTGATTTATTTTATACAGGTATGTGAGCCCTCTTCTATTTTATATATTTATATGTATGTTTATATAAATGTAACTAAAGAGCAGGAAATCTCAGATGCCTTGTAGACATGATGAGGAGAGAATTGTGCTGGTGGAGGACAGATACATGAAGTGTGGTCCACTGAAAATGTGATTTATTTTATACAGCTTCCAGAAAACATCTGCCCTAGTGACAAGCCTGCTGTCTACATCCCTTCTATATACAAACAACGCAGAGGGTATCTTGTAGTAGACACACAGAGTCAGACCAGACAGGCTATATGTATACACTTTTTATTAACATATAAAAGGACAACTTAAACAGTCTACATCATGTTACTGTTATACTGTGTGGTTAGTATGAAGTTATGATTGTTGCAAATATGTTTGCCAATGCATAAAAAAGTCAAACGTGGAAATACAGGTGTGTGAAAAAATCTTAAAAAGGGTAAATGGATTCACATGTGTAGAGAAATCTGTGTGCAGGCTTCATTTCTTAACATGACTGTAAATGTTGCAGCTCACACTTAATGTGTGGCTGACATACCTGCTCTGGGCTTGCAACCCTTTAGCTTTTAGACTAGGGGCGTGTGTGCATGTCATGTCTGCAACAGCCATGTCTGTCCTTCTAATTTTGCCTCAAAATTTCAATAAAAATGCAGAAAGTAACAAAACCTTGTTTCCCAATTGGATTCAAAACCGGCAAGCTTACTAAACATTGACCAATTGGTCTACATACTTCGTTTGGTACATACATAATCACACATTTAGTAATCTATGATCACATCTGAAGATCTGCATCTGAAAACAAATTTGGGGATAAATAAACACATTAGTGAAAAACTTAATACATTTGTTAAATAAATAGATCCACACATCTTGCAACAACAATACCTTCTGTGGTTACAATTTGATCAGTAGCACCAAACATATTTTAAAAAGCTTTTAATAGAAATGATGCATGCATTTTACCAACAAACACATACAGATGGTTTTTACTATAACATGTTATCAGTTCAAATTCCAGTAAGGTCTGACTCTGAATTCAAAGGAGAAGAAATTAAACATTGCAGTTGGACTAGGCTGATGTATGCTTTGGAATAAAACAACAATTTACAATGAGTCTATTAAACAAAAAGCGAGAAGAGGTTATTTACCAGTTGGTTATAGAAAGAAAATTTGACTTCCAATATGGCCAGTCTTGACTGCTGTAATTATCATACAAATATTAAGCTTTTTTATTTTATTTTGGTCCCTCATTTGCACTCAGCAATGGCCATAAATAAAAAGAATGGAATGCATTTAATGCAAGCACTTTTCCCTAAAAACATATCTTTGCAGTATTTGTTCATTTGTGTTGTAAAACTACTAGTTTTAGTTTTGATCGTTGCAGATGAAATACTTAATTTCATATATCAGTACAAAAGATTCTTTCCCCTTTTCTTTCTCTTCACTGCAGTTGGACTGTATCATTTAACCAACCCAGAGCAAGTTAAATGCAAAGACATCTCAAAATTATCCACAGCTGCGGCTGGCAAATGCAGGACAAAAGGGAAACAATATGCTGATTGTGGATTCATAGATTTTAGACTTAAAATATCACTTGAATCATTTTTAGATCTGACTTAAACATCATTTCTCCGTGAAATCATTGCAGATGTATTTTCATAGAATGCATGACAGTTTTCAGTGGTTTATCTCAGCTGTAACCTGACATTATCAGTCAGAGGGCAGGAAAATCAGGTTTAGACAAATTTACATCTTACAAAAAAATAGTTAAAATGTCAAGTGCTTGGATGAGGAAGGCATAAAAAATACATTTCATTTTTGAACTGTTTCATCAGACAACAAGGGGGACTCTTAAAATGCTTGCTTTTACCTACCTTTGAATCAAATGAGAAAGAATGTGTTATGCCAAAGATGTAGTCATAGAGAGCATTTACCCACAAACCCATCACTTGTGCAGAATATTACCCACTCAGGAGCATGTTGGGTAATGAACAAAAGCTACTTTGGTGAAAATAAAGGCAGGAAGTCGACCAATAAATCTTACCCCAATGTTTACATCTCTGGTACCATGGTTGTCAGTGTTTATTGGTACACCAAGGGTCCTCATAACTTTTTTTCTCGATTATTATGAGCCTATGATATTGTAGGTTACCTGTGTACTGTCACTTTAGATAATAGTCAGACAGACTTAGCCAGTTCTTAAATCTTCTGACTTACTTTCTGCTCAGCCTCCTGGCCTCCTGATGTTATTCATCATTCTCTTATGTTTCAGCTGTCTCTCCAAGACTCCTGAATGACTTTGCACTTCTTCCTATCCCACCAAAGCTACCGTAGTGCTCCTGCTTTAAAGCTATGGTCTACGATTTGGAAGCTTTGTACATATTAATAACACCGTTTATAAGGCTGTTATGGTCCTATGGTCCTATCTACACAGTATAAAGACAAAAAAGAATGAAAAAAATCCATTCAGTATATCCGCTGAAAAGCTGCATACTAGCTAACCAATCAAGCCTAAGAACCTGCAACTATTAATTGGTCCGTGAGTTAGTCCATGAGTCCATCCAATCCTCGTCTCCCTCACTACGCAGTACGCAGCATCTTGCCCATGGTCCTGCCTCCTCCCCTCTACCTCCACTGAGCAGCTAGCAGCGTTAGCTACTGAACTATCATGGACCCGGAAAAGCCTAGCGCCGAACCCGGGAATCCGCCTCCCTCTCCCAAGACAGTCTGGCTGCAGACCACCCTTCTCCTCTCCCCTCTCTCTCGTCTCCCTCACTACGCAGTACGCAGCATCTTGCCCATGGTCCCGCCTCCTCCCCTCTACCTCCGGTGAGCAGCTAGCAGCGTTAGCTACTGAACTATCATGGAGCCGGGAAAGCCTAGCGCCGAACCCGGGAATCCGCCTCCCTCTCCCGCGGGCCCAACGGGGCTCTGCCCGCAGGTGGAGGGAGGGTGGAGGCCTGTTAGCGGGCTAACGGCTAACGAATAGCCTCAGCCGGCCGTCAGACCTTCAGCATCGGCCGTTTCGCCCCTGGTTGATCAGGTAATGGCTTTGTTTACTACAGTGGGAGATGTCTGCTGAATAACTCTGGTTAGTTTGTGCCTGCACGGGCTAATAACTTGTAGGGGAGCGGGTTAGCCTGTTAGCCGCTAATCGTTAGCACTGTAAGCTGAGCTGGGGAGGACAGGCTGAGAAAGATTAATCCTCCCCCACACTCGGCTCCGCTCTGGCGGCGCCAGACCCGCATTGCCGCCGGTCCAGTTGAAATGGCTACTGCTGTGTGTTATAAGGGAGATGTCTGTCGTGTTTGATATTTTCAGTTGAGCTGAGCTGTTTTTGATTGAGTTTGCTGCTGATATATTGTGCTAGTCGCTCGTAGCTCAGTCCGAGGGGGCTATATGAGGCGTCACGAGCTGGGGGCGGGATCTTGGAACACGGAGGGGAGAGGTAAGGGAAGGAGGGGCAGGCTGCGGTTTCAAATCGTAGACCACAGCTTTAAGTAAACACTGTTCCCTCTCTTAATTAGAATTCCTGCTCTCTTTGCTGTTTTCCCAGGTTATCTTTCTGAGGTTTAGTGGTCACCAATTTACTGTCTTAAAACTATCTGTGCTCTGTACTTGCTCCGTCCTTCTCTGAATCTAATTTTAAACCACCTGAATCACTGTCCCTAAAATTGGCAGTTCGTATTTAATAGTTTTCTATAATGACATCATAATTGAATCATTTTTCAGCAAAGCCGACTGATCTTTTGCAAATCGATCACACAAGCATCTTCTGGTAGTATCTCCAGTATTTCTCTTTCCCATATTTTGACCACATCTTGTACTGAATGACAACTAACAAGCGGTAAACATCAAACTCCATGAAAGTCATCTAATGCTTTTCACAAAGTTATCTTGGTTCACAACTTTCCAGTAAGTGATTTGTAAATTATTAACCCATGGCAAATGCTTAATGAAAAACTTTTATTTATATCAGCTTTAATGCCACAGAGTTACTTGTTCACGTGAATCTGAGCTACTCTCATTGCTCTTTTACTGCTAAAATTACACCACATCTTACTTATTTTTTAATAACTGACAAATCAATTACCTCAACTTCTGTTAAAGATAATAATAATAATAATAATAATAATAATAATAATAATAATGGTCCACAAACTGCTAGTTTCTGAAACCTATAACCTATTGCTTTCTATATTAATATTGTAAAATATTGTTTGTTAAAAAAGATCCCTAAGTACTTATGAAAAACCTGTAATGAATCAGCTCGAATGAGACTCATTTCTGTTTGTAATGAAAATTATTTTTTGTTTAATTTACAGATACAAATGTGTGTTTGTTTTTAAAGCTGATGTTACTATGGTGGTCTCTTCACTGAAATGACTGCTGGAAGTAGGCTTGGTCGTAGACGTGTACATGTGCAATTATGGTGATGGGAGTGGCTTGAGGGAATTGGTGGACCCTCCTTGACTTCCATTCCCCACTGCTCCTTGTCCGACCCACTAGATTACAAAACATAGACAGAAGAAACTATGAAAGAAGACATGCACTTAGAATAAGGTCTATCAACACAAATTATTACATTTTGTAAACCTTACATAGACCTTTACGTGAGGAAAAGTCCCAGATGCTTGACATTCCAATGTCAACAGCGAGAAAAGAGAAAGAAACATTTTAAAGAGTCAGATCAATTTGTTAACGGCCATCAGCTGCAAAATGACAGACCAAGGACTGCTGTGTGCATGAAAAAGGCATTTATTCACACTTTGTTGAATATGAAGGATGGAGTTCTTATTTTGATACAGTTGACCCCTAGTGGTGGTGCTGAAGCTAATGTCACTGCCACCTACAAATTGGGCCATCAGTGGCACAGTCTGTGCACTCTGGTGGTATAATTGGGTGGTTTTAGATTTAAGCACAGCTCTGAGTGTCACATGGCAATGTGTCCTTGGACAAGACACTAACCCCAAGATGCTCCCACTGCTGCATCAGTAGCATGTAAATGAGTATGAATAGACATAATATTAGTTGTTACTGATGGATAACTTACAATGAAATTCTGAAACATCATTGAGCGAATGTATGTCGACCCTCAGGCTGCACATGAAGCCTGAGGGTCCATGTCCAAGAGAAAAAAAGACTTTCAGCCTATATGTATCCCTAGAGACCTGCATTTGAGGTAGCAGGACGAGGGAAATTCAAGCAAAGAAATTCGGACAAAGGGAGTCTCAGAGTTCCATCAGCCACTACAGCCCTTTTTCACAAATAGGTGTGATACCAATAAGAGCCACACCCAGGGGAGTCCCGAAAACAGGATAGGGTACACTTGTTGAAACCCCAATCCAACCACACTCTCTTTCACTGCACTTTTTTCAAGTGATCCCAGCAGTTGCCAAGCGAGGGCCCCTTCTTCTCTACACTAGAAATCCTCCCCGACACAGAAATCTTGGCACACAGCCAGTTCAATGGCAAAGGACCATGTTGGAAATCCCCAGCTCGTTGTCATCCAGGCACATCCCAGACAAATCCGTAACCCATGTCACAGCTTCCACAGAGAAGCCCAGGGACGTCCCTGCTGATCACTTTCAGCAGGGAGACTACTTTTTAAAAATGGCTGTCATTTTGATTTTGTTGTGTGTGTCTTATTTTTTTTTTTTTTATTAACAAGTATAAAAGGAAGTTGCATGCCAAATTTAATGCTTGTATCACCATCTGAATGATGTTTCAGTTATCTGCCCTAACATCCTTGCCAACTCTGGTGTAGGAGCCATGTATTTGGTTTCATTTTTTATTGACTCCTCCAAACACTAGGGGGGTGTATTGGGTAGTCTGTTAGGAAGAGTCTTAAGGCACCGGCATCAGCAACAGGTGCTGCCTATTGTTTTGATGAAGCAAACAGTTTTTGACTGTGCTCGGGGGAATTATATTGTTCCTTATTATGTACGTTTTAAGTTGTTTAAAGACCAAAATGGATGTAGCCTAAACAGAATAAAAGAATATGATGACTGCAAGTGATGGTACCCTGGACACTG
The DNA here is from genome assembly GCA_036419115.1 of Scarus forsteni. Lineage (NCBI taxonomy): Eukaryota > Metazoa > Chordata > Actinopteri > Labriformes > Labridae > Scarus > Scarus forsteni. Next base: position 8,196,125 of record JAZDUH010000536.1, on the reverse strand, counting down.
ATTTTTCCGAGTGCACGTCGGCTTTTGCTTGGACCAGTTGGCGGCCGGTGGCGGGTAACATGTAGGACGACTTAGTCGCTACATCTGGTATAATGGAAGGTCAACAGTACCTCAGGAGTTTGGTTTGAGAGTCAGTGCTTTGCTATGAGAAAATCAAAGTAAAGCTCACTTACTAAAATCAACAGACAAGAAGCTTATAGCATAGGTTCAAGTAGGATGACTAATGTGTTTTTATTTTCATCTATCCATTCATTCATTTTGGTCATCTTCCATTCTTTCATCCACTAAAGTAAAAAGTCAATCACATTCTGCTGCGGACTAGTTTAAATCAATCATCCTGCTGCCACCATTTTCAAAATCTATTTGCTTCCCTGCTCCATAGCTAACCTGTTGATTAAGCGTGATCACAGTTACCCTCCTCCATCCCAGGAACCTCCACTTTTATCTCATCAATGTACAGGTCCAGCTCCTAAAGATTAAGGGCCAGATCTACTAAAGGTTTGCATGTATAAAAACATGTGCAAGCATGATACTGCACACAAAGCTGTTGTACTAACAGGGTGCAGGGACGATGCATTTAGGTGTTGTGGACAAAAGAGTCAAATTTTTCAAATCTTAAAATAAGTAAGTCAAAAGGGGACATATCTTAAATGTATCAAATTGGGGAGTGGCGCTAACAACAGATTATGTCTATACAAGTAACAGTTAGTAAGGAGGATGGGGCTTGATAGACGATCACTTCTTACAAAGGGTGGGTCTTGACCAAGGGTCAGTTGTGCCGAGAATGAAGTCTATGATTTGCAGAGAAAGAAAGAAAAGAATTGACGATTATAAATAGGTCATCCATTAACATAAACATGTCTGAAATGGTTTCTTTTCTCTGTAGGTAAATAGAGTTATCAGATTGAGAGTGACCCACAGTTGCCTCCACCAGTATTTACCATTAACTTCTGTTTAAAATGATCACTCTAGTAAAACTTATATAACTAATCAGACAACGTCATCAGCAGAAGGTTTTGTGCTGCAGAACGTGAGGGACTTTGTAAAATGTACCCTCATCAAATGATGTCAGAAGTGGGCAAAAATATCTATACTATAGAGAGGTTTTTAGTCTTGGTTTTTGTTTCTCATTTGAAAATTGGAGGTGACAGAATGAAAAGCAGCCAAGAGGGAAGAGGGTTATCAACAGGGAGAAACAAACGCTTAAACTGAAAACAGATGCCCTTTTACACACAGGAGTGAAGTAAAATAAAAATTGCATCCTTCCAAGTTCAACTCTGAATCTGTAAAATGTGCAAAAAGAATGTTGTGGAGTTTGTTAACAGACTGGTGTCTTGCATAACATCTCTGATATATTTAACATAAGTGGAAATATCTGTGCAACACATTTTTCACTGTGTTAAATATATGCCTATTGTGTAATCCAAACCATAGTAATGGGCCACTTATCCTGAATGGTGGTTCGAAGTTTGAAGATATTTGATAATTATTTAAAGGAGACATATCATGCTGATGCATGATTTAATACTTACATATAATATAATAAATTTGAAAACAAGACCTTACACCCCCTTAATTTTCAAAAAATGAAATATTGTATTTTTACTGATATCCTAGAACGAGATTTGATGCCTCTGAAAATAGGTCATTGCGAGATGTCAGCGAGATTTAAATCGTCGTGACGACACGAGGTACCTTTCTTTTTATTGGAGTAATCTGATAAAACACTTCCTCCTCTGTGATGTCCGTTAGCCCCACAACCATCAGTCAGGAACACATCCACCCAGCAGCAGTATATAGCTCCCTAGCTCACACTCAGTCATTACCAGCTCTGGCCTGTAGGGGGACTCAATACGCGGTCGCTGCTTTGAGCCTGCCGGAAAATACAGTAGAAGAAGAAGGACAGGCTGGCTCTACCCCCGACAGAACTGACCAATCAGAGCACAAAGGGCTGTGACGTTGCGAGGTTACTTTAGGTCAGCCTGAGATCCGAGCATTTCAATGAGAGCTTGATAATGGCCTAAAATGAGGATTTTGAGAACGCTATCGTAGGGCAATGAAGGAACTAAATGACTTGTACTGAGGGCAGAAATGCTTTACAGGCATCCTAGTCTGACATAGTGAAAAGGAGAAACATGCATGATAAGTCTCCTTTAAGGCCTAATGTCCTGCAAATTCAACTGCCTTTGCTTATACTGTTTTTGAAAGGTCTTTGAATGCAGACAAACATGACACAGACGAAGGGTTTATTATGTAATAGCTATAGAGCATGTACCTACATGTGTGTTTTCTGCTCCTTACAGGCAGACACCTTGACTGTTAGACAAGTCCACTCCACTGCAGGTAATCTCTCCCCCTCTCCTTTCAGGCATTGTTCGGACAGCCAATCAGGTTGCTGATAACAACCTCCTGTTGTCTCCCTGCCCCTATATCATAGCATTTTCAAAGGAGAGGGAGAAAAGCACCTGCATCCGATCCTCCACAGAGATGTAATTTCATTTTTTTTTTAATTCATTGTTTTTCTTCAACTTAAGTTAAATCCTCACTCAATAGACAGCCAAGACATTATGTAAATGGTGAGCAGAACTTGGGCCCATTAACATTCTACTTGATTAAGAAGAGTTTTATGTAAACTCCTATTTAAAGTACATTTACAAATATTGTTAGTGAACAAATCCAACACAACACCTTCAAATGTGATTACTGGATATGAAGTTCTATGATACTGATGCCCTTTTGCAGTGCTTTACTGTTTTGTAGGAGTGCAAGAGAGCATTGCCATAATGCAAGCTTAGCATACACACACAGCTTCTGGTGTTATATATCTGGCTGCCCATTAAGCCTTCATCACTGTAAGCCCCACTCAACGTGTAAATCTTTTCACGAAACACAAATAAGCCATTAGCCTGGATCTCAGGCCCTGCTGCTTTAGTCTGACAATGTCTCTAATGGTCTCAGATCATACGCAGTTACTGTAAGGTGTCTGAGAGGACCTCTCTGGTAGTGTGCAAGTGTTTGTGTGTGTGTGTGTGTGTGTGTGTGTGTGTGTGTGTGTGTGTGTGTGGGGGGGCTACACAAATAGCTTTCGAGAGCAAGAGAGCTTTTCTAGCTTTACCATTGTGGTATTAGCTGACCCACTGTAAATTCTTCACAACCAGACACTGTGTGACAGTTCAAGCTTCACTTGCTTCTGAGACTAGATGTAGCAATTTAAATGAAGATTGATAACTGGAATACCAAGTGTCAGGATGCAACTGGGAGTGAAGAATAATAAATCTCTTTTCCTACCTGCAGTCTGAGAACTGGCTTTCTCTCTTTGTGAGTGATTACATTGTGTAATCACTCAAAATGCTCAACTCACATCCAGAATGTTTCTTTGACTGCAGTTGCATTCTCACCACGAGTTGAGCCATGCAAGGAGGATGACTAATATGAGTGATAAAGATGCAGTCTCAAAAGTAATAATGGTATTACTCATGAGTTCTAAAAACTTTAATGAAAAAACAGAATTTTCCTTAGTTTTCCCTGAACGAACGGATGGATAGATAAATACTTTATTTTCATTGTATGTTGAATAGATTAAAGTTGTTTGGCAGCAATATATTTAAAAAGGAAGCCTTGGTGTAAAATTAATTGTCCACTTAAAGGGTATAATTTATTTCTGGTGGTGCTGCCTTGAAAAGCTAAACCCCTAAAGTTCCCTGAAAGTTTTGTAATTCTTACCTCTATGAGAGGGTGCCAGTGTGCAATTGGTTTCCGGGGGTATGTCAACATTTCATTCCAATGGTCTCGACCCAGGGTCTCTGCTTCACTCCCAACTTTGCAAACCCCAATCACCTCATTATGACCAACCCTACAAATCCATTTATGGAGATGATGTTACTTGGCTTAATGCTTTAATGAAGATTACCTGAAAAATCATGGTACTTACCGATCATAATCCATCACAGCAATGAGTAGACTTATCTGGTCAATGTTCTCAGGAGGCACATCAAACACAATGGCTTCATTGTACACTGGGTTCAGAGTATTACGTTTGGTTGATGTCTTCCTTTTTTTTAACCGCCGACCATCACACATCAATGAGACTTTAACGTATGGATCTGTAAGTATGAGAAGTCTAGTTAGACTTTTTAAATATATTTGCATGTGAAAGCAGTCACAAGAATTCCCCCCAGAATTGTACAGAAAAACTTAAACAACAGTAATTCATCTATGAACTTCAAGCAACACCTCTCTTAAGAAACTGTGCATTGTAAGCACGCACACACCAGAAGCTCCAGTGATGTCCATGGCTTTGAGATTTCTAGCTTTTATCATGGTGATGGTGAGCCTGCCAGCCGTGGGGAGATAGCACAGTGAGAACATCAGCTCTCCAAGGTCAACATTATCCTGTAAAAATAAGACCAATGTCTTTCAGAAAAATGTCTCTATCATTTTTTTTTACTTAAGCTTTTTAAATAAGGATTTTATTAACACCATTAGTCTTCCATGGGCAGAAGATCACAAGTTCAGAGCTGTCTTCAAGTCCTAGAAGTTTCCAAAAAAGATGTCAAACAACTTTAACAACCTGAATATTTCCCATGTTAAACAATCAAATCACCAAAATATATATTTTTAAATTTCTACAGATTTGAGTTTTTGGCTGTGCAGCATTTTCCTGCAGAGTAGGCTGGTGGCACTGGGAACAGACAAAAAAACATAGGCTACATTCACACTGCAGCTCTTAATGCTCAGTTCTGATTTTTTGCTCAAATCTGTTTTTTTTTGTTTGGCTGTTCTGATTACACCTAATCTGATCTGCTTACACCTTAAATGTGGCCTGACTGCAGACTGCAAAGTGAACAGCTCTCATTTCAGGAGTGACACGCATGCTCAGTTAAACATTAATGACATCACGCACAGAAGACCAGAACTGTGCTTCTCAATGCTGGAGAAGTTGGTAAATGGTAAATGGACTTGAGCTTATATAGCACTTTTCTAGTCTTGGACCACTCAAAGCTGCTTTACACCACAGGTCACACCTACCCATTCACACTCATTCACCCTCACATTCACTCACTGATGGTTCAGAGTTTCTATGTTAGTTATCCATCAGCATCTCTAACACATTCGCGCCCTTTTATGCGCATTTACAGGCCACTGGCGCAGCAGTGGGAGCAATTTTGGGTTAAGTGTCTTGCCCAAGGACACATCGCCATGTGTTGCCGGAGCTGGTCTTGAACCAGCAACCTCCCGATCACTGACCAAGCGCACTATCCAACTGCGCCACCGACGCCCCAAGTTTGTTCCCATAACGCAGAACCTGATGTTACAGCAGCTCACTTAGAGTGAGCTCTTATTAAAGTAATTATGGATATATTTTATTTCATATGAACCTTAAGGCAGCCGCTCTTTCTTGCCGACCCCTGCAGATGAGAAATTGCTGCTGGAGAGAAAAATAGCTCAGAGCCATAGCATGCTGAACATACAGTTGTGCCCAAAAGTTTACACCCCCCAGCAGAATTTCTGATTTTTTGGCCTTTTCTCAGAAAATATGAAGGATAACACAAAAACCTTTCTGTCACTCATGGTTAGTGGTTGGGTGAAGACATTTATTGAAAAAAAGATAAGTTTACTCTTTTTAAATCAGAATGACAACAGAAACTTCAAAAATTACCCTGTTCAAAAGTTTACACCCCCCAGTTTTTAATACCGTGTATTTCCTCCTTTAACATCAATAACAGCTTGAAGTCTTTTGTGGTTGTTGTGGATGAGGGTCTTTATTTTCTCAGATGGTAAAACTGCCCATTCCTCTTCTCAAAAAGCCTCCAGCTCCTGTAAATTCTTGGGCTGGCTTGCATGAACTGCACGTTTGAGATCTCCCAAGAGTGGCTGAATGATATTGAGGTCAGGAGACTGAGATGGCCACTTTAAAACCTTCACTTTATTCTGCTGTAGCCAATGGCAGGTTGATTTGGCCTTGTGTTTTGGATCATTGTCATGTTTGAACATCCAAGAACGTCCCATGCGCAGCTTCTGGGCAGATGAGTGTAAATTTTCCACCAGTATTTTCTGATAACATGCTGCATTCATCCTTCCATTAATTTTGACCAATTTTCCTGTGCCTTTGTAGCTCACGCATCCCCAAAACATCAGTGATCCACCTCCGTGTTTCACAGTAGGAATGGTGTACCTTTCATCATGGGCCTTGTTGACTCCTCTCCAAATGTAACGTTTATGGTTGTGGCCAAAAAGTTCAATTTTGGTCTCATCACTCCAAATGACTTTATTCCAGAAGTTCTGAGGCTTGTCTCTGTGCTGTTTGGCATATTGTAAACTGGATATTTTGTGGCATTTGCGTAGAAATGGCTTTCTTCTGGCGACCCGACCATGCAGCCCATGTTTCTTCAAGTGTCTCCTTATTGTGGATCTTGAAACATCTACCCCAATTTTTTTCAGAGAGTCCTGTATTTCAGCTGAAGTTATTTGAGGGTTTTTCTTTGTGTCTCGGACAATTTTCCTTGCAGTTGGAGCTGAAATTTTTGTTGGTCTGCCTGACCGTGGTTTGATTTCAACGGAATCCCTCTCTCTCCCCTTCTTCATTAGAGTTTTAACAGTGCTTCTTGGCATCCTCAATTCCTTGGATATCTTTTTAAATCCTTTTCCTGTTTTATACAGCTGAAATACCTTTTCTCGCAGATCCTTTGACAATTCTTTTGCTTTACCTATGACCCAGAAACCTGAAATTTCATCGCAGTGAAAGATGCACATGTCTGTCAGGAGCTCAGAAACTCACTGAGCTTTTATACACACACACAGATTACAAGCTAATAGATCACAGAGAGGATGGTTACCTTTAGTAGACATTCAAACCCATTTGTGTCAAATTTTGTGCATATTATCAGGCCAAAACTGCCAGGGGGTGTAAACTTTTGAACAGGGTAATTTTTGAAGTTTCTGTTGTCATTCTGATTTAAAAAGAGTAAACTTATCTTTTTTTCAATAAATGTCTTCACCCAGCCACTAACCATGAGTGACAGAAAGGTTTTTGTGTTATCCTTCATATTTTCTGAGAAAAGGGCAAGAAATCAAAATTCTGCTGGGGGGTGTAAACTTTTGGGCACAACTGTATGAAAACTGAGGTGACGACTCAGTGTTAGCATCTGTGCTGATGTTTCTTAGTTTATCAGAGAGAGAGAGCAGATCAGACTGGGGCAGACTGCTCTCTGACTGACACTATTTCATAGAAACATACAGGAAATGCACAAGGATGACATGGACAGCATTGGATCATCAGTGTCTCCCGTCCTGTAAACTGTTATTTTAGCCTGATATGTTCATTAAAAAAGTTAACGCAGTGTTAATTAACTAAGTGTATCAGATATCATAATATAAACAGTGTAAAGACAGATTCTTTCATGTTTATTGTGCATGTAATGGAGACGATCGCTCTCTCACTTTCTCTCGTAACCCCTCCCTTTAGTTAACAACAGTTATAATTAGCATGCTATGTTTTTTGATTGCGTTAATCTCATTTTAATCTGATTTCACTGTTTTGGTATTTTCAGAGGGTAGCACCTTAAAATACAGGAGTAGCTGGTGATTAGACAATCGGTTCGCTCGTGACACTCTTCACAGACCAATCCATATTAAGCCAAAGTATGACGTAGCAGCTAGACCCTGTTGTTAGCTGTTAGCTCTTAACTCTGAGTACTTCCGTCCTTGGACTATCTTCCTATCAAACATTAAATGATACCACAGAGATGTGTCATGAAAGACAAAACCCACCAAGTTCTCCCATTAAACTTATAAGGATAGCATATTTTATATTGTAGGGTAACCATGACTACGGCATTGTTCACGTAGCATTTCCGCATCTCTTCTAGTTTCCCAGCAGTGATCCCCGGTGGGGAGAAGAGGAAAATCATGACTTCCTATAAGAAAGCTTGAAGTGACATTCTCTGCTCCTCTTTAAAATGAAGAATTTAGTCAATTTCTGATAAAACTGCATATCTTTCTGCATCCATGAAGACAGCTTTACACAACACTATTGTTTTCAAACATGCAGTCACTTCCTGTTGTCGTCACATCACAGCACATCACAGCTCCTGCCTCTGTCACCTGAATGGGCCGTTAAAGCTGGAGAGTTTTCATGTATTGGGTTCTACGTGCTTGAGTTTTTGGAAGAGGGAGAATGATCTTTTGATCTGCCACAATGATCTAATGAATTTCAATGAAACTACCTCAAGTTGAGGTCTTCTGTTGGCATTGTTTTTAAGTGAGATTAAAAAAGTGATGTATTAGGTTTACTAATTACAGGTCATAGTTAATTAATTGCTCTATTTTTTGATCTCCTGACAGCACTATTCAAAATATTTCCCGTTATATGAACCCTCCATGAACCAGCGGGGTCTTTTAGGCTTGACTGTATTAACGTCTGGACTCAAGACACTGGATGAGAAAATCATCTTGTCCCAAAAGCATTATTTGTTCACTCTTGAACCCCAAGCTCCAATTCCAAAAGGGCCTTGTCCTTGACAAACTTATCTTATTGGTCTAACTCAAGGGTAGAATAAGGAGGTTGTTAATTTCTGATTGTGGAAAGTACAAAAAAGGGGTATACAAGGGTGGCCCCTGATCCAGAATCAGATTTTCCATCTCTCAGACTCTGAAGACCCTGAGAATGCTGGAGACACATACATTCCAATAGACTCCCAATGGTCACCACACAAAAGTCATAAAGCTCATTACACATTTCTTTTTTTGTGATTGTGTATGTATGTGGGTATTTGTTTGTGTTTGTATATGTGTTTGCACTTACTCTACCCCATAAGCAGTGACATAGTGGTTATATGTTACATTAATAATAAAGCTAATTTGTGTATGTATCTTGAAGATTCAAAACCAAGGCAACTGTACTGTGTTAAGTTTTGGGAAGACGTTTCGCTTTTCATCCAAGGAGTTTTTTTTAGTTCCAAATGGCTGGTGCAGGAAGCAGATATTTATCTTACTAGAGAAGACAACAGAAATAGAAGGGAAGGAGTTGTAGAAAGGACTCATAGAAACTCTTCACACGGTGATTCAGTCCCCGAGAGTCATTACCCTGAACGGGTCGTTAACTCCCCTGTCATGTGAGGTGTTGTGGTCACATGGTCCCAGGGAGAATGTTTGGAGAACCTCCTGAGAAGAGAGGTTAGCACTGCATAGTATGTGGCTGAGAGGATGTGTCAGAGTCCAGCAAAAAGATGAAAACATAACCATCTTGCTGCAGATAAAGGGAGATGCACTGTGATACTCAACACAAGTGACTACCAGGACAAGGTAATGAGCCTCCTCAGGGACACTACCATCTATGAGACTCTGAAACAAGGCCCAGCTAACATCTACAAGAAGAAGGTAATAGACTTACTTCAACAGATGGAAAAGGATGGAGTGATTGACAGGCCACTGTATTACAGGCGTTACCAAGGGAAGCAGTCCCATGCATTTACGAAAACACACAAGGAAGGTACACCCCTCTTAGACTCATCGTCAGCAGCATCAATTCTGTCACTTGCAACATAGCAAAACATTTGGCCACAATCTTAGCTCCACTTGTTGGGAACACTACTCACTGCATCAGAACCTCACATGACTTTGCACAGAAAGTCCAGGACATCACACTGGACCCAGAGGAAACCATGATTTCTTTTGATGTCACGTTACTTTTCACCAGCGTTCTGACCACAGAGGCAATCCAAGCAGTAAGAAAACAACTCTTACAGGACAGTACACTGGAGGTCAGGACCAACCTCAACCCAGATCACATCTGTTCCTTACTGGATCTCTGCCTCAGTACCACTTTTTTCCAGTTCAAGGATCAATACTACAGACAGAAACATGGATGAGCCATGAGCTCCCCTGTATCATCCAGAGTGACATACCTGTACATGAAAGAGGTGGAGAGAAAGGCCCTATCCTCATTTCATGGACCAACACCAAGCCACTGGTTCAGGTATGTGGATGACACCTGGTTCAAAATCCGGGCACATGAAGTAGCCTTCACAGAACCACCCAACACAGTGGACAACAACATTAAGTTCACTTATGAGGGTGTCAAGGACAACGTCTTGGGCTTTTTAGATTGTGTGTTTGATGGTGTCTCAATGTTGAAGTGTACCAGAAACCCACACACATGGATCAATATTTACTATTTGATTCCCACCATCCTCTGCAGCACAAGCTGGGGGTCATCAGAACCCTCAACCACCGGACTGAGAGTGTTCCTATAAGGAAGGAGGGAAAGAAAAGGGAACAGAAACACATTAGAGAAGCCCTTTCAACCTGTGGATACCCGAAGTGGGCCTTTTTGAAGAACAAGAAGAGAAATACCACGGAGCATGAAAGGGAAGATAGATGCATGAAGATTGTGATCCCTTATGCCAGGCGGACACTGTGCAATTTTAGAAATCTGACTGTCGGGGAAATGCTCCCACTGCACGACCAGGTTTGCCACTCGTACTCTATTTGACCCTACGACATGTGTACTCATACTGCACGACTGCTGTCAGCCACGATTATTGACAACCACGACTACTTGTCGGCGTCAGTCGGCGTGTGACGGCATGACGTGCTCGAGTGTGAACAACGAAAAACAAAGGTTCCTAGTTCCTATGACAACCACAGCGGGCCTGACAACAAGATGGCGAGCAGGCAGCAAGTTGTTCCAGTTGTGTGCGCTGTCTTGTGCGCTGAAAATAAAAAAAAAAAGAAAAGGATTTGGGTACGTGAATGGCTGAGGAGACGTGGTCGGTATGGGATGTCCATCCTTCATCAGGAGCTTGAGGTAACGTCAATGTTAAACTATATATTGTTTTACAGTAGCTATGATAGTTTCACGTTAGCATTAGCCAGCCAATGTTGCTTTAAACACCATACTGCCCCGGCAAATTCCTCAACTGTAGCAGATAACGTTATGATGAACATAGTTACTAATGAATGAATGAATGAATCGATCTTGCCAGTATACTAGTGCAGGTACACAGCGAATTTCAAAGAGCTCCCCGTGGTGCCAAAAATAACATCTAGTATTAAGTAGTAAATAGAGCTAAAGACGGAGAATAAAATTCCGACTCCTTTCAGTGCAAACAGGCAATAGGTGTGAACGTAGAATCGTGACGTAACACCACTCACACTGTACGAGCTACGGCGAAAATTTCTGACATGCCAGAAGTTTGATCGGGAGGTCGCAGCATTATCATTAGAACGTAGCAGCAATTAATCCTTCCTCGTGAGTGTTCTCACACTGTACGGCTTACGACCTTCCGACCGGACATCCCGACGCTGCGATGTTTCCACGATGACGCAGCGTGGTCTGCGACAGCAAAATCGCGGTGAAATCCCCTCGAAATCGCACAGTGTCCGCCCGGCATTACACTGTATGTTCATTGGAAAAACACAAGAGAATCTTTGGCAAACTGCCAAAGTTCTGTCTACAGTTCTGCTTTTGGGTCCACAAAAACCACCAGAGAGCAGTTCCTTAACACTGCTGAAATAAAATTACACAGACCATATGACTAATTAATATACTGGAATGTTGACACACTGACAAGAATTAAACAGAAGTCTGCAAGCCCATGAGAGCCCAACTAAATTAATGAGGCCATTGTGCCAGGTCTACAGAGGGGGATATTCTCATCTCATGATACATAGATTGAATAGGTTGGTATTACATGTTTATACAAGTCCCCGCTCCTTGAAGTCAAAGTAAGGAGCCAACTTTTTGTTCCTGTTGGAGTACAAATCATAACTTTTTTCTTCAATGCAAGTTTAACCCTAAACATTGTTGTTTTTGTTTATAGTTATTTATTTTGTGTATTTATGCCATGTGTTAAATTACATAAATGCCACCAGATCACTAATTTGTGGCGGACATCTCGGATGGCAGCTATGTTTATCCCTAGCCTTGAATGTTTAACAGGTGAACAGTACAAGAACCTCTTCAAATCAGAATTTTGTATGGACATACAAACCAGCAAACTCTTGTTCTGTTACGCTGCTTTCCCACTTAAATTAGTGGGTAAATGTGGGTTTTTATAATGCAGGTTAACACACTAATAATCGGTAAGTGACTCTTTTCCCACTGCCAGCAGCCCCAGGTCTAATCACCTGCAGATGAGCTGTGTGACTTTGTTTTTTTCCTCTCGTGCGTCAAGTGGATGTCATCACACTGATAACACCATCGATGTGCCGAACATAGCCATGTAAACAATGGAAAGGAGCATGGAAGCCATGGACACGGTGGTCAGATGTTTCCCACACACTGTACTTTTGTCCCTTTTTAAAAATGTATGAACTCAGTGAAGACTGAACAACATACAAGCCCTGATGATAAAAAGGTGGATGGAATTTGTTGCCGAGATGGCAAAGAGTCGCAGTGGTTACAGACGGAGGAGATGGGCGCAATAGCATACCATAGGCCTACTAAATTACGGGATGACCATCACGTCATCCTGTAAATTAACAGGTTTACCAGGGTGTTATGTTCCCACTGGAGCCAATCAGAGGTTAGCTGATAAAAACCTGTGTCGCTTGCAGTGTCAGTTGATTCAGATCTAAATGCCGATTAGACCCTTTCCCACTGCCAACAGGAGCCAGTTGTTACCTTGTTTAAATGGGCTTTTTTGGCCAGTGAGAAAAGGGTATTTTGTAGTTGGATCCAGCACTATGATCTGCTGTCTGATGAAAGCTTAGTTCAAGATTGTCCCTGACCACACCATATAGAAAAAACAGATAATCCATCCTTTGATTCAGGTAAGTTAAACTTAGTGTACCTTCACATCTGAAGCCTTTAGGAGACAACATTGTTGGTTGCGATAAAGAAAGAAAAAACCCACATGGTCACTGAACTAACTTCAAACTAACAAATGTAAAAAATAAATATTTACAAAAAATCAACCAATGAAAATAGGAAATTGCATTTGAAATGTGCTTCAACAGAATTATTTTAACATACAAAATAATATAACTGGCCTGGACAAAAATAATGATACCCCTTGAAAAGATTAAAAATGATTTGACCAAGGGGACACGTTAAACGAAAGTGTGTCCTGTAATTAGCATCACAGGTGTCCTCAAGTTTGTAATCAGTCAGTCTGCCTATTTAAAGGGTGAAAAGTGGTCACTGTTGTTTGGTATCATGGTGTGTACCACATTGAACATGGACCACAGAAAACTAAGGAGAGTTGTCTCAGGAAGTCAGAAAAAACCCACCCACTCCTCCATCTAGGGATGTAAATAAATGGCGAAAGAACGGCAAGAACACACTCCAGATCAATACTAATGCTGTTATTTACAACCTTCATACATTATTCCCAATCCTGATAAACCCCCTGTAATTCACTCAGGTATGGCTCACTGAATCCTCTCTCTCTCTGTCGCTTCGTTTACTCGAGGAGTTACAGCAATTTTAACCACGCACATTTTGTACAAAACCCAAAACCAGTGAAGTTGGCACGTTGTGTAAATCGTAAATAAAAACAGAATACAATGATTTGAAAATCCCTTTCAACCTATATTCAATTGAATACACAGCAAAGACAAGATACTTAACGCTCGAACTGGTAAACTGTGTTATTTTTTGCAAATATTAGCTCATTTGGAATTTGATGCCTGCAACATGTTTCAAAAAAGCTGGCACAAGTGGCAAAAAAGACTCAGAAAGTTGAGGAATGCTCATCAAACCCTTATTTGGAACATCCCACAGGTGAACAGGCTAATTGGGAACAGGTGGGTGCCATGATTGGGTATAAAAGCAGCTTCCCTGAAATGCTCAGTCATTCACAAACAAGGATGGGGCGAGGGTCACCACTTTGTGAACAAATGCGTGAGCAAATTGTCCAACAGTTTAAGAACAACATTTCTCAACCAGCTATTGCAAGGAATTTAGGGATTTCATCATCTATGGTCCGTAATACCATCAAAAAGTTCGGAGAATCTGGAGAAGTTACTGCACGTAAGCGGCAAGGCCAAAAACCAACAAGGAATGCTGTGACATTCGATCCCTCAGGCGGTACTGCATCAAAAACCGGCATCACTGTGTAAAGGATATCACTAAATGGGCTCAGGAACACTTCAGAAAACCACTGTCAGTAACTACAGTTCGTCGCTACATCTGTAAGTGCAAGTTAAAACTCTACTATGCAAAGCCAAAGCCATTTATAAACAACACCCAGAAACGCCACAGGCTTCGCTGGGCCCGAGCTCATCTAAGATGGACTGATGCAAAGTGGAAAAGTGTTCTGTGGTCTGACCAGTCCACATTTCAAATGGTTTTTGGAAACTGTGGTCGTCGTGTCCTCCGGACCAAAGAGGAAAAGAACCAGCCGGACTGTTATAGGCGCAAAGTTCAAAAGCCAGCATCTGTGATGGTATGGGGGTGTATTAGTGCCCAAGGCATGGGTAACTTACACATCTGTGAAGGCACCATTAATGCTGAAAGGTACATACAGGTTTTGGAGCAACATATGTTGCCATCCAAGCAACGTCTTTTTCATGGACGCCCCTGCTTATTTCGGCAAGACAATGCCAAGCCACATTCTGCATGTGTTACAACAGCGTGGCTTCGTAGTAAAAGAGTGCGGGTACTAGACTGGCCTGCCTGTAGTCCAGACCTGTCCCCCATTGAAAATATGTGGCGCATTATGAAGCGTAAAATACAACAACGTAGACCCCGGACTGTTGAAAAACTTAGGCTATACATCAAGCAAGAATGGGAAAGAATTTCACCCGAAAAGCTTCAAAAATTGGTCTCCTCAGTTCCCAAACATTGTTGTGTGAGTGTTGTTAAAAGGAAAGGTGATGTAACACAGTGGTAAAAATGCCCCTGTGCCAACTATTTTGCAATGTGTTGCTGCCATTAAATTCTAAGTTGATGATTATTTGCAAAAGAAAATAAAGTTTCTCAGTTCAAACATTACATATCTTGTCTTTGCAGTGTATTCAATTGAATATCAGTTCAAAAGGATTTGCAAATCATTGTATTCTGTTTTTTTTACAACTTACACAACGTGCCAACTTCACTGGTTTTGGGTTTTGTATTTCACTGCAGCTTCATGTTTGGGACAGGATGACTGTCATCAATCAGTTGCCCTTCGACATCCTTGTAAAATCCAAACTTTGACCAGACTTTAAACTCTGTCCACTTCGAGTGGCAAAACCTGTAAGTCTGAGTGAGGCTCAGTATATACAGGTACTGCTGTACTGCAGGACTTCTCAGAGGCCAAACATTGCAAACTGTGCTTGCGTGCTCCTGTCTGCATGAGAGGGCTGCCTCACCGAGGAGCAGTTCTGGCTTTTCCAGGCAAAGAGCAGCGTCACCGTGAGTTATTGACACAGTGTGGTAATCAAACACGGTATCATGGTAATTTTACTTGGACGCGGTAATGATTACCATGGGAAATTGTACCGTGGTTTACCATTTTACCGGTGACCTTTACATCCTATCTCCATCCCTCCCACCGGCACAAGGAGGGAAGGCGTGAGTGGGTTCAACACAACCTTGCCTTTAAATGCACTGCAGGCAAGGCCTTGTGCCTTCCACTGACTACAGTATTGGTAGGCTGGCGGATGCAGCCGAGACCTCAGAACAGGGAAGGACAGCTCATCTCTGGCTCCCTTCTTTCTTCTCCAACCAGCAGTCAAAGCGCGCAAGGAGGAAAAGAAAGGTGAGGTGTTTATATAAAGCTCATTTTTTCTCATGATGGATTTTGTGTATCTTTTATGTGACTGAGTAATTTGGGGCCAAAACAGGTGTAAACGGAAGGCATATACTCTTATTTGAGGACAGAGCTGTGCAGGCAGGTGGTCTCTCCTCTCCCCCGTGCGCTCTGCTGCTCTCCCTGCTGATTGTGCTGCCTTTAACATAAAGTCAGTCTTCATTAAAAGTTGTAAATATGTTATAAAGTGATTCAAATAAGTTTAAGTTAAAAAGGTAAAAATATATCATTTCTGTGTCAGTTCAAAGTGTTTGCTGCCATCTGGTTTGCATTGTCGGTAACTGAACTTCAGGTATCAGGCTTAAGTTTCATTTTCTCTCAGTCATGTGCAGCAGTCTCACAGAGGAGGCAGGGAAAATGTCAATGTTGCTGAGTCTATTTCTTTCAGGCTTTGGCCTTGGGGAACATTCGCCTTGTAAATTTTTATTATTTTTATATAAATACTGTATGTCCAAGTATTTAAGAAAGTCTTTATTACAGCCCTTTTGGTTGTTATGTTTTGGCATGCACTCGCTTGCTAATGCTAATGATAGGTTAGCTTGTCAAGTTAACCATACTTTTATGCATTAAAATACCTCTTTATGATGATATTATGCCATTGGTGCATGTATTCTATGTCTGTGCTGATAAAGCATTATTTTCTGTGTAATTCAGTTTAAAAACTAATTCAAAAACTATCGCATAAAGCTTCAGTAAAACCAAGAAAAGTCAAGCCTTGTGCTTTTATTGGAGACTTTTGTGAACTGTTATCTGGCAGTCTAACCCTACACACTGGAATGTGTGGTAAGGGCAATACACTGATACTTACTTTCTCCGTCTTAAGTCCTAGTGTCTGCTTTGTGAGGTCAAAATGGCAACTATGGCATAAGGGCTATGTTGTGTATCACGAAAAATGCGACAAAGAATTCACAGACACTCTGGATACCTGCCTGTGAGGTTTTTGTGTACGTCAGCCAAATTATCATAGGTCATGGAGCATTTACGCATTCTCTCCCTGTTTCCCAACAGTGATCCCAAGTTGAGAGAAAAATATGGAGTTAACTGTGGTTCTTTAATATGCAATCAAAAAGAATAGATTTGAAATAAAAAAAACTGCAAATAAAATTAGAATTTCAAAAATACAAAAATATGAAATCTTTAAGATACCTTTTTTTTGTTCTTCTTTAGATAAGAAATTGAGTCCATTACTGATAAAATCCAAGATATTGCTGCATCCACAGAGACCGCTTCAGAAGTAGTCACTGTTTATAACATGCAGTAGTCACATCTTCAGTTTCAGCCTCTCTTCCCTGATTGGGTCATTCAGCTTTTGGCTGATGAAGTCACTGGTGTCAGTATCTGTCAAGTTTATTTAGATTATTCCAAATTTTCTGTTTTATTTTTGCTAATTTTTTTTTTGCTAATCCTTTTCTCTCATCTCTGTCTACCTGTTTACCCTCACTTTCTGAGGAGGCTTCGCTCCTTTAACATCTGCAGGAAACTCCTGTGGATGTTCTACCAGTCTGTGGTCGCCAGTGTCCTTTTCTACTCTGTGGTGTGCTGGGGTGGTAGCACAACAAAGAGGGACTCTGCCAGACTGGACAAGCTGATCAGACGGGCCGGCTCTGTGGTCGGTATGAAGCTGGACAGCCTGGTGACGGTGGCAGAGAAGAGGACTATGGACAAACTGCTGGCCATCCTGGACAACACCAGCCCCCCTCTGCACACTGTCATCAGCAACCAGAGAAGCCTGTTCAGCGACAGGCTGCTCCTCCCCAGATGCAGCACAAACAGACTTAAGAACTCCTTTGTCCCTCGCGCCATCGCACTGCACAACTCATCACTTGGAGGGAGGAGGAGGGGGAGTGGGAGGACTGGGGAGGAGTGAAATAGGACTGTATGGACCACAACAAAAATTCCAAAAAAATCAAATTGCCTGCACTGTTAACTGTAAGTTTTCTGTTAACATATAAAGCTGTTGCTTAATTATGTTGATACTCCCACTGCTGCTACAGTGTACAGTCTAACTATGTGCATTGCAGTTTATATATAGTTTATATACACCTGTCACTTTAATTCCTGCCCCAGTATTAAGGTTTATAACCAGTATTGTAGTTCACTGTGTCAGTTATTCTACCTGGTGCTGCTGTATTAATGTTAATTATCTAACTCTAATTTTATTTTTTAACGGGCATTCTTACTTCTACTGTAAAGGTAACTTATTGTTTTTTTGCAGTTTATTTATGCTGTACATTCCAACTGCTGCTGAGTACAGTCATATAATTTGCACAGTATCTAACTTATGCTGGAATCCCCACTGCCAGATTGCACAGTCAAGTCTAAATTATTACTTATTATTTGTATTTTGCTGTATATAACTGTGTTTTTATATAGCCTGTGTCTTTATCATTTTTATTTCTATCCCATCTGCACGTTTTTTTCTGTACTATGGTGTTACCTGCTGCTGGATCCGAATTTCCTGAGGGAACCCTCCCAAGGGATTAATAAAGTTCCTATCTATCTATCTATCTATCTATCTATCTGGTGATCACCAGGCCCCTCCTTAATGTGTTGCACCTGTCTTGTTAGGCTCACTCCCCTTTCCTTCTTAAGCTCTTCACTCATTTCTCTGCCAGATTATCACTACTCACCCAAGTCGATACATCCAGCCTTTCTTCTAGTTTGTTCTTCATGTTCTGACCCTTTCGTCTGATTCTTGTTACCTGATTTTTGCCAGCCAGATTTTGTACCTCTGCCTTTGCTGACTGCCTTTTTGTGTACCGAACCTGGTCTTCGATTGAAGATTTTGAACATTCTGATTGTCCATGCATTTGAATCCTTTCTCTTTGCCTGATACTTTCAGCTTGAAGCTTAACAAGATCAATCTCTGTTATTTCAGGCAACGCATCAGGCAGGTCCATCTGCACTGCAAGGTTTGGTGTAAACATAATTGAAAGTAAAACCAAACAAGGCAAACAAATGAAAAGGGAGTGCATTGTGGCTTGGATTAGGCTGAAGATCACAACAGTAAGAAAGCTAAAATAAGTGTTCACAGACAAGATCAAGTACAAAGTGTCTAATGGCAGGTTACCATCTATGAATTATGGTGAAATTTTACACAGCTCTCCAGTCAATATGCAGGTGCAATCAGATGCAGCTTAATTACAGCTTTATGTTTATCTTATAGCATACCATAAGATAAAGAATACCCAAATTGCATCAAGCCAGACAATGTTATTGTCTGCTAAATCTGTGAAGTAAAATTTGCAGACTAATAAAGCAGCATCATTGATCTTTTAGTGCATCTTGTCTGTCACTGTAGTTTTAAAGCTACTCAAAGAACACAGTGACCAAATGCAATTGTAAAGCTGATTTGATTAACTTACATTGAAAAAGTCCTGTCAATTGACCACATTTTGTTACAGTCATGTATTTCTTCTTTTAAATAATAATTAAACTATCTATTGGTAGGATGAGGAACAATTTCCATATCCATATAGAAATCCATGTGTAGTTGGTCAAACAGTAGGCTAAGTCAGTAAAATTCAAAACTGATGATTACCTATCCGAAGCTGCAGTAATAAAAAGTAGAGTTATTCTGATTTGAGGATATTACTTGCGCCAATGTAACTCAGCTGCCTGCTGCTGTGTGTCCTGCTTAGAGCATAACTTTGAAAACTGTTTATAAGGAATGTTTTTGTAACCAGGTCTGGAAGCCCCTTTGCACAATGGCTTATCTAGTTGTTAAAATGACCATGAAAAACTGTCATTACTATTGCAGTTATGGTTTGCAAATGTGTGCCTGTTTGTTAAAATTGTTGGCATTTTACCAACACACTGCATCTAACTTTGAATTTTGACAGTTCATATTGTACAGCTCCTGACTGGCAATCTTTTAGCTCTTCAGAGGTATAAAAAGATTGATTTCTTATAACACACACAAAGCTTTCAAGATGTCAGAATCTAGAGTGCCAGTCAACACTCTAACAAGCACTCATACCAAGCCTGTGGTCAGTATTATGATCATGTGCTAAGCCATGAAACTACACCAATTCCCTTAAGTGCCCCTTTAAAGCTGAGAGTGAGTAATGTTAGTCTCCTCTATCTTCCTTCATTTAGATACAAGTGCCTTTTCTCCCACAGAAGGGGCTTGAGTCACAATCCTCTCCCATGTCTTACAGAGCCCATATTTTACCTTAACTCCGGTTTATATATGCATTTTTGATAACAGAGAATAAAATGTGAATACCCCAGCACTCTCTCTGGCCCTTTTCATACATGCAACCCTGATGTTATCAGGATAATGTTATCAGACAGCTAGCCTAGGTAATTCCCTGACATGGACATGGTTGGAGATGACTGTAGATTTTGGGAAGAATCCTACAGTCTTCTCTCCTGTCATTATTAATGACCAGTCTGTCGGGGTGGTTCAGGAGTATAAATATCTTGGGACGGTGCTGGACCACAGGCCAACGTTCGAGTCTCAGGTGGATGCTATATGCAAAAAAGCTCATCAGAGGATTTATTTTTATCGTAGGCTTTGCAGTTTTAAAGTGGATAACACTAATATGAAAAGGTTTTATTTGTATTTTATTGAGTCTGTGCTGACCTTTTCTTTTATCAGCTGGTATGCACCTGTGGCCATGGAAGTGATTGGAACACCTGATTCTGATTATTTGGGTGGGTGAGCAAATACTTTTGGCAAAATACCGCTGGTCTTTAGGAAAATAGTAAGGTTTGCAACAGGGCTAATTTGCCCTGTTGCAAATAATTTCAGTATTATGTAATACTGAAATTTGAGTATTACATAATTTGCATCCATGCAAATGACATGAGTCACACATAAGAGTGCAAGTTCAGAACTATGACACACATGCCCCGTGGATGAGAAACTATGTTTTTCAATATTTTCTGCAATATACCTACGCCAGCAATGGCATTTGAAAAATATAACTTAAATAAAGTTTCAACTTTGATAATTGTATCATTCATCCATTCATCCACGCAAACACACAAATCTATTGTGCAGGGAAACTTTCATGTTACTCATGTTATTGTTCTTGCTCTTTTTGTACCTCTATTATTTGTTTTGAACGCATTTGTATAATTATTGGATATATTGCTTGAACGCTAATGTTAATGTTTTATAAGCAACATAATTACTTCCCGGAAGGAGGTTATGTTTTTGCCAGGTCTGTCTGTTTATTTGTAAGATTACACAAAAACTACTGGATGGATTTACATGAAAATCTTACAAGAGGTGTGGTTTGGTCGAGGAAGAATTCATTACATTTTGGTGCTGATCCAATCCAGACTGACTTCAAAAAGAAATATTGATGTTTATCACGCCGAATCCCATTATTTGGGATTTGTAGTTTATTTACAAACTGACATCAACGTTTTTCTAGCCTATGTTACTACATTTCCCTTGCTATGCAAACAGAGGACTTCTGCTAATATAACGGCTGATTACGCGGACACTAGGCTGCCCAATCAGAGTGGAAAAGCCACTGCCGTAACTGAGCTGCTTGAAAGAGGTCTGCAATCTCAGAGTGCTTTTCTAATTCTGTCTGGAAGACAATTCTTTCTTTTTTGGGAAAACCTGTTGTGGTCCAACAGTTGTGCATGATGAAGCTGTTAAACAGGTTGAGTTGTGCTCTGTATTTGATTGCGGTTGTTTATATATATTGCAAAAGTATTGAATAAGTGTCTAGAAAACATTTATTAGAATTGTACTTTTTACTTTCAGTACAAAAAAATACTAAATCACTAAGCATTACTTTGATCAATTAAATGTGATAGTATGACTTTTAAAAAATATGACTTTTTTGGAACCCCTTACTTTATTAGTTCAGAAATAGTGACATTTTAGTGGTAAGGACTTACAAGTAAGTGGGTACTGGCCAGCACTGTCAATTTATGAAGAACTTGTTACTGATAAGTATTTACCTAATGGAGAATTTGCATGTGCATAAACCCAGTCTATGCATTTATCTCAATTAAAACTATGTTGTTCTGCACCATAAGTTTCTGTCATTCTCCTTTTAATCACAAAGTGGTAATATAACATACAACATTACCAGAAACACAAATAAAACACCCATCTATGTCTCTATCTGATGATTTGTGTATTTATATAAAAGTATCAAGCCACAATAAATTTGAAAAAATACTCATGATCTTACAAATGTTCATGTTTTCAGTAGCTTTTTTTTTTTAACAACAAACCTTAGTTCCCAGTCATGACTTAAAAAAACAAACTGTTGTTCACCATAAAATGTGAACAAAATGGATGTTGTCAGTTGCGCAATTGGGGTATGGGCGTCTCACATTAAAACATTTGTGCCCTCTTGCATACGCAGAACTGATTCCTAAATTGTCTTTTCTATTTTCTGTGGAGAGAAAGGCTCAGAACCTCACAAAAAAGTGTAATGATTACTAGTTTTACTACGAATTCTGAGTTGGTAAGGTCCAACTGAAGCCCTTTTCACTTCTTGTCTAAACATCAGTTCAAAATGTTTCCTTACTTCATGTTTTAAATCGAACATTCATGCAGGAAAATCTTTCCACCTGCATCTACTGTGTAAAAACCACTGCATGTCAATCTGATAGTGAAAATCTGGTAAAACTAAATAATATAAACTAGTACAAGCACGCATGCATCTTTGTTAATAACTATGGTAACTATTTTTAAAGCAGTGCATTCCTCATAAAAAGCAACAAACCCTTGTCTCTTGTCTCAAATTATAACTTTGACTTGAAATTAACAATTTGCAAATAAATTTAAAATAATCCTGATAAATGCTCGCTGCAGCTGCAAAGTACTGTCACATGGTAATTATCAAAACAACACGTTATCATACTTTTTATTCCAATTTATTGTATATTTGTTTGTTTTTCAGAAACAGCATTTCAATTATATGCCATATAATATCATTGCCATATTATATCATTGCCCTCAAAAAATGATGCAGCTGCCAGTGACAGACAAGAAAAGACTCATACATCTCTCTATTTTGTTCTTGTGGTTGTCTTTGCTCATGTGAAGCCCTTTGTGTTACCTTTTTTGCTTGAAAAGTGACTGATTGACTGATATTTTCCATACAGTCTCCTGCTGACTTTTTCATTAACAGATTGTTCATTAGACCTGATGTTTTTTTTCCAAAACTATTTTGATAGCAGTTAAGTCAGATGGCAAGGAAAATGTATGTTTTTAAGTAAGTATCGGAACAATACTAAATCATGTAGAAACAACTACTTTTGATTCACATTTAGGAAAAGTTCAATACATTTATTTATAGCACTTGTAGAAAATATTTTTAATGCATGCATGGTTAGATTTGTGGATATTGCCAACTACTGTGCCATACGGCTTTTGTAGCCTAATGAGGAGGGTCAACTTCTTGTACAGTATCATATGAAAAAGGGAAACACTGAGAATGCAGTTATTTTTTGAATTCTGAATCACTAATGCATAACTTTTCAACTTGTTGCTCGAGCATCATGACCATTATTGCCTTGTTTATACACATTACTTCTTACCCAGGAGCACATTAGAGATACAACATAGTAAAAAATGCAAGTAATTCTGATAGTTCTCACAGTATGTATAGCGGTATGTCTGTTCTTCCATCCATACAGGCCAAATCTTGTTGTGTTTTTGTCTATGCAGCAGGACAGAGACACAACTTATTGTAACTCATTGCATTTATGTACATTCAGGCTTCAAAAATACTTATGGGCATGCACACACCTACACACACACAAACATTTTACTAGTCAACATGAACTGATGGATAAAACTAATTTAGTCTTACCATATATCTTGTATTAAAATGAATGAATATATAGCAACTACACCTTTAACTCTGAATGGATGATCAAGGATGATCAAAGCACAAGCCTGTATGAGACGCATATCTATAAGTCCACATCAGATGTTTTGAAGATTTACTAAAGTTGGCATCAGCTCTCTGCTTTGACCGAATGCGGTGGCACCAGCAGGATAAATTTCAATGTATGCACAAAAGCCATACCAGCACCTGTGGGACACCTTAATTCTAGAATTTCACCTGCTCACATACAATCACAGGGAAAAAGAGAGGAGGGGGTTCACATTAAATGCTGCATGAACTGTACCATAACTCTGATAAACCACACAGAACTAGAAAAACAACAGCAAGCTAATTATTCGGTGCAATGTAGGAAATTAAAGTCACAATAGTAATTGATTTCATCTTTAGGAACTATAAATTTAAGCACAGCATGACAAAAATGAGTCAAGAGGGAGGAAAACACAAGATGAGCAAGAAAAAACATATCCACCACCACAAACAACTAAGAGACAAAATGAGAAATGCTTTTCTTCTCTTTTAAAATAGTGCCAATTCACTTCTGAAATTATTTCGAAACTTCTTTAAGATCAGAATGAAAATCAGACCAGTAAAGTAAAAATAAGTTAATGTGCAGCCTTTATAAACATGTATACGAAATCAAACTTTGTGAGAACAATGTCTGTGAAAACATAGATTAAGCACCACTGTATGAAATCAGATTTCCATCTAGTGTTACTGTGCAAAGGATTTGATTCTACTCTTAGTTATTATCCCTGTCAATGTCTTAAAAACACATCCTAAGTTTAATGTCGAAGATTAAATTTTGAACAAAGACATACATCTGTTTTCAATAAGCTATACATTTTGTTAATTATTTCAGTAGCTTAACTTATTGTATAATACAGACTAACCATATTGTATTATCTACTTTATACAACGATATTACACTCATAAAAAAGGCTAAATTCTTGACATTCCAAGCCCCGGCAGCCCCTTTGCTTAAAAAGATAGGCATACTTGAAGTGGTTACCTGGCAAGGGCCATTACCTATTACCTGAGCAGCAAAATGTACAAAGCTGTAGATTTATTCAAGTGAATAATCTAATTCAGATGATGTCGCTGTACCTCTATAATCACAGTCTAATCTAAGAGTGGATCTGGGTCACTATCCCCAAGTGTTCCCTACTGCATTCATTAAACATTAACTGTGTCTAAGTATATTTCTATGTCTCAGCCTCCCGAAGCCCCAGATGGGTTCCACTTGGCAGGTCACATACGAATACGAGTCAAAGGAAAAAATCCTCCATTTCTTTAGTCGTTGCAACAAGGTTATACAGTTTTCTATTGTGTGAGTGAGTGTGTGTTTGTAAGTTATAGGCTGTTGTTTGCAAATTTATTTAAGAAAACACATTAGCACATTATTTGGGCTTATATGTAAAGTCCCTTATTAAAAAACTTCTGGCTGCCCAATTGCACTGATGACCCAATTTTGATTGCATTTTATGTTGCTGGTGATGACAGTTGACATGGAACGCTAGTGCAGAGCAACAATGCAAAAGCATGTCACAATGCCTCCTAAAAGCATTACATGAGAATAAGACACAGTAAGGCAGGAATACATTTAAAGTAAAGTTAATTTGGTAACTCACCGAGGTGACGTACTGAATATCCCGGCATAGTTTTGTCTCCCGGGGAAAATCAGCAAGTTCTAGGAAGTTGTCCACCACCACTTGGCCAATTAAGTCATGGCGAGAAAACCTGTCAAAGTCATACACACTAAAATGCAGTTTACGAGCAGACAGTTCAGCATATGCCACTGGAAAGAGAAACACTTCATCAAACACTGGGTTAAGAGTCTTGCGGTGCACCTTTGTCTGGTGCTTATTTTTGCGATCAGGCAACAGGTAGATCTTGACATAGGGATCAGAGGTCCCTGTGAAGTCCTTGGCAGGAAGGTCCTGGGCCTTGTGGATTTTCACTATCAGCTGGTCCAAGTCAAAGTCAAACTTAATGACAAAATGCAGCCACCCACAGCTGTCAAAACGGTGACCCTCTTCAGCATCCACAGATCGCTGCTTGTAAAGCTCTGGTTTGATTTGGCCTATTCCAGACAGCGACTCCTGACGCTGAAACTGAGCAGGGTTGAAGTCAGGGTTGGACAAGTTCACCTGACGACGAATGGAATTGTGCCTGCCACAAAGTAGAATTTAAACATGTAAGATCTGTAAAAAACTTTGCATTAAATGATGTCTGAAACTAGATGTCCTTACTAAGACATTATTTTCTTTGCTACTCAAGATCAATCGTAGAATCTAAAAAGTTGGCAACAAAGTTCTGGGTATAAAGCACTGACCGTACAGAGGAGGTAGGCTCAGTTATTTGTCTTTGAACCCTGTCCCTGGCCAAAGTGTGGACCTGGTTTTTCTCCACGTTGGCATGACTCTCCAAGGGGATATCAGGCGATGTGTGGCTGATCTTCAGGGCTGATTCTGGGACAGCAGTATATGGGGATGGCCCAGTGGGCTCTTTCACACCTTCTTCACTGTACTCCCTTTCTTCCCCATCCACCTACACAGCAGACATCAGTATGGTTGGTGTTACAGAAAGCTTAAGTTAAAAGGCAAACTTTGATGTTAAAAAGCAACATCATGTCACACTTCCAGAAATAAAAGACCCGTGCCTAACGATAGTTGATGAGTATTACTTTGTAAGTTAGTAGGTATGCTTCTTGTTTATCTATCCAAGAATTTTCTTTAAAGCCCCAATGGAAAACAAAACTGGGTAGGGCCAGCTCCTTTAAAGGTTGAGAGGTACAACAACAAATACATATATGATTGCCTCTTTAACCCTTATTTCTACATGTATTAAGTATGTCCAAGCAGATATTCTGCAGTGGTTTGTATAAACTAACTTAATGCACTATGAAATATAGTTCCATGCATTTATAAACTGATTGTTAAATATTGTGATGCTTATTACAAAATGTAGTAATAGTAGTAATCTCTGTACACTGAAAATGATATTAAGTGTTTTTGTAAGATAAAAAAATGAAATTATATCTGAATAACACAAATAATAACATTGAATTGACTCAGACTTTCTTACATTTTAACAAAAAGGTATTCTTTAGGTAGCTTAAAGTAGTAACTTTCAAGTGTCACATGATTTCTTTGGTTCATAAAAATGTACTTGAGAGTTTATTGATACAGAAAGAAATTCCAAATAAAATCCTCTAAAAGAGTTGAATTCCTTTTTTTAATTAAATTCTGTTTGCAAAAAATTTAAGGAGTATGAAAAACCTGGAAAGTACAAAACTAAGGCTAACATTAAACCTGTAGTAACAAATGCAATAAGCTGTCTGATACTGAATTTTGAAAGTTGTTGGTCAGTTTATTTTTACAATAAAAGGGCACGTTTTTTATCAATATCAATCAATATTGATCAATATATCAATATTGTGCTACTGCAGCTGTGAAAGAGCTTCCCTCATATCACAGACATAGGCCTCTATTTCCTGTGAGAATGGACATCAAAATTATTCGCAATTGAACAACAGCCAAGTTAACAATTTGATGCAGTCTTCTCTAAAGAAGGGTGTGTGTGTAATGGGGGGATGCTCTCTTTGTCTGCTTCTTTTCACTCTGACAATTAGATTTTTAAGGTGCTTTTTGAGCTTCTGATAATGGTCAAGAATGATAACACTCTTAACTCATGTTGCTACAACAAACTTGACTTTTCACCTTTAACTGAATCGGTTCATTCTCCACCTTACCTCTGTAAGAACAGGCTGTTGGTCCCCTCCCAGAAAATGATTTCCCTTGAGGACATCTGGGAGAAATCGGCCACTCAGTGGCCCCCAGCACAGCTTCCACGACACAAAAACTGAGACACTGAAGAGAGCCAGTCCACAAGTGGTCACCAGCAGGGACAAGAGGCTCACAGAAACATCTAGAAAAATACATAAGAGTGTCAGAGAAGAATTTTGTAAACACAGTTATGAATGCCAGGGGACTGAGTAGTTTCAGGCAGCGTATACAAGGGGTGAGCTCTATCATGAGGATTAGACTTTAACTTAATAAAGGAGGAAAAAGGCATAATATAACATTTTGAGAAATGTGTCATACTTACTAATGCTTTCAATTAATTTGTATTGAAAAATAAACAAAAGCAAAACTCTTGGGTTTTCAATGCCATCCTGACCGCTACATAAATAATGTTTTGCTACAAGGAAACACGTCAATCAAAGCAGTCAAGCAAATGTTGAGAGATAACAAGTGGATTTTCCTTGTGTCTTTTGTCTTGGTAGAGACAATTTCTTGTCTAAAGTCATTCAAGCCTGAATCCTAAGTGTTTATTGATTTTGACTTATTCTTAGTTGAGGATTTGTATTAGGGCTGTAACAGTTACCAGTGAAATGGTAAACCGCGGAAAAAATTTCCTATGGTAATCACTACCGCGTCCTATAAAAATTACCGTTATACCGTGTTTGATAACCACAATGCGTTAAAAACGCACGGTGATGTCGCTCTTTGCCTGGAAATGCCATAACCGTATGAGTCTCTTCCTGGATGAAGCAGCCTCATGGGAAGCGCGCATGCGCAGTTTGCATTGTTTGGCCTCAGCAAAAGTTAGAGGCAGCAGAGATTTCCCTCTGGAAACGGATTTTTCAGTCTGGTTAAACTTTGGATTTTACAAGGATGCCAAGGGGAAACTGATAGAAGACAATCACCCTGTCTAAACACGAAGCTGCGGCGAAAGAAAAAGACATGCACGGTTAAAACTGCCGTAATTCCTCGAGTTAATGAACTGACAGAGCCGTGAAGGTAGAGAGAGAGAGAGAGCGAGAGAGCACGAGAGAGAGGGGGAGGATTCAGTGAGCCATACCTGAGAGAAATACAGGTGGTTTGTCAGTATTCTCTGTCTAAATAATGTATAAATCTTGTAAATAATAGCATTAGTATCATTATGGAGTGTATTCTTGCCGTCCTTTTGCCGTATATTCGCCGTATGTTGAAATTGATCGTCTTTTTCCGTCAAAGTTCTTGGTTTATGCATTTAATCAATCGTTCTCTGGAAAGATTATAGGAGAAAATATTGAGGATATCTGCCATGGAAACGGGAGACCAGAGGAGAGTCATGAAGGGGGCTAAATGCTTCAGGGACTATCATCGGTAAAAAAAAAAAAAAGGTCATGACATGGTCTAATATAACAAGCTGTAACATAGACACTAATGCTGCAGGCAAACAAAAATCTGTGAGTGTATATAAAATTGGTTATTTTTTTGTTCATTTTCAATTGTTTATAAAGAGAATCTGTTTAAAGTTCAAATCTGTTTTTTCTTTTCTTGTAATCACACACTGTTCAAGCATTAACATAATAATGACAAATACTTGCTAGAATTGTTTACTTTTATTTCTCATGAAAGAAGGGTAAAAAAGTGTACTCAAAGGTCATTTCTAGGCACATTTATTGACCAAAAAGACAGAAAAGAACTGTTAAAATTATAATATTAAAGGGGTTAAATGATTTCAAGACTGTGTTAAAGTACATTTTGAACACTTTGAGCACACTGCAACAATACCGCGATAATAATGATAACCATGATAACTTTGGTCACAGTAACCGTGATATGAAATTTTCATATTGTTACATCCCTAATTTGTATACAACAAGACAATTTGATGGCTTATAGTAACTGTTTTCAGCTGTTTTCGAATGCTTATCTTGTTGACCTGAGTGGGTAGAAAAATATAATATCCACCATGTAAAAACACAAATATACTAAATAATATATGAAATGTGAATGCTTTATTAATTAATCTATTTTTTCTCACTGTGAAAGACTTAAAAGGTACTGCTAAAACACAGACTGTACTTAGTTGGACTCTTGACAAAATAAAGTTATAAAAAAATGTTTTCCCTGTGCTTGTAGCCTTCCAACTGCTCAGCTATAGTCTTGCACTGCTGACCGACACTGGCAATGGATTATATACCTACAAAGTTTCTTAGCCAGGCCTGCCTACTTAGTATGTACACTGTATTGCCAGAAGTATACGCTCACCTATCTAAATAATCAGCATATCCAGTTTTGAAATTTCCTTGCTCCTGAATATTCCACAGTCAAGTGTCAGCTGTATTACAAGAATGTGGAAATGTTTGGGAACGGCAGCAACTCAGCCATGAAGTGGTAGGCCACGTAAACTGACGGAGCGGGGTCAGCGGATGCTGAGGTACATAGTGCGAAGAGGTCGGCAACTTTCTGCAAAGTCAATTGCTACAGACCTCCAAACTTCATTTGGCCTTCAGATTAGGTCAAGAACAGTGCAGAGAGCTTCATGAATGGGTTTCCATGGCCGACCAGCTGCCTCCAAGCCTCACATCACCAAGTGCAATACAAAGTGTAGGATGCAGTAGTGTAAAGCACACCGCCACTGGACTCTAGAGCAGTGGAGAAGCGTTCTCTGGAGTGATGCGTGCTGCATTGTTTACCGTAAATGTGTCTTCAGTTAACCTAGAAAAGTGATGTGAGGATGTGTTTGGTGACTGACATTTTGCTTTGGCTATGTTCAACGTACGTTAATCCAGAAATGTGATGTGTCGATGTGTTTGGTGACATCCTGAAAAATATTCAAACTTACTGCTTCTGTGTCACTGACAGTAGGCTACCATAACAATGGGCCCTGTCATGACCTCATCTTAAAGACACAGGCACATCAGCCCTGAGCTTCTTTGGCCTTGTGTTTGTGCTTGTGTAACAGATACTGAGGGATGGTGTGTGACGGCGCAAAGTGCGCATTTGTGTCTGTGTGACACGTTTAACCCTTACACCTGTAATGTTACCTCAGATCATAGGGGGGCCATCACCACTGCGTATATCAAGAAGAGAAATAAAAAATCAGGTGCCAGGTGACTGTAATCAGCTAATCAGGCTACACATGACTAAAACACATGACAAAGGTCAGCTGACCTCTCATGTTTTTCTTAACTATTTCACTGTGTCATTGTCCGGACATTGTCTATGTCACCAACGACAGCCACGGTCAATTTTTAACCATAATGTTACCACAGCTGTTAGGGAGGGGAAACACCACCAGGTAACCCGTCACGCCAGATGGCCAGTTCCATATTGGAAATATTTCACTAATCCATCTGGAAAGGGGCTGTGTGAAAATATTTTCAGGGGCAGAACCTTCAAAAACAACAGCAACTTGTGATTGGACAATCCTTCGTCTCGTCACACTCATCACAGGCCAATCCATATCCAGCAACGCTGCTACGAATGACGCAGCATATGTAGTGGCTACAGCTAACAACAATTAGCCATTAGCCACTATGGTTAATGGCTAATAGCTAACAGCTAACGGATAACAACAGCAAACAACAGTTAACAGCCGTAAACGGTTGTTTGGCCTTGTTAGCCATTAGCTTTAGTGGCAAACAGCCATTAGCCATTAGCTTAAACTACCTTAAGATTATAGTTTCATATTAAATTATAGGCTACCACACAGATGTATCATTTAACATTATATATGACATGAACCATGTCAAACACAATCCCTATGAAGTCAACCTCCGAGTATCACTTAGCCTTAGCTGCCATTATTTGCAAACATGCAATTACTTCCTGTCGTCACATCCGCAGCTCCCACAGCTCCCATCTCTTTACTATGATTGGGCCTTAAAGCATTTAGCCAAGTGAAGCTGTTGGACAATGAAGGCTGGCAAGACAGACATACTGTACACAATTTCAGAATCAGACAGGTCCATCTGATCTGGAAGGCTAACCACCAGGTATATCAAGAAGAAAGCTGAAAATCAGGTGCCAGGTGATGGGCATCAGCTAATGAGGCCACACATGACTAAAACACATGAAAAAAATCTTCTGCCATCTCTACTGTGATACCTAAGTATTTCTTCATGTTATTGTCCAGCTGCATGCTGCTGCCTGCTGGATTGTGATGAAAAAATCTCAGCAGACCCCAGTACGATTTCCCCAGAAATTGTCTAATATGGCTGTGTCATGCCTAAGCACAGTTCACTTGTTGATATTCATATTTCAATCCTGCAAGACTGGGCCATATCTGAATATACAAAGTGAAAATAATTCCAGAGCAAAAACCATGCATCCTTGACACACAAAGATCCTCTGATAAAAGTAATCCAGTCCTAAGGGGCAACTCAGTTATTCTGTATTTTTTATGGATTTTTTGGGCCTTTAATGATAGGACCGAATGACAGCCTGGATTTGAACCTGGGCCAGCAGAAGCATGTGTATGGGACGTGCCTCATTGCTACCCACTCCGCTAAACCAGCACCCTGTTAATCTGTATTTTTTTTGTTTTAACTGTCTGTTTGCATTTCTTCTTCATTTTATTTAGGTAATTACATGTGCATTTGAGTTTGTGAGGAAAGCAGATCCATTTCCATATATAGGACATTTAAAGTTTTTTATTTCTCAAACTTATAGAAACATTTGTCCACAAATTCCATTTGATTCCTGTTTTTACAGAGATCATTCTCTACTCTGCTTCCTGCTGCTGCAGTTTACAAAAGTTTGATCATCTGCTTGTATTATTTTGCTTTTTATTTTTTGATTCACATAAATTGCAACTCAATTAGGTTTAAGCTCAGCACTGATCACTGACTCCAGTGTGAGTGCACCCTAGAACTTTTATTCTAATCATAACATGATTACAGATCCAGTCCTGTTATACAAGTAAGATTCTTCTTGTGCTTGGAGAGAGGCCAGTTCTAGGCAGGGCAAGAGGGGCACATGTCAATAAAAAAGTAAGATTAAATATAACATCTAGGCTACATTTGTTCAGTCAAATGGGGAATAGTCTTTCTGTCAGTGCCTCTGTTTCTCAGCTACACAGGCACAGAGATAAGTGTCCGTGTCCACTGCCTAAAACAGACTGAGGACAAACACTCTGTGTCTGACTGACCCTAACTGTACCTAAAGCTGAGCTGTCAAGTGCCAACAAAGAAAAAAATAAAATAAAAAACATGCTGAAAATAAATAAAGAG
Source organism: Scarus forsteni (assembly GCA_036419115.1). Taxonomy (NCBI): domain Eukaryota; kingdom Metazoa; phylum Chordata; class Actinopteri; order Labriformes; family Labridae; genus Scarus; species Scarus forsteni. Next base: position 8,163,546 of record JAZDUH010000536.1, on the reverse strand, counting down.
AAATAAAGAAAAGAAAAGTAACACAAAGTTCTGCCCTAGATCTGTTGTGTTTTACAAATTAGTTTGAAGAGTGCTTTTTTTATATTTATAAGACTACCTCTCAGTTTTGTAAATACTAACTGAAGTGTGTAGACTTTGTGAAGTCTTTGTGAAGTCTGTATTAGATTCAACTTTGAGAATAAGACCATCCAGTTAAGATTCATGTTATGTTGTTGGTCGCCAACATCTGGATATTTTATTTTATTTTTAGATTTCAGTTTTTATTTATCAGCTGGCTGAATAGGTTCTAGCCCCCTGCGACCCCTAACGGCAATAATCTGTATGGATAATGGACGGATGTTTAAATAAAGTTTGGAAACAGACATTATCTCTATACGGTCTTGCCATACTGAACATTAGGAAAGTGACAGTGTTAGAATGCTGATTCAGTGTACACCATCAAACTGAAAGTACTTTAGCGAAGAGCCTGAACTGTTAAACATTTTTGTTTCTGAAAAATGCATCCCATGCATTGTACTTTGACACAGCCTGAGCTCCATGTCAGTTTGAGGGCCCATTCAGTGCTGTTAATTTGTCTATGACAACATTTTTTGTAGCTTTAATGTATTTAATTTCATTGAAATATATACTTTTTTAAATCAGGAACCAGGAAGTGAAGTTGGGTATTTAATGAATGTATACAGTAAAACACAACAATGTTTTTAAACAATGTGAAATATGAAATGTTAACATGCTCAATAGCTGTTTTTTTATTTGGAATTTTAAAAGGGTTCCGCAGGCCATGACCAACAGTCAGGGAAAGGTCCCCTATCCACAGCAACACAAACCTGTGCAATAGCTGAGTTTCACGTGACGTCACATTGTTGCATAGCAACAGTGCGCAATTCAGATGGAGGGCAGGAAGTAAAGTAACGTTAGAACTTGCGGTGAGAAACATTTAAGATGCCAATGTTGTGTGTTGTTTACGGGTGCTCCAACAGCTCAAACCGCAAGGACAAGGACTTTTACAGAGTACCGAAGGTCGTTGTTCACAAAGGTGAGAAATGTAAAAAGCTCACAGAACAACGCCGAAAAAAAATGGATTTTGAACCTGCGTTTGCAAGTCCGGAGGAGCAGAGTCTGCTAATGCCCGTGTCTGTCGTGACCACTTCAATCGAGGTATGTAAGCCAGCTTGTTTTTTGTGGCTTTGTTTATATCATTGGGTTGTTGTGTTTGTTTCCATGGTTTGTGTACATCATAACCGCGACTGCCAGCTGCTATAACCTTAATGCATAAAAAAAGAAGAAAGACTCACCCTTGCGAAGACCAAACAATAACCACCCTGTAGCCGTTTGCTGCCGAGGTTGTGGACCCATCTGCTGACAAAAAGTTGTATGCCTCCATACTTTTATAGGCATTCATCTGCTAATGTACGACGTTTCCACATAGTTAGCGATGTCGATGCCCTCAACTGCCAGTAAATCTTAAGCTCTGCTGAAAACTCACTTGTCTTCATGAGATATGGATCACGCCCGACGTATCTGTTGATGAGCTGATTATATCTTTCTCTTGCAACTGGATCTAGATCTGAACAATATGAACTTTCGCCGGTCTCCTTCATAGACTCCATGTTTACTTCCTGCCCTCCATCTGAAACCACGCCCTCTTCATACGTCATAATAAGCACGTGACTGAAACCCTCCTATTCAACTGAGAGGTAAAGCAACATTAAAGAAATAACTGCTCCTGCACTTACCATTGATTTATGGTTACCACTAGTGTGGCTTGGATCCACCTGACTCAAATTGTTTTGAGTCAGGTGGGTCAGCATCAACATCATTTAATATATTTTCTCATTTTACTAACTGTTAATGTTCACATACAAGCTCCAAGCCTATATCACTGTACTTACCAATACCTTCCGTATCTATTTAAAATAATTTATGCTGATTGTGTCAATGTAAGTACAGCCCCTGGATTATTAATCATAACTGCTGCTGCTAGCATTGAATGCATTTCAACTATTATTGTCATCTTTGTACCTAAAACAGAAAAAAGCATCAGACAAACTTATGGCCAGGGCAGTAGTGATGTATTTATCCATCCTTTTTGCTTGTCCTTACCTATCTCAGTATTTCCCTTTAACTGCTCCCTCACCCAAAACAGGTTCAGCAGATTCCTGTTCAGTACCGTTCTGGCCTTTTTGAGATTTCATTTGGGCCAGAAGGGACGGATTCTAATGGATGAATGAAGGAATGATTGATTGTTGGAAACTATCAGTTGTTTATGGATCTAACTCAAGGAATGTACACACAGGAGAGCCAAGGAGTGTTGTGGTTGTGTGAGTGTTGTGTCAGAGGTTGAATTACGCAGAGAGCAATTAACATTACTGGGCTCATTTAAGAGTATTACCAAAGGCAATGCAATAACTTTTCTAATTTTGTGTTGCCAAGCAACAATACTGAATAAAAGACGTTCAAGGGTACAGTAAAAAAAGCTAACCTTCTTCCTTGAACATTTATTCATTCATGCATCTTGGAGACAAAGAGATACGCGTGCTGTCCTGTGATTTTTTAATAGAGTAATAATAATAGAAAAAATATATACAGTATATGTATGTGTCTGTATATATATATATATATATATATATTAGGGCTGTCACTTTAGTGCATTATTTAGATTAATTAATTACACACAAATGAATGCATTAAAAAAATTAATCGCGATTAATCATAGCACACAAACATTTTGATATTGGCCAACTGGAGGACCTGTGCATGGCAGTGGCACGTCACCAAACCAAACAAAGCCGAGATGACAACAGGAATGGCCTACTTTAGACTTAGTCTTATTTTATTTTTGAATTTATTGATCTATATTTGTACTACATTCTTTAATAATGCATCAGGCCTAATTGTTTTGCTGGATGTCCTCGACCTTTTTCTTATTTTGAATTTGATTTATGAAACACACTTAAAGTGTAATTTGAGTTGCCTGATTGAGCTTAGAATTTTCTGGACAAGTTGTCCTGACTTTGGTTTTATTCTGTCACCAATAAAAATGTACATATAAAATCTTCTCTTTTTAGTGTATTCATTTGAGTAGTTATACACTACAGTTTTGTAATGTCCTAGAATTCAAATTCTTTATGTGGGGACTTTAAGCAGATATTAGATTAAAATGCGGTTAATTAGATTAATTAATTACAAATCCTGTAATTAATTAGATTAATCTTTTTAATCGCCTGACAGCACTAATATATATATATATGTATATTTATATATATATATATATATATATATATATATATATATATATATATACATATATATGTATATATATAATTCGTCTGAAAATTATTATAATGATGAAGCTTCCCTGAGGCACTTTTGCACAAAGGCACATTTGTGGAAAGGTCCATAGATAGATAGATAGATAGTGGGTGTGGAGGAATCTCAGTACCTGGCTTGGCAATATTATATCAGTTTACAACCACTTTATAAAGTATCGACTTTTAACTAAACTTTTGGTTCTATAAAAATTGGCCCGTATGTGCCTCCATCTCACATTATTGATACTGATATTTTACCAAATCCTTTGCATTTTATGAATTCAATTGGCGTATATGTCAAAGTTGTTAGTATAACGTCACAACCCTGTGATAGACATTTTCATCTTTTGCTGCATTTTAACTTACTCTGGACTGTTGCACTGTGACTTGCACAATCGATTTGATTCAAGATTTGAAATTTGTTCAGTCTGGGTTATCTCAGTAAAAATAATGCTGTAAATGACTTTTTGACCTGGTACATTATTAAAACTGTTTTTAAATTAAGAACTGATTAATTAATCACAGATTAATGATATGCATATTCTGCAAGTTACTTGTTTTTTGTCCAACTTGTCTTTTCTTTCATGCTGGTTAAATCTGAAATATGTCCAAACGTCAACTTTTAAACTCTCCGGTGGTGCCCCTATAGTGCTACCCGCTTCTGGCATGTTTTTTTGACTGCTTGCAGTAACATCTCACCAGATCTTGTTCAGTGGAAAGCAGCGCTAAACGCGAGACCACAGGTTGCTTCTCGGACAGTCCAAAGAAGAAAAAAACTACCAACGTTAAAAGATCGATCTTTGGATTTTAAGGATCAATTATGAACCATTTCAAGGGAAATCGATTAAAATCCATTAAATTGATTTTTTTAACCCAGCCCTAACATTGAGCGCTGGGCTCATTCAAACCTTTTTTATTAAAGTAAATCAAAGCTGTTATTAGAGAATTTTCAGTTCAAATCACTGTCTTTTTTGCCTTTGGCCTATCAAATTGAATTTCACTTATGATAGACTGTGGGTGTGGTCGTGTTTGTGTGTGTGTGTGCATGTATGTGTGTGCATTTAGAGAGGTCTCATATGAGGAAGTGGGTCACAGCTCCTATGGGAAGCCACTGTGATAGCTTGAACTTCCTCTTCATCATACATGTTTAATAATGTACTGCTTCATGTTTAAAGGCAGAGGCTCAGCCTCAGCTGCTATGAACAACAAACAACATACATGTTAACACTCACACACACAATTATGTACAAACACATACACAAGTTGGAGGAGGGGCCGAATTCAAACTGGTCACGTTGCATATGATATATATATGCGTTGTTAATATGTGTATGTGATTCTTCAACATATAACACTGCTTCTGTGGAATCTTCTTAAAAATGTTTTTAACTGCAGAGGAACATGCCCAGGGGAAGTTCCTTAAATATATCTATATTTTCTTCAGAATTTTAGCACCGAAATACCAATCAAGAATACAATGCAATGTCAAATTTCTAAAAGAGATGCCTTGAAGTTGACTGCTGTGTTAGAATGTTTTAGTTTTTTTATCTGGGTTTTACCATTTGAATGGTTGCCATATTTTTTTGGTAGGGCCTACTTTTCTTTCTTTTATCCGTTTGATTCCTGATGGTTAAGTTTCTATACAACATTCTTATTGGTGATACCACACGAAACATTTGGTTGGTTGAGAATCTTAATATTTTTTAAAAGACTGTTTACCCAATATCTGTAGGATTTGGTAAGAATACATGTAAATAAACTCATCAGGTGGAAACTTCTCATTCCAGTATTTCGGAGCCTTACCAGAGTCTGTGTACCGCGGTCTGGCCAAGTCCCTGAAGTAATATATGAAATTCAGACAGTTGTCGTCCTGCACTTCCCCCTTAGAGCACAGGTCTGACAACAGTTCCAGCGCCTTTTGACAAATCTCATCCTCTCTTTCTGCAGGCATTGCCCTTCAGCATCCTTGTGAATGGCTGGCCACTTCGGCTGATCCTCGTCCACCTCTCACAGAGTCTCACAAATACTCCGTTTCTCGCAGCGCAGAATTGCAAGCTCTTCACGACTGGATGAGTCCGCTGCCCTTGATGATCCACAAAATAAATAAGTAAAAGCGTTTACGGGAGTAAAGTTTAGCAAAAAAATATTTTCGCCATGAGAGTAAAAGTTTTCAACAATCGTAACCCGCATGCTCCACCCTTTCTTTTATCTCCGTGTTTCCTCTTCTCTCGTCTACTGCTGTGGATGCGGTTAAATCATCAAGCCCCCTGGCTGCAGAAGCGCCAGTCAAAGTCCCTGAATGGAAGCACTGCTTTCACTGCGCTCAATTATTTCTTAGTGCGCTTGGATAAAGAGAGTCAGACAGGAAGCTGCGCCTCCATCAGTCCTCTACCACCACCGCCCTGTTGGCAGTATTTTAGTGAATGGTTGGGGAAAACACAGCAGAAACGTCCCTGTACATTATCTCCTGTTAATAGTAGCAGAAATGTTTTTTTCCCTTTTTACTTGTTACCGAAAAAGTCCGATCTATAATTCCTTCCTTTGTGTTGACAGGAGAATGAAGCAATGAACAGATTTCTAGAATGAAGACAACATTCTTAGACACCTCAGAGGGCACATATTCACCAGCTCGACCTTTACAAATTGAGTTAATGAAAGGAAGAACAGAAGAAAAGGTCACCAAAGCCCTTCTGAATAAGCATTTATTTCTTGGCTGTAATCCCCTGAACATTATGGCTAGATCAAAATTTAACCATGGATAAGTGAATGATTTTACCAGGGTGTTAAAGTAGAAGCATTTCACATGTGTATATAAAGGGATAAGTCTGGCCAAAGTAAAGACATTACCTACTAATCATTTATCATTTAAAAACTGTTTTCATCTGCATCAAAAGTAAGAAAAATATGCATATTAGTGTTATTTAGTAAATTATAAATAAATGCATGTTATATCCTAAAATGCAAATAAAAAAAAAAAATCAAAAGTGACATGAAAATGTTACTTAAGCTCACTGCTTGGACCATATGTGTCATAGAAGACAGATAACGTAAACTGACTGCCTACACATTTTTTCTACCTTTCTTCAAAATTTTGTTCCACAGGTTTAAATAGTTGTCAATGATCTCTGTATCTTTTAGGCACAGGCTAAAAATATGTTTGTTGTTTAAGGACTGATAAACCCTTACATTTGTAGTTACTCAAAAAAAAGGTGATATTACACCTGCCTGGCAAAAAAAAAGTCGCCACCTGGATGTAACTAAGCAAATGGGGACGAGCCTCCAATTAGATTTTTATTGAATGGGTGATTATCTTTCAGCTGGAAACAAGTTATTTAACCTGGCTAACACAATGAGTAGCTTCTCGTTTCTTAAACAACCAATTCAAAAGACACACCTTGTGGTCATGGAAAAGAAGTTACTCTGTTTAAGACGGGCCAAATCATTGGCATGCGTCAAACAGAGTTCAATCAGGGTAGACTAATAAAATGAAGAGAAGACAGAATGAATGCAATCAGATTTATTGTGCACAGAAGTACTCTTTGGTGCTTGGACCCCACAGGAAGTAAATCTTCTTTTGAATTCGCAGGATGAATTAGATGCTCCCTGTAAGAAGACTTCCCCAGAGCCAAGACACTGGTGAGGTGAAGAGAAGCAATGCTTCATTTAGTAGTGCTTTTGGTTAAAGATTTCATGGAAGATGACCTGTATCCTGATGAGGTGGTGAGAGGGGTGGAGGTGGGCTGGATGAACTTGTCGGGTTGAATGACAGCTGGATGAGCAGAGCGGGAGAGCACTTTTAATCTGACAGCTAAAGATTGATTGGTTCAGAGAGAGACTGTTGTATATTGTGATTGGCTTAAAGGATGATGAGTTATTGGAACTTGAAGATAGAGGGAAATTGGTTGTGGCTTAAAATGCTTAAGATGAATCAGAAAATGTGCTTGTATACTGATGCAAGAAGTGCTTAATGGGATAGTTCAGTAGTTTTGAAGTGGGGTTTTATGAGCTTCATATGGCCACTAAGTACATTAGGTGCAGAAGAAAATTCTGCTTCCTATACGCGGCTGTAGTAATAACCTTTTTTCTGGTAGATGCACAAAAACAAAACACTGTAATCAGGCACATTTTTGGGGACAGCTGTAACAGGTCTGTCCTAGAAAATCGGGGACATCTGATCACCATACTGTTGACGCTACTACTGTTAGCAGCTTACTAGCTGATTGGCTTATCGAGACGACTGTCCCTCTTTGTCAGAAACTGAATCAGCCACAACATGCTTCCTTTTCAGATGCTTATGCATCAGTGGCATTCTGCCATACTGCAAGTTCTGCCTTGCATATTGAGCATTGCACGTTCTTCTCTTTTGTTTTGGTAAAATGCTCCCAAACATTCAAGCTCCGTTGCTGGACAGCGATGGTTTACTAACTCTTCCGGTGACATCATGGCTGACCCAGATTACCACTACTGCCCATGTGTGTCAAGCAGTGCATTCAAGGGCAATCGTAAAACAGAATTTTATTGTAACTTCCAGAGGGAAATCTATATTGTTTATATCATTGCTGTTCGATGTTTATATCTTGAATGTTCATATTTCGATATCGATACGATATATTCGATATCGAAATATGAACAATATATCTTTCAGCCTTAGTCCAGAAAAACTTCATATTTCCAAAAGGCTTATGCACTTAAAAACATGCATATTTAGTGTACTCTTAAACTGGTATTATTTTTGATGGGAGTTCTTGTAGGCGGAGAAAATATCCTTTGTTCTTGGTACAATGCTTCCCTGTTTGCTGTTCTGTGTAACAGACTCTTACAGACTGTGGCTTACTGAGGGAGAGGAGAGAACTTTCTGCTATATCTAATCTACAGCGGCCATATGGAGCTTATACAACCCCACTTCAAAAATACTGAGCTATCCTTTTAATGATGAAGCAGGTAAAATTTAATGTACACTGATGCAAGGGAAGAGCTTAATGATGAAGCAGGTAAATTGGTTGTATAATGATGCAGGGGGAATGTGAATTATAAAGCAGGAGACTATCAGAAACTGGGATGTAGCAAAGCTTGAGAAACCACCACCAGAGATATGCATGACTTACGAAGATCAAGTTTTCAGAGATGTTTGGAATCTGGACAGATGTAGGAGGAGTAAGCTAAAGAAGACCAGCATCCCAGTTGCTGAGGCGAAGCTGACGAGATGCGTTTGAGTGGAAGCTGAAGTGGCAGCGCCTATTCCGAATGAGTGATTAGGTGAGAGATAGCACTTAACTAGAACTTTTTTTTAAGTGCTGAACAAACCAGATTCTTGACACAAAGTTATTACCTGGAGTAAGAAAGAGAGGTGAGGAGATCTCATTCGTATATACAGTACATACAGTAGTTAATCATGGCACTAAAGGGGAGCCGGTGCAAGTGATGACAATAGAACACCCTGCTTTCGCCTTAGAATGTTTTAGAAATAAACTACAGTTGCTAGGTTGGAAAGTCAGATCAGAGAAGGAGATGTCTTCATCAGAATCAAAGTTATTAGTGAATGAAGTGAATTTGTTGATTCTCAGAAAACCATAGAAAGCTAATAAAAACATACTGATGAGAAGGGTATCAATTTAACAGGAAAACAAGCCCTTGTGAAGAACAGATATCATGTTGTGTAATAAGGAAAGAGTGATACAGGGTGTCTATTATCGTGTTCTGGAGAGAAGCATTTTGAAATCCCTTTGATTAAAAATTTGATTGATGCATAAGCAAAAGACTGGGAAAAGATTAATCATAGCATCTAATATTAAATTGAATTCCTGAAAGCAAGCCACGAATGTGCTGAGGCTTCAAATGATGGACGTCTGTATAATAGGTGATGAAAGCACAAATGGTTTTAATAAGGACAGGTTTTAAATCAATGTTAAGACAAGCACAAAAAGAAGCAAACATGGGGTGCTGGTTTGGCGGAGTGGTTAGCAACCATGCATGGCCCATATACATACTTCTGCCGGTCCGGGTTCAAACCCCGCCTGTGACCAGTTTGCAGAGTGTCTTCCCCTACTCTCTCACCCCCTTTCACAAGCCTATCCACTGTCTCTTCTATCAATAAAGGCATAAAATGCCCTAAAAATACATTAAAAATAAGAAGCAAACATGACCCAAGCAAAATCATGTTTTAAGAGTGGAAGCACCTAAGGCTTTCCTCATGTAAAATCTGACAGACTCTAAACAGTTATGAAGCTGAACATTTCCGAATACAGGGCAAGCTGGGTGAGAGGAGAGACAAGTGTGGCTGCTGGCGTCTGGACAAAGATTCTGGAAGACCTGAAATTTTGAAATGGGACAAGGAGTCAGCAGTGTTGAAATGACCAGGCACATGACGGCATTGATGATAAAATTATTTGACTGCTAGCCATATAATGCGCCTCATAAATGGCATGATGAAGCTGTATGAAGAGCGACCTTTATAAATGATGTCAACCAAGACTTTATTGTACAGCATGGCAATTCTTTGGCATTGCCAGTGATGTCCCCAGATGTGGCAGGCAGCTACAATGGGGTATTTCAATCAGGAGAGACTTACACCAGAAAGGATTATGAACAGATTTAATGGTATAATGCAGAACAGATTTGGCGGTTAGACCCCATCAAGCATGTGAATGATAAATATACAGGGGAGCAGAACTCGTGAAAATTATGAATATCCCCATGGGGCCTAGACACTGGTGGTGGTACTAAAGTCTTGAGAGAATGGAACTTGGAGAGTCGATGAAGACTGTAGAGCTGTGAGCTGACCCGGGAGGAAGATCCTGAACGTGCGTCGGAAGGAGGAGGGACGTGACCTGTAGGAGCCTGGGGAGGAGGTGGGACGCGCAGAGAGCCTGAAAGACAACTGACAGCAGACAAGGCAGAATTTAAAGTCTGACAGCTAAGTGATGATTGGCTAACCAATGAAGCAGGGGAGTTGTCATTGGATAGAAAGAACTGGCCCGCCTCCCTCCTAGACAGCTGACGAGAGAGTGAATGAATGACAGGAACACCCACAGTCTTCCTGAATGAACTTACGCTATAGCTTCATTTCAATCAGGAGAGACTTACACCAGAAAGGATTATGAACAGATTTAATGGTATAATGCAGAACAGATTTGGCGGTTGGACCCCATCAAGCATGTGAATGATAAATGTACAGGGGAGCAGAACTCGTGAAAATTATGAATATCCCCCAAAGAATTGAATACTTACCCGCGGAACCGATGATCCTAGACCATGCAAAGAAATGACGCAGTTAAGACATACAGATAAGACATATATTTGCAATCTTACCCCCGGAGCAACTGGAGATTCTAGAAAATGCAAAGAGATGACAAGAAAATAAAGTTAAAGCATGAAAGCATGGGGTAACCACTGAAAAGATCGCATATAGGCTATTGTAACCTGCTGTTCCCCCCCAAAAAAGATGGAGTGGTCATGATGATGAACTGAGGTCCGACGACCATTTTTTTTTTTTTTTAATGACGATGATGAACTGAGGTCCGACGACCATTTTTTTTTTTTTTTAAATGACGATGATGAACTGAGGTCCGACGACCATTTTTTTTTTTTATGATAATGATGAACTGAGGTCCGACGACCTTTATTTTTTATTTTTTTGATGATGATGATGAACTGAGGTCCAACGATCTTTTTTTTTTTTTTTTTTTTGATGATGATGAACTGAGGTCCGACGACCATTTTTTTTTTTTTTTATTATGATGATGAACCACCACCAGTTATATGCTTACCAGGGATGAGGTTGCAAAGATCTTTGATTTGCGATGATCGTTTCAACATCTGGGCGGATGTATGATGCGTAAGCCGATGAAGACCAGCGCCCCAGTCGTTGCAGAGTAGAAGCTGAAAAACCATGAATGGCGGCAGAAGTAGCAGCTCCTATCCTAAATGAATGCCCTGTGTATAGCTTAGGTGATAGATTACTTTTGATAAGCACCTTCTCTAAATGGATATTAAACCAAGCTTTAGAGAGAGGTAGGTTCCCTGAAAGACAGAAGAGGGGTGAAAAGGGGCCAGAGTTTGGTCTGAGCTTAAGATATCTAGTAAACAGAATCAGTTCAAGCGACAACTACTGAGCAAGCCCCATCACATTTAGAATGCTTAATGTGTAGTTTATAATGACTGGGAAAAAACACCAGATCAGAAAATGAGATATCTTTCTCTGGATTAAACACTGAGGAAGGAGTAGTGAACTCGCCAGTCCTGAGAAAAGCATAGAAGGGCAATAAAAAAACAGACTCGAGCAAGGCATCAATATAAGGAGAAAATACACCTTTCCTAAGAACTGCCCGCATTTTATGCAAGATCGGCAGAGTTATGGGCAATCTTTGGTCCGGCAAAGAGGGAGAAGCTTTGGATATGCCTTTCAATAATAGCTTGATTGCTGGATTAGAAAATATACTGGGAAAGCCAGGATCGAAACATCTGATGTTGAACTGAATGCCAGCAATTAATCCCCAAATATACTGAGGTTTGAAATGGCGAACATCCATACAATAACAAATGAATGCACAAATTGTATTTAATAAGACTGGTTTAAGTCGTACATTGATGGAGAAGTAAAACAAAGCAAAAGTCTTCCAAGCAAAATCATAGGATTTTAAAGTGGAAGCTGCTAAGCCCTTTCTCATATAGCTTTTAGCAGCCTCCATGTATCTAGACATGGAAGCATGCCCTAAAAGAGAGCTATCTTTTTGAGAGGGGGGATGCGAGTTGAAACAGAGTTGGCCTCTGGACAGATGCTCCGGAAAGTCTGGAATTTAAAACGGGAGAGAGAATCAGCCAGGATGTTGGAATGACCTGGAACATAACGAGCAGTAATGATAAAGTTGTGAGTAACAGCAGACCATGTGATGCTCCTCATGAAAGGCATGATGACACTGGAGGAGGAGTGCCCTTTATTGATAATGCTGACTACAGCCTCATTATCACATAGCACAGCGATACGCTTACGATGCCAGTGATGCCCCCACACGTGACATGCGACTGCTATGGGATAAATCTCATGCAATGCAGAAGATGACTCGAGCTGAGGAAAATCGTGAGGCCAGCGGCTGGCGAACCACTGACCCTGGAAAAACACTCTGAAACCCACGGATGAAGTGAATCAGAGGATTGCACAAGCTCGTTATAAAAGAAAGTGACACCATTCCAGTGCTCCAGCAGATGAGACCAGAAGCTTAAATCTGGGCGACAACCTTCATCTAACGAGATGCTACCATGCAAATTTGGGACTGAAGAAGCCAAATCTAACAATCGGGAGATGAATGAATGCCCCTAAGGAATGACGCGCATGGCAAAGTTTAAATGCCCGAGAAGAGAGAGCAGCTGCTGTTTAGTGACATTCTCGGCGGAGCAAGAAGAGGAGGCTTTCTCGCGAATGCGCTGCAGTTTATCTTCAGGGAGAGAAGCTTCCATAGCGTTAGTGTCCAGTAAAATACCAAGGAACTCCAACCGAGTTCCTGGCCCTACTGTTTTCTCCTCTGACAAGGGAATGCCGAGAGACTCAAAACAACACTTGAGCTTCTTTAGCGAAGCGCCAGAACTGTCATGAGGAGGATCTATCAGAAGAAAATCATCTAGCAGGTGGAGCACCGCGGGAACTCTGACCCTGTTGAGCAGGATCCAACAAAGTGCCTCTGAGACCTGGTTAAATATACAGGGGCTACTCCTGCATCCGAAAGTCAGCCGCACGCCAAAATAAAACTTAGACTCCCACTTGATCCCAAAAAGATGCCACTGAGAAGGATGAATAGGCACTATTTTAAACGCATCTGTGATATCAGCTCTGGAGAGCCAAGCTCCTTGCCCTGCAAGTTTAATGAGTTTAATGGCGTGATCGACTGATGCGTAATGGAGAGAACAAGGCTCGGAAGGAATGAGACTGTTAATGCTCAGAACGGGGCCAGAGTGAGGCGCTGACAGGTCGAAAATTAATCTTTTCTTGCCTGAATATTTCCTTGTCTCTACACCCAGAGGACTGGTAAGGAAAATAGAAAACGGAGATGACTTAAAGAGGCCGATGACGTAACCTTTTACCACCTCCCTCTCCAGTAACTGAGTAACTGTTGCGGGATCTTTAATGGCTGACTGGAGATTATTAGCAACGAAAGTAGAGGAAGGGAGAGAAAGAACCCCTACTCGAAAAACCTGGGATAACCTTGTAAGCAGGTGATCTACGAACACAGGATCAGGATGAACAGACAGTTCCGCTGCTCAACGTGGAATGTTTATTGGAGTTGACGGGTGATTGATTAGGAAGTCTTTGAACCTCGCCGGTTTTGCTGCCATGCAGAGGTCCAGGAGAACCGGCTGCACCGGGGGCAGACAGACCGGGGGTGAGCATCCTTGCAACCGCTGCCGCCCACGAGCATCGGTGCGCTGAGAAGGAAGCGGCGGCCGTGTTGAGGGAGGGAGAGCCCCAGGGGCAGGAGTCTGAAACGGCACTGACGGGCACAGGGAATCAGAGTGACCTACATTCCCGCAGGTGCCACATGAGATAGCCTGAGTTCCACCAGCGACCAGTCCAGGCGAGTATTAAATTGTGTAATGAAAAGCGCTGCTTTGCTGGAGAAGGATTTATGGTACTGATAGAATAATTGACCATATTTTAAGTTGAGATCACCTATTAAAGCCAAATATGCATCTAATTCTGCCCTCCTTTCGGGATAAACTGAGCAAATAACATCCCGGAAAATGCCGAAAGCTACCAGGAATTCACCGATTGACATGTCTCTGATGAGGCGTGGATCTGCATTTTATATGACGGTTGTAACGTTTTCCCCCGGAGAGAGTTTTTTGTCACACTCGGGGGATGGCAGAGTCAGGCTCAAAAGATTAATATCTTTGCCTTGCAGGATTTTAGACCTGAGGCGCGCTGAAATGTTGGCAGCTTGAGGAATGAAAGGCCTACCTAGAGGTGGAGCCGGGACGGCGGAGGCCAGGGAATGTTGAGCGGTGGAGAGCATGCCTGAAGCCGGGATAGCCGTGAGCGCTGGCTGCGGCAGGAGCGCCTGGGTAGCCGGGAGGGTGGAAGGCAGCGCAGACGCAGCATTCTCCAGAGACCGTAGGCGAGCATCGATGGATCCCAAGGAATTTGCCAGGGACTGGATTGTATTTGCCAAGAATTCACCTGATGAAGATGGACCTGGAGTCGCAGGAAAGGCAGATGTGTCCGGGGAGTGATCCGGTGGGGAGATGCGTTTTTTCTTCTGAGCCGGGGCTTGCGAGTTATTGGACTTCTAGGTTCCTTTCTGCCTGTGTGATGGAGCAGCTGGGGGAGCCGGGACCTCGGGATCTGGACTCTGAGCGATTCCCACCCGGCTACTGCGGGCTGTAATGTCCGCCAGCTGACGGAGTTGAGAAAGAGGCAAATCTGGATTTGGATTAATGCCAAGATCTCTGAGATGGAACCTTAACGCCGCCTCGTCATGAGTGGATGTGTCACGGAGCGAGAGGCGAGCACTCCCGCGTCGAAAGCCAGAGGAGGTGGAAGCCGTTTCCATCAGGAAATCCTCACCGAAACCCGGATCGCCCGGTAGCTGATCGTGCTCTAGATCCGACATGGATTTGACTGACAGAAGGATCAATACGAAAGTGAGTATAAATGTTGCCATACGCACAGAGAGCCTGAAAGACAACTGACAGCAGACAAGGCAGAATTTAAAGTTTAACAGCTAAGTGATGATTGGCTAACCAATGAAGCAGGGGAGTTGTGATTGGATAGAAAGAACTGGCATGCCTCCCTCCTAGACAGCTGACGAGAGAGTGAATGAATGACAGGAACACCCACAGTCTTCCTGATTGAACTTACGCTATAGCTTCATATCTCTGTGGCAACTCAAGGGTGAAATAGGGCAGACTTAATGTTTGTTTGAGGACTTAATTTGTCTTGTATTATTTTTAAGATACCAACAATGCCAATTAAGGAATTTCACCCAAAGAATTTGTTAGAAGATTTATTTTAAGGCACTGAGGCTTGTTTACACTTTAAGGGACATGGTTCCTTATTTTTATTCATGCCTCATTCGAGCACACATGGTCCGTCCCCTACATCTGTCCTACCACACAACATGGTACACAGATACGTCCCTACATACACATCTGCTTCCATTACATCTCCCCCTCTTTTGTTTGTTCTGTATTTGTAAATGAGTTTGAATATGCATATGGAATAGAAACCCTGAGTACTAAACATTCATGCAAACAGCATCACTCTTCTTTTCTCCTGTTCTTTCAGTAGTGCACATCACCTGTGAACGTTCCTTATTTACTCTTACTGTCTTTTTAGTACTTATTATGACAACACATAACCCATTTAAACAGACCTTTGTGTCTTGCTTACCTTGTTGTTTTGTGAAACCAACCACTTTGCATGCAACTTTCCATGTAACTTATAAGTTCAGTCTGTTCGGCGGTGCTATGGTCCGGCCCATTCTCATCACGCTGGCAGTCTCCGGAACAACCCTGACGTGAGATTGGTTTCTCTAAGACCTCGGTATCTGAGTTCGACCACTGACAGTCCCTATTTCCTTTGTATTCTTCACCCGGACTCTTTGTCCTGGGGCCGATAGCATGAAGTGCTGTCAACTTACCCTGGGTAACTCACACCTGTCCAGGGTCGAGTAGCCCCAACAATAGCAATCAGAATAATCGATACCAAGACGCGGATTATCAACAAGATAACTCAACCGAGGATTGTCTCATGAAGAACGGTGAACACGTACGTATAAGGGGAGGGCTCAGAGGCTGCCAACCAATCGCAATCATGCAGGAAATAATGCTGAAAAGCGCCAGGAAAACACTGACGGAGCTCCATATTTCACCTGTGAAGAACAGCTTCTGATAATGTTAAAATATGAGGATGAAAAAGCCAGTATAATTAAGAAAGGAATCACCGTAGTGGCTGTCAATCATAGACAAAATGCATGTCAATTCATAGCGGATAGTGAAAATGCGCAAATTATTCATCATTGGCTAAATCTGACACTGATCACAGTCATGAATCTCATGAAACAATATACTATGCAAATATACTGCATGTCATCCCATTCCCCCAGATGTACATTTAGGATTTAAGTCATCGCCACAATGAAATCATGATAACATACTGAGCTCATGTCTGACCCAAATTAACAATTTAAAAATCAACAAGAAAAAAACCCATAAAAAGGTTCATACTGTCTTCTTAGTTTTACTGCTTAAAATGGTTCTTTTTGAAAGACAGAGAGGTTTGTTTACCTGCTTGACTAGTTTCAACCCTCTTCCGGGGTCTTCATCACTTCATTATCACGTGACGCTTCTGATGAAGACCCCGGAAGAGGGTTGAAACTAGTCAAGCAGGTAAACAAACCTCGCTGTCTTTCAAAGAGAACCCTTTTAAACAAGAAAAAAAGCCCTTAAACACAATGAATAAAGTGAAGGAATGACATAGACATAATGGAATTCTGGGATAATGTGCTGTTCCACATAAGAATTTCATACACATTACTACCTGTCGGAGCTCTCTCATACAAACTTTCTAAAACTGCCTTTTATCTGTCTTTTATGTCTGTAACCCCTTTCTAAACAAGGCTACTGCTTTAAGCTTATGACCAGGATCCTGAGTGCTTAGCTTTAGGTGTTGACTTAACTAAGTCTCCCATTACCAGTAAAGTTATCAATACAGGCCAAAAAAAAAAAAAGAATATAGTTATAAAATCAAATTATATCGAGAAAGAGATAGCGCGGTGCCTCCACTGTGGAACTACTTAACTCAATTTAAGAGTTACTCTTGTATTTCCCCAGAAATGATGTAAACAAATAATGCAGGACCATCATATAAAGGGAATAATCAAGAATACATTTATTTTTGAACCAAATGTATAATGCAAAATCCCTTTCAACTCATGGAAGTGAATGTGTGTGTGTGCGTGAGTGTATGTAATGAAATAATCCCCTCAATAAAAACTACCACCAAACAGAGTTTAAGCTCTATAAAACAACTATAAAGATATTAAACTCCAAATTACTTCTTAAAAGAAATTACTTTAAAGTTAAATCAATGCAACTCCGTAACACGTTCCTAAAATTACCAAGCGCTTGGATTTTAAACCGTCGGGGCCCATAAGTTGGTGCACATTTGAAGAGGGGAACTCCTTACATCCCTTACACGCTGAGCTTTCGGTGTAAAAGTCTCCAGCTACTCACGCGTCCATGACTGATATAGTATCGAGAGAGAATCCCACAGGAGCAAGCGAGATGTAGCCGGCAGGATGCAGCAGGAGGAATACACCAGGCGAGGTGAAGCAGGCGGAATGCAGCAGGCGAGATGCAGCAGGCGGAATGCAGCAGGCGGCAGGCGTAATGTAGCAGGCGGGATGCAGCAGGCGGAGTGTAGCAGGCGGGATGCAGCAGGCGGAATGCAGCAGCAGCTCCGGTCTGCTGGCTCTGTCTCCGTGGAACCAGCTTCACACACATACAAGGAGGCCACAGCCACGGTCTCCTACAGTCCTCAGGGAAACTTAGTTCGTCCAGCGAAGCGAAAAAAAAAATGTCCAACACGAAAACGGTGCTAGTTTAAAGGATAACTTCGGTTCCTGCAGCTTTTACATTGTTTATAGAATGAAGAACAACAATATACTCACCCAGAAGGCTTTCCTGATGCAAACGGTGCTTCGGGAGATATTTAGATCCAAAATCGAGCAGCAGACACCAATATAATGGTAGCCTGTAGGGCATGGATCGCCGCTCCTAAAAACTGCATTAGTCGTCCAAAAACTCATGTTTTTCACCAATATTCCATCATGATTCGCGCCGAATGGACGGCCATTGCAGCCTGTGTCTCTCCACACAGCGCTGTGTGGCTGAACCAACGAGTTTGTTTACATGCTCTTCGCGCATGCGCAGTGCGGCTCATTGTTTCAGGGCAGCTACAAATCGACTTTCTTCTTCCAGTTTTGTGCAAAATGGACGAATATCTATAGGATGAAGATGTTGTGGAGGAGGACTTTGAATATGATGGACGTCCTTACAGTTTGGAGCCAGATTATACAGATAAGGAGCTGATAGAAATGAGGAAGCGATCTCAACGCTCCAGAGAGTACTGCGCATGCGCGAAGGGCATGCAAACAGACTCGTCTGTTTAGAGGTTAGTTCAGCCACACAGCGCTGTGTGGAGAGACACAGGCTGCAATGGCCGTCCATTCGGCGCGAATCATGACGGAATATTGGTGAAAAACAGGAGTTTTTGGACGATTAATGCAGTTTTTAGGAGCGGCAATCCATGCCCTACAGGCTACCATTATATCGGTGTCCGCTGCTCGATTTTGGATCTAAATATCTCCCGAAGCACCGTTTGCATCAGGAAAGCCTTCTGGGTGAGTATATTGTTGTTCTTCATTCTATAAACAATGTAAAAGCTGCAGGAACCGAAGTTATCCTTTAAAGTGGCCACATTGTAGGTCCAAACGTACACACGTCAAAGCTAGCTGGAACAATAAAACGAAGTTAACACGACACTCTTCTACTTTTCCCACACAGGGAAATAACAACAAAGTCTTCAGTTGTGTTACACCTGTAGCTTTTAGATATTCTTAACCAATGACTCCAACAACGTGCATAAAACTCCACCGTTCTCCCGCCCCAAAGTCTCTCTCCTCTTTTTTACTTTTACCGTCCAGTCCCTTCTTCATTGGCTGAGTCAACAGGAAGTAATACAAACAAGCATCATGGGAAATGGAGTTTTTAAAGAATATGCCTCAACACTCTTTCCAAAGTCCCATATTTAGTAGGTCCCTACATGTGACTTTTATATTTTACTCTCGCTTCTATGAGTTGCATCTGGTAAGACGATAAAAGGACTTTTAACATCAGACTCCATTTTTATTGCTTTTTTACTGTTTTTACCACCGACCATACCAGCTTGTTTTTAGCCTGGTAGGCTAGCTAGGCCTGGCAGAGCAATGCCACCACTCACCTCACCACCTAGTCCCTGTGATGGCTGTCTTCAGCTGAGCCAGAAGGTCGCAGATCTGGAAAACAGAGTCTCCCTTCTTCACCAAATCGGGGAAGACGAGTGCTTCATTGATTCAATGTTGGCTCAGGGTTCCAGCACCGCTGGTGCAGTGGGCTCAGTGGTGGCTCGTCCCTGCACTCTGCGTAAACCAGCAGCGCTTACATCCACCCTTGTCAAATCCACCTGCACTGGGTTCATCTTGCCTCCAGGTCTCAGGCTCCAGAATGTCTCCGCCGGGCCATGGGATACGCAGCCTGTTGCGGCGGCTGTCACCGGCGAAGGGCCACCCTGCCTCTCGCCCAATGACAGCTGGGAAGGGAGAGACTACTGTTTTGTAACTCCATAATTGCACAACAGTCTGTCTAACCTTGATTTTTGTAACCAAAAAGACATTCCAGAGTTTTTACTAAGTTTTATCTTTATCCTCGACAGCTTTATTATGGTGAAAACAGTCATAGTTATTAGAAAGAAATTTAAATCTGGCTATAGGACTTCCGGTAATGGCGGTGTGCTGGTAGGTCACGTTTTCGCTCCCCTCCACTGATAATTTGGAAATCCTGCAAATTTGCTTTTAATTCAAAATCCTACCTACATTTTCAATACCCTGATGTCTACTGCGACCGGAAAATCGGGTGAACCCCGAACAAAAACTCTGCAATCTAAAATTTCGGACTTTAGAGCAGCGAAGGATGATGAAACGAGCATGGCGGCGGCCGACGAGGGGTCTGAAATTAATGGAGAAGAACTCAGAAGTAAGACAATCCTGGACGCTATTCAAGATTTAAAATCAGACTTTTCGAGCAAACTTGAGGGCATAATGTCTGCTATCGAAGGAGTGAGGAAAGATATTGGGGAGTGTACAACACGTGTTACTAATGCAGAAATCCGCATCTCCAATACCGAAGATGAAATGGCTAGTCTCCAGGAAATAGTCAGATCCCTGGAAACTAAAAAAGCAGAGCTTGAAGAAAAAGTCACAGATCTTGAGGCAAGGTCCAGGCGTTCAAACTTGAGACTGGTTAATCTTCCGGAGGGGGCTGAGGGAGAAGACGCCTGCTCCTTTCTTGAAGAGTGGATCCCGACGGCGCTGGGGCTCACGGCACTAAGCTCCAAAGTTATCCTCGAGAGAGCTCACCGCGTCGGCCAACGTTGGGACCCTGCAGCGCCTCCAAGAACAATGATCATGAAGTTTTGGAACGATCGGGATAAGGTGGCTGTGATGCGAGCTGCCAGAGCCAAAAAGCAGGTTTTCTACAAGGATAAATCCGTGCGTTTCTTTCCTGACCTGGCGATAGGAGTGCACAAAAAGCAGAAGGAATATGACCCGGTGAGACAAAAACTCCGAGACATGGGAATAAAACACGGCATCCTGGTTCCCGCTAAACTGCTGGTGACATACAAGGACAGAACCCGGATTTTCAAGACACCTGTTGAAGTGGAGAGCTTCATTAGGCGAATCCAGGAAGAAAACGGGTCCAAATGAGTACTGAACTAAAGATAAGTCACTAAATTTCACTCAGAGACAAGGACTAAGTGTCAACATACAAGGTTTAAAATGTTTGCTTTAAAAGATTTGAATCTTGGCAGTGCATTTCTTGTTGTGAAGTCCTCTGTGCTTTTCTGTAGGGATCCTTAACCTTATGTTGAGTTTTATAATGATAATATGTTCCAAAAGGACAGTTACCACTGTGGTTTTGATGAGAGCCTTAACTATAAGTTAATAATCATATTTCATCATTTAATTCCATTGTTTCATTCTTTAAAAGAAAAAAAGAAGAATTCCATCTCATAATTTTTTTTTTTTTCATTAAAATTCATGTCTATTTAGATGTCACTTTAAAATTCTTCTAAGTTAAGGCTGTGATTTCTTTTTTTTTTTTTTTTTTCTCTTAGTCTAATAAGGGTAAGGATGTGAGATTTTGTTTCCATTTGACTATTGCTGGTTTACCACATCCAAGAGTGGTTTATAGATATTCCTAAATATCTTTCAGTGGAGGGGGAGTGCTTTTGTGTTTTTTTTTTTATTAGGAGCAGTACGACAGACTAGTGGCACATTCTTATTACTCCTCACTGGTGCGGAGTAGTTTTCAGCGTTGCTGGGGTGAACATGCAGGGGAGGGGGATGCTCAGTTCTGGAGCAATGTTCTGTGTGGTTCGTTTATTGAGTAGCATTGTAACTTTCTTTTACTTTATTTCTTCTTTTTCCTTTTTTATCACTTCCATTTTTTATTTTGCTTTGAGAGTACATTGTAAATATTGCAAATTCAGCTATAAATGACAGAGGAGTTACAGATTAAGGTAACCTCCTGGAACTGTAGAGGGTTGCAGAAATTACAGAAGATAAAGCAAGTCATGGAAAGATCAAAAACACTTAACTCACAAATAGTGTTTCTACAGGAAACACACCTTTCCCAGGATGATGATATTAGGATAAGGAGGAGATGGCACGGCAGGGTGTTATCAGCATCTTTTAATACTCAGGCAAGAGGAGTTATGACTCTGATTCATAAATCGATCCCTTTAAATATTACAGACGTAATTGCAGATAAAGCAGGTAGATATTTAATTGTCCAGGGCACCCTCAGAACAGAATTAATAAACCTAGTCAACATATATGCTCCAAATAAAGATGACCCAAACTTTTTCAGTAACTTATTCCTTAATCTATCTTCCCTAAAAGGTCAGTATATTTTAGCTGGAGACTTTAACTGTACCTTAGACCCTATTAAAGATAAGTCGTCACATTTAGACAAAACTCACAATAAAAGCAGAGGAATAATACATCACTTTATCCAGACACTTAATCTAAAAGACATTTGGAGAGACAGAAACCCTGATGTCTCGTTCTTTTCTTGTTTTTCAAATACACACAAATTATATTCCCGGATCGATTACTTTCTAGTGTCTGGGGGCTTGTTACCCAAAATTAAAAACTGTACTTATGATAGTATCTTGATCTCAGATCATGCCCCATGTACTCTGTGCTATTCAAATTCAGGATTAAAAAAGACCCCCCCTAAATGGAGACTGCAACCAAATTGGTTGAAGGACCCAGATTTGTTGTCTTTTCTTGAGGAGAAAATAGATACTTATTTCTCAATCAATAAGACGGAAACATCAGCTACAATTCGATGGGAAGCCTTCAAGGCTTTTATTAGAGGGGAAATAATTAGCTTTACCAGCTCTAAGTCTAAAAAAGCCAAACAAAGAACAATGCTTTTAGAGTCTAAAATAAAAGTTCTGGAGGAAAAATACTACCAACACCCCTGTTCTTCAACACATCAAGAACTATTATTACTAAGAGCACAGTATAATGAAGTGACAGCCCTTAAAGTGATATTCCGGGATTGAACAAGTTGGGTCCTATCACAAGGGTTAGGGCAGAAATTACCTCTACAGCAGTGTTTATGTGGAGAAGAAACCCAGGGCGCTAGGACCTAACTCCCTCTTCCTCCTTCGGCTCTGCTCCTCTGCTGATTTGGCTGGACTCACACGGGGCCATATTTTCCTTGATCAAAAACACAAATAAACGGACTCCCACGAAAAAGTCTGATGTCGGTCTGCATTCACGCTTTATTTAGAATTTTCAGCGTTACTTTCACACAAAAACACGCTAAATAAGGGTCTAGTTCTCGTAGCGCCGTGAAAGCGTAGCGGAAGAACCAGAGCTGCAGCTCTGGCTCTGCAATAAACTGAAGTCTCTTCGCGTTGGCGTTTCACGGCGCTACGAAACTAGAAAATGGCTTCTGTGACACAGAAACACTGCTGTAGGGGTAATTTCTGCTCTTAACCTTGTGATAGGACCCAATTTGTTCCATCCCGGAATATCACTTTAAGGCCTCAAATAGTCTTTTAAGATTAAAACAAAGTTTTTTTGACTTAGGAGAAAAATCTGGGAAGATCTTGGCCTGGCGCATAAAACAACTAGAAACTGAAAGAGCAATCACTGTTCTCCAAAATCAAAATGGGACTATCGAAGACCCTATAGAAATTAATTGTGCATTTAAAGAATACTATGAAAAACTTTATAGCTCAGAAAGAGATCTGGAAGTACAAGATCAAAAAAAATATTTTTGGATGGCCTGGAAATCCCCACTATCAATGAAACTGATAGATTACAGCTTGAGGAGAATATAACAGAAGATATTACATTCGCAATAAAAAATATGAGTTCTGGGAAAGCTCCAGGACCAGACGGTTTACCCTCGGATTTTTATAAAAAATTTGAAAGTAAACTTAAAATTCCTCTCCTTGAAATGTACATTGAATCAATTCAGACGGGGGTTCTTCCATCATCTCTCAGAGGTGCTTTGATAACCCTTCTTCCAAAACCTGGGAAATTAAATAATAGATGTGAAAATTTAAGACCAATAAGTCTCTTAAATTCTGACTTAAAGATCCTTTGTAAAATTTTAGCCAAAAGATTAGAAATTCTATTGCCAAAAATTATAAGAGAGGACCAAAATGGGTTCATTGTAGGAAGACAGGGCTTCCACAATGTTCGTAGGGTTCTAAACATATTACACATTCAAAAAGAGGCTTCTGATTCAGCTTTCCTGTCTGTAGATGCTGAGAAAGCCTTTGATCGGGTGGAATGGGCTTATTTATTCGAAGTACTTGATAGGTTTGGGCTTGGGGGAAAATTTATTAGATGGGTCAAATTACTGTATAATAAACCATATGCTGAGATACTTACTAATAATAACTTGTCAAATCCAATTGAAATTAACAGAGGTTGCAGGCAAGGCTGCCCACTATCTCCTCTCCTTTTTATAATTGCAATTGAACCTTTAGCTATTGCAGTGAGAAATCATGAGCTAATATCAGGCATAGTTATTGGTAAATTGGAGCATCGCATATCACTATATGCAGATGATATAATTATTTTTATGAAACATCTAGAGAAATCCATCCCAGCCCTTATGGATTTAATTCAAAGATTTGGTAATATTTCTGGTTATAAAATTAATAACAGTAAATCCTCCTTATTATTACTGAATTCACAAGAGATAAGCAACCCACCTCCCTATCTAAGCATTTTTAAAATAGTGAAAGATTTTAAATATTTGGGAATTACGATTACTCATAGGTTGGAAGAAGTTATTCAAGCAAATTATGACCCTGTTGTTACAGCTATCCAAGAATCAATAGATAGATGGTTGCCACTCCCAATCTCACCAATAGGCAGAATTAATATATTAAAAATGAATATACTCCCCAAACAGTTATATCTTTTTCAAAACATCCCCTTACACCCTCCTCCTAATTTTTTCTTTACAATTAAAAAAATATTCAATAATTTTATTTGGAAAAACAAACGACCCAGGCTACGTCTGTCCCTCCTATACTTACCTTATGACCGGGGTGGGCTTAAGTGCCCAAACATGTTACTGTACTATTGGGCAACACAGTTAAGAACCATAAGATTTTATTATTTACAAGACAATTTACCCGCTTGGAAAGACATTGAATCCCAATCAACTAAAATACAGTTATCGGCCTACCTATACTCAGATAAGCCAAGAAAATTAAAAAAGCATACATCAAATCCCATCATTAAAAATATGATTTCGGTTTTCTATGACGTACAAAAATATTAAAAAGAATCACCAACCATTTCCCAGTACAGTCCAATTTGGGGCAATCATTTTTTTCCACCAGGCAAGTCTGATGGTGGATATAAAATGTGGGCTGACAAAGGTGTAAGTCAAATACAAGGCATTTTTGATCCACAAACAGAAATCATTAAAACATTTGATGAATTGGTAGAAAATAATAAAGTCCCTCATAAACATTTTTTTAAATATCTGCAGCTTAAGAGCTTTATAAGTTCAAGTCAAAATCAATTTCTGAGGATACCTGCTCAATCTTTACTGGAAAAAGTCTTAATTAAGAACCCTCTACAAAAAGGTGCTATTTCTGACATATACAACTCGCTTATTGATAAGTCATTGGAATCATCAAAAGGCAAATTGAAAGCATGGAGTAAAAATTTTCAAGAGGACATAGCACTTGAGGAATGGGAAAAGGCTTGCAGTAACGCACAGACTCGCACAGCAAACACCCATTTTAAACTTCTTCAGTTTAAGTGGTTGATGAGGGTATATGTCACACCAGAAATGCTGAACAAATTTAATCCTGCTATTCCAGATTTATGCTTTAAGTGTAGAGAAAATATAGGAACATTCTTCCACTGTATTTGGAAATGCCCCAAAATTAGGGAATTCTGGTTACAGGTTCGGCAGGTAATACAACAGTTTTTATCTTTCCAAGCAGTACTGGATCCTTCATATTAGGAATCTACCCCAAAAACCAAATTATACAAAGAAAGGAAATAATTTTCATGGATATTTGTCTTTTACAAGCTAAAAGAACAATAGCACTTAATTGGAAAAACAGTGAGAGGCCCAGCATTAAACGTTGGTCATGTGTTTCTTCCCTTGGAAAAAATCACTTACACTCTGAAAGATAAACAAGATCTGTTTCACAGCATTTGGAAGCCTTTTATTCAATTTCTTAGGGACAATGACTTGTCTAGTTTGCTCGAGGAGGATACGGAGAAATGATATACATTGCTGATTTCTCTACAGAAAGAAGTGTTCCTTTGACCATGTACTCTCGAAGGGTGAATATTTACAATATTGTTTAAATATTATGTTTTTTATGTTTAATATAAATTAATTTATATTTGTACTTGCTGTAATGATCTTTATTATTGTCTTTTTATTTTTATTATTATTTTATTTTATTTATTTATTCATTTTTATTAAGTTAAGGATGTTTTACAATGTAAATGTCAAAACTCAATAAACATATTGTTAACCAAAAAAAAAAAAAATTCTGGCTATAGGGATTTATTTTAGGTGGCACAACAGTCACAAGTCCAAATGAGCAACTGCACTATTGGAGTGTCATCTTATTTTTTCATGAAATGCTTTGGCAGCACAGCTCTGCATTCATGCCAGCTGATCTCTTTGAACAGTGACTGAATGAGTGAGTGTGTAAGTAAGCAAGGGAGTAAGTGAGTGAATGTGTGAGCCAGTGAATGCATGAGTGAGTGAGTGAGTGAGTAAGAGTATGTGTGGGTCACATTCATCCAGTCATTTTGTTATCAATTACATTTATGTGCTGTGTTTTCCTGCACTGTGCTGTGATTTGGTCAACCACAACAGGATGTTATTTAAGCACCTAAAACCTTTTAGAGAACACCGTTTTAGTGTGAATAATCTCCCTTAAGCTGCGTTCACAACAAACGCAACTTCACGGCCACATTCACGTTGCTCACTAAAGGCGCATCGTGTGTCCATAAATACCTCATTTTGGTCAGTGTTGCCGTCATGGCTTGATGATGTTTCACCACAATCATATCATATACCATATAATAGGATATATAAGCCAACAAACTTTATCCTTTTCACTCATCATCTGTGAGTTTTCTGCAGTCCGTCGAGGTGCAACTAATTTCCTCACTGACTAATGTTTCCCACATAGATTGTTGCTCTGTAGTCCAGAATGAAAACTGTCTGTCATGGGTACCATCACACAATCACACCGCTGATTGGCTGTTGCAGCATAATCACACACATCGCCTGAAAAGATCCACTTTTTCAACTTTGATGACTAGTGAGGAGAGACATGGCTGCATTGAACACGGCAGGAGGGTTAACCCCATCCCACCTGACTGTAGGTTGAATTTGCGCGGAGAGCGATTGCCGAGGACACTCAAGTCGATTTCAGTGTGTAGGCACCTCACACTGCCCCTCTCTTCCTGAATGTTTTCAAATAACAGCAGCTGTGTGCTTGGTGAGGAGTTCTGAAGATTTCTTGTGAGGGGCAGGTATTATTACATTATATTATTACAATGGTTTGCTTTGATGTCACAATGAGCCCAGAGTCTGAGCAGACTACAGGTGTCATAGTCCTGTTGGACAAATATTATACTTTCTTGTTTTCCTTTAGCGTTCTGTTAGAAACACCAGATGCTAATATATATGGGCAAAACAAGTTTTTTTAAAAAGTGTATTTTTCAGAGTATGCCAGCTTTAGTACCTTGTTCTCTTAAACAGCATACATTAAAATGTTCTGACTGATTGGTTTAGTTTGATTTGGGCTGCTTAAAAGCAGACAGCTTCTTTTCACATATGGTATTTTGTATCTCTACATGTTTTTTGTTGTATTCCATGTATGTTACATAACTTAAGTCTACTCATATTCACATTAATGCAATCTTTGTAAAAGTTACACATGTGGGACTATTTACCCTGCATAGGGAAGAGTTTGATTAAAATTGGTTGCAAGTATTTGGCTGAGCTCAGAGCCAGCCCAGCTGTCCCATATGAACAAAGGGTGCCTGTTCAATCTCCACACAAATAGCTCTTATTTTAAAAGATTATCAGAGGGAAGCTCAACTATCCAAGTTAGATAAACTAAAGTGCAAGGGCATCATCAAATTAAAGCAAAGATCCACCAACACTGTGATGGGTTAGTTAAGTCATTTGGGGCTCCACTAAAATGGAATTAAAATATTTATTTCCATTACTTATCCAGATGCCATGATTGCCACAAAAGTTTCCAGAAGTAAGATATTAAGATTGACAGTATTTGTCTCTAGGTTGAATCATATCAAGATGATTTAAGTGTGTGATTTACATTTTATCTTTAAAATTCAGTTATAGAGATTTGGTGGTATTTGATGGTCTTGCTATATTTTTATTATTGTTTAAAACTAAGTACAAATTATCATCTCAAATTATTTTGCCAGTCAGTCTTCATTTGTCAGAAAAGTTAAATATCTTTATTTGCATTAAATTGTTATCTTGAGACACTTTACAAAGGAGTAGGTAAAGCCATACTCCTTTCTTTGTCATCTTACATGATCTTTTTATGTGACAATGATTTCATCCTTTGCATTGTTTTGCATCAATGAGATCAAAGCTGCCGACCAAAACCAAAGGAATGCCGACTCTGCAACAACTAGGAGCGGAGAACAAGACACAAGAGCACAAGAAACCACACATTCAGCTGACCCTGCTTGAGTCACTCCACAGCTGCGTCGCTCACAGCAGAATGTGGCATTTCTTGTTCTACGCTCCTGGTTATTACAGAGTGCGCATGCGTTTGTTTGGTCAGCCGCTGCCCCGTGAGGGCACCCGTAAGTGTATCATAGAAATGCCAAGTCGTGCTGTTTAGGCTATGAACATGTGCTAAATGATGTCGTTTCAAGTAAATGGTGGACGTTAACGGCTCAGGACACTTAGATTACTGCGCACGAGCAGTATGGAGGAATATTGCCGACTTTTTGTGGACTTTTAAGGACACTGTTTGTTCGGCTCTGACCAAGTCATGATATCAATGTCAGTGGACAGCGAGGATTCCCCCAGATCTCCGGCTGCATCCTAGATGTTCCAAAACTACTCCACAGTGTTGTTGAGCATGAGGGTGAGTAGAAAATGAGGCCAAATCATTGTTTGGGTGTAGTATTCCTTTAATATTAACAATCCATGATTAAACAGTTTACCTGTGGCGGGTGTTTTGTCCATCTGTCATGCAGTGTGTGTCTTCTGCTCACAGCTGTGAGGTTAAGTGAGAGCATCTATAATTGTTGACATCTTTGACGGCATGGAAAAAACCTGAAATCTGCTAATACACCAGAATGTTTCAGAAGAACTATTCTCCCTGTTTCATTCTCATATATCATGAAGCATGTTGCTTAAATTTCTCATTGTATTTAAAGTATTGTAAAATGGCTCATTTGTCCTTTTCTTTTTTTACTGATTTTTTCATAAACGTTACTAGAGACCCCATTCTTCTGTCTTGTTATTGGCATGATTTCATAAATGAAGACTGATGTAAACGTGGTAACTAATACATCATATTAATATAGGAAACAAGTACCATAGTTGTTTGTCTATTATTCATCAACATTGTGGGTGGGTATGGAGAAAATGAAAGGCTTTAAAATAGGTGTATTATAAATTATAACATGTAATTGTTTATTTGTCCAGCATTTAAAAAAATACTGACGGAGGAATGAACTGAAGGTTATATTATTGAAAGCACTGACATCAATGCATATATTTTTCTCTATACCTACAAAGAAATGTTTGCTTTGTATTATATAGCTTACATATCTTGTCCCACAAAGCTCGCCCTTTGTCATTTGTAAGTTTCTGTAAACACTGGGCGGGTACCAATTTTACATACGTCACGTGCCGCAAAGCATTATGGGGCATTCCTTCTACTTTCCTTTTGAAAAGGATGGTCCAGTGTTTCCTGCTAAAGGAGATACTGAAGGAATCAACAACTCTCCTTTCCTTAACGTTTGGAGAATTGGAACAGTACTTATGTGGCTGACGCTTGAATGCTTCTGGGTCATTTCTTCAGTTAGAATGGTTCCTTATGAAAAAAGGACTATTCGAACACACCCTTAAGGTGTCTACACACCAAAAGTGACTTGAGCGTCTTTGCCTAACCCTCCCACGATGCGATTGCTGCTTACAAGATGATCACTTCACTCATAACACGATGTCTCTCCAGCCCAAGCAGGAAAGCCCAGACTTCCCTCTCCCTGGCCACTTCGTCCCGCTCTTCCCAGGGGATCCTGAGGCGTTCCCAGGCCTGCTGAGAGACATAGTCTCTCCAGCATGTCCTGGGTCTTCCCTGGGGCCGCCTACCGGAGGAGCGTGCCTGGAGCACCTCACCAGGGAGGCGTCCAGGAGGCATCCCAACAGATGCCCTGGCCACCTCATCTGGCTCCTCTCAACGCAGAGGAGCAGCGGTTCTACTCCGAGCCCCTCACGATTGAACGAACTTCTCACCCTATCTCTAAGGGAGAGCCCAGCCACCCTGCGACAGAAACTCAATTCTGGAGCTTGTACTTGCGATCTTGTTTTTTCAGTCATGACCCACAGCTTGTATTTTTTTTTTTAAGTTTTTTTTTTTTTGCTGTATGCTACTGTTCTAAAATACCCTCAACTTTTTAAGATAATTTTCAAACATGCTTAAGAGACAGCAAAGGCACTGTTGGTATCCCCCCCAAAAAAACATTACAAATTCTAGTGGTATAAAAAAACTTTCTGGTGTTTCTCTTTTACACTTACATTTATTCATATGATTACTCATTTATTTATTTATTTATTCATTTTCTAATACACCAAGAAGTGCAAAGATGGATTTATTTCTAAAAGCTAAAATTTTGAGAAAAAATATTTAAGGGCTATCTTTTAAAGTAGTTTAAGAAAGCTTTAAAATATATACTTGGGCTTTTTGTTTTTATGTATAGAAGTGAGACAGTGGATGGAACCAGGAAGAGGGTGAGCAGGAGAAGACAAGGCCACAGCTGGACTCGTATCCAAGATGCCAGCATGAGGTTAGAGCATCAATACATGACAAGTGCACAGATTTAAAACCACAGGGCCTTGCGTGAGGCAGCACTGGCCCTTGCATGATAGGCCACCCCCCTGGTTTTTACTATGGAGGCACCGTTGCATAATTAGTATCCTAGTACTAGTCTAGTAGTGGTAGGCTGTAGTCTTGAGTTTTATACGGAATCAAGAGACTTTGCTTTGAATGTTTTACATGTGCACAAAAAGATAAGAGAAGCTGCTACACTGATAATTACAAGTACAAGAGACAAATTCAAACAAGCAGCAGCTTTGTGAAAGCTCCGGGAACATGATTTGAAATGTTCAGAATTCTTAGAGAAAAATCAAGTTCAATGTGTAGGTAAGCATCACAGAAATTCTATAGGGGGGTAAGGGTGAGGGTCTCTGATTATCACAAGTTAAGGGAATTTCTGAGGACTGTGTGGGTGTGGTCACTTTGATATGAGAAGCAGTTGGTAAATTGGTGTTTATTAGGGCCCGAGCCGAATGGCCGGTGAAGGCCCTATTGTAATCGCTATTGTAATTGTTCTTCTGCCACTTTAACCCCAAATTGCGTGCCTTCAACTTGAGATAAACGCAAACGCGCCTATCCCCAAAGTTCAGTCACGGCGAAAAATTTATGAATCCAGTGTTTGCAAAAGTGCGCCACTGCGCCCCCTACTGGCCTTAAACTGCAGAACATCCGGCTACTTTCACGGATCGACCTGAAATTTTTCGGGCATAACTAGCATGCCCGCACCTACAAAAAAGTCTCTGCCCCCATCGTCAATTCCACACAGGAAGTTCGCAAATTAGCGATGAAAGTCGCATTTGGGCGATTTGCAGGGTACGAATTTGAACGAACTCCTCCTAGGGTTTTCATTGGATCAACTCCAGATTTGGATTGTGTATACTAGACACATTGAGGATGAAAAGTTATTAAAAGAATTTTCGAAGGTCAATGGGCGTGGCCAGAAACCACGCCCAAATTTGGCGAATTTTTGACTAACTCCAATTTGCACAAAATTTTTTGGGCATAACCCCCAGGCCAGGACGATATATAAATTGTCATTGGGAATTCCAAACAGGAACTTCGTAAATTAACGTTGAATTTCCGATTTTCGCGATTTCAAGGCTCGCATTTGAATGAACTCCTCCTAGGTTTTTTATCGGATCAATTCCAGATTGGGTTGGTGTATAGTAGACACATTGCCGATGAAAAGTTATTGAAAGATTTTTCGTAAGTCAATGGGCGTGGCCAGGAAGGACGCCCAAAGTTGACCATTTTTGGAAAACACGTAAACCTTAATAACTCTCTTGTACAATGTTAGATTCGGACCAAAACAAGCACACATGTTCACTGTCCCTGCCTGAGTTAATCTATATGCTTTGTTTCACTCTCCAATATAGCGCCCCCTGCTGGTAACAGGAAGTCTGATGTTTTACTCTATCATTAAAATCTCCTCTGTTTCGCAACGTATTTTTTACAAATATTCTCAGAAAGGGTCTTGACATCTTCATGAAGCATCAGTGTTGAGGTCGTGTCCTTAGCTGAAACGGTGTGGTGATGGCGAAGCCTCAAACTTCACTGATTGCCATGAACCTGCAAATTACTCTAACTCCTTCATTTAAGGTCCAATCTGCTTCAAAATTCACAAACATGATCAAGGTCCACCTCCTAACACATCTATAAGCTCAATTCTCTGCTACTTCAGTCACAACAAGCATTAGATATGTCATAAATTACATACATGTGGTTGCAGCAACATGCAGCGGTTGCGACATGTGGCGTGAACAACATTTAGCGGCACCAACGTTTCGCAACAGCAGCATTTGGCGAAAGCAATATGCGGCGGTAGCGTCAGGGCCCAACGGGCGCATGGGGGGCGAGGGCCCGATCATCGCCGCTTGCGGCTTTAATTTTTTATTGGTTCTGTTATTCACGATGTAATAAATTATTGTCTAAAGCCCACCCACTATACATACAATACACTCCTCAAATTTTTAAGACCAGTTGAAAAATTGCAAGATTTTACATTTTGTACTGTTGGATCTTAAGAAGGTTCTCAGAAAAGCTTAAAAATGCAAAAAGAAGAAATGGGAATGAGAAAAATAAATTGAGTAAGTGATTTATTGCAAACAACAGTTAACTGAAATAGGCTGTTCATCAGCTGATCAAAAGTTTAAGACCATGGGCTCTAATTTCGTGGCCCAGCGCAGGGGGCGCAAGCCTGGCGCACCCGGCGCTGTGTTAATTTCGCGTGGCGCACCGCCGTGCGCTGCCAATTTGACAATTTGGTAGACCGTCTGCGCAGTGATGGTAGTGACGGCGCACCAGGGGGCGGTATCGGCAGATTCAGGTTGGTGCAGTTACAATTTCGTGCCAAAAACAGTGCAGAAAGTGCGCTGAAAGCTCGCCAGCTCCAACCTGGTCTATTCTCGGCGCAAAGCGGAGCGCACCTTCCGCAGCTGTAATTTGGTGACAGGCGCACATGTGTGCACACATCAACAAAGCCTCAGAGGCAGGTTTCCAGAGTGTCAGGCACATTTTAATGCAATAAACAATCACAGCAATCACTATTTAATGTAACCGTCTGAACCAGCATATACATTGTATCTATATTAACTGTCCCGTCACATCTGATGTCGGATTAAAACCGCTTGTCATAATGGAAACTTAACCTGACGGCAGCTGGAAGTTTGATGCACATCTTACAAGTCAACAATAAACAGCCTTAATATCTGATACTGAGTATATATCTGGCTTCTCTCATTTCATTAAATTCAAAGATAAGAGGGAGAAAAAAGATGAAGAAAAAGGAGTTAAATTAAATGTATGTCACTCAGGATTTACCCGTGATTTCCCATATTTCTCTATTTTAGTCTTTATTTTAAACGTGATCTAAAAAGATGGAGTACATTATTGTAAGGAGGATGAGGCAGAGACACCGGGAGAGTATACAGCATATCACTAAAGGCTCTGCTATTTGGCGATGACAAACCAGGAGTGCAGGTGGATCACAAGCATTATAAATGGATAAGTCTTCTGCGGTGTAACTGTCTCTTAAACCAACACTATGTAGTTTTTCAAACATAATATAGTCCTTAGATATTCATCGTCATGGTCCACCACTTTACAATAAGTTGAATGACACCTCTGTCGTGTTCTGAAGTGGTCTGTATTGCTTTCACTAGCGCTATGTAACTTCGGGGTGGATGGTGGGAACCCTGCCACACTAAAAACTACAAGTTTGGACTGCTTTACGGCATAGGCTACGTCACTTCCCCCGATTCCCGATTTGTTTAAAACACGGAAGTGTCGGCGAAAGCCAAACGCGAAGCTGTAGTCATGGCGGAGGCAGCAAAGCACGCAAGAAAAAGAAAAGTTTATTTTGAGGATACTGAACAAAGAAAGCGAGAGAAAAACAAGCTGAATGCTCGGACCAGAATAAACATTGGTTCGGTTTATTCCACACTCGCTGGCGTGAAATTAAGACGAGGAGGGACGTCCGACCGATGCCGACTTGGCCCTGTTATTGCTGGACTTGTAAGTACTTGTTGATTGTTTACCATCTGTTTACAGTATTCGTGAGAACGTACCAGTATGTAGTTTTGTTTAGACCTATTTCAAGTATGTGATATCGCCAGCTCGTCGTTGTCTTTACTTTTATTCTCTTTATCGCTTCATCAGGACCGGGGCGACTTCCGGTCAAGCGAGAATCTTCCGTAGTGCTGCTTTAATT
Source organism: Scarus forsteni (assembly GCA_036419115.1). Classification (NCBI taxonomy): domain Eukaryota; kingdom Metazoa; phylum Chordata; class Actinopteri; order Labriformes; family Labridae; genus Scarus; species Scarus forsteni. The sequence goes on along the minus strand of JAZDUH010000536.1, from coordinate 8,129,099 downwards.
TTGTGCTCCTATAATGACAAAGGAACAGATTACATCTGTCCTGGGAGCTGGCCCACACGGTGACGCGTAGACCGATGCGTGCCCGATGGCCAGTCTGTTCTCCGAGCTGCTGAATGACAGCAGCTCTGACCGTCTCCAGCAGCGGGGATCATTCAGACCAATCAGACGCTGCGCCTCCGGCATAGCGCATTTAAAAGGCGAGGAGAGGCGCTCATTTGATTGGTGAAGACAGCGATCGGCTGTGTTAATCCCACTCACGTCTATTCTCCTCATACTCTGACATTTGCGCGGAGAGGCAGAGACGTGGGCGTGGACGCGCTCCTCTGCGCCTTGAGTGCGCCTCTCTTGGCACTGCAGGAAACTTGCAAAGTGCGCAGGTCACACCCCGTGCGCACGGCGAAGGCCGGCGCAGGGCAGGTGCGCCTGCGCTTGGTCTATGAAATTAGAGCCCTATAGCTCAAAACCCCTGAAAACCCCTGAAAATAGAAATAAAACCTTCAAAAAAGGTCTCAATAATGAGTAGCTGCACCATTCTTGTTCATCACCTCCAAAATTTGTTTCAGCAGGCTTGATGCCAATGTTTCCAGGCTAGTGGGAACATGCTCTCAAGTGGTGGAGATGGCCTCAAAGAGGGCATCCACTGTCTAGAACTGATGTCCATTTTTGTAAACTTCCTTTGCTCCCCATCCCCAAATGTTATCAGCTGGACTTAGATCAGGGGAACATGCAGCATCCATAAGAATGTTGTCTTTTCTGAAAAACCTAGTCATTACCACACAGACGAGGACCTTCAGACCCTCACCTTCAATGAGGGCTGCCCCTGCAACATCTGACTTTGACCTTAAATTGCTGCCAATATGTTGGCCTTTCAAGTCTGTGACCTTAAATTCTTGTTAATATGTCTTCCCAGGTGGGCTTTAATTTCTCTAAAGAATAACCCTTGTTGTATTATGATTTTCCTCATATACCCTTCCAAAATTATCCTCACAAGCAAATATGCCATAAGAGATGACACATGGCTGGAGAGTAAGATGTGTATAACAAAAGCCTTCCCCCCCTGAGGGGGGTTTGGGGGTTCTTAAAAGGGAGAGGAAATATGTATATAATCACTTGCACATACAGTGGCTTTAAGTAACAGGAAAAGAGACAGTACCCCTTGCCATGGCACGAATTCTATGTTATGTTTTGCTAGTTCTGGTTGTCTTTGCTTTTATCTGTTTATTCCTTTTTAATTTTATGTAGAAGAAAGAGTCCTATCAGGCCTTTTTGACCAGTGGGAGGAGGCAGCTGACAGATACCTGCTGACCAAGCAGAATGCAGCTTCGTAGGTAGCCAAGGTAAAAACCCTGGCATGGGAGGAGTTTGGTGAGGCCATGGAGGAAGGCTTCCTGACAGCTTTGAAGATTTTCTGGACCACAATCCGGCATCTCAAGAGGGGAAAGCAGTGTGCTGTCAACACTGTCTATGGCGGGGGTGGTGTTCTGCTTATCCCGACTCGGGACATCATGGGTCAGCAGCCATTCTCTGAGCCCCTCCCAGATGGCTGAGCTTTTGACCCTGTCTCTAAGGGAGAGTGGAGAAGTAGAGTCCTGCGAAGAAAAGAACAGCTCTTGATTGTGTGTATGAGGATAGGAATGAAGATCGAGTGGTAAATCGAGAGCTTTGCCTTGTGGCTAAGTTCCCTTTTTACCTCAATGGACCGGTGCAGAGCCTGGATCGTTGCTGGCATGGCACTGATCCGCCTGTCAATCTCCCGGTCTATCCTTCCTCTACTCTTAAACAAGACTGCAAGGTACTTAAACTCCTCCACTTGGTGTAGAATCTCCTCTCTCCAACACAGAGAGAGCACTCCACCCTCCCCTGGGCAAGGACCATGGACTTGGATATGGAGGTGCTGATTCTCATCCCAGGCACTCACACTTTGCTGCAAACCAATCCAGTGAGAGCTGCAGGTCTTGGCCCAATGAAGCCAACAGGACCACATCATCTGCAAAAAGCAGCAACCTGATCCTGTGGTCACCAAACCGGAACCTCTCAACACCCTGGCTGCATCTGGAAATTCTGTCCATAAAAGTAATGAGCAGAACCAGTGACAAAGGGCAGCCCTGGGGGAGTCCAATCCCCACTGGAAATGATTCTGATTTAATGCCGGCAATGTAGACCAGCTTCTGGCACCGGTTGTGCAGAGTAGACGGCCCGCATCAAGGGGTCCGCTACCCCTCCGAAGCATCCCCCTCAGAACCCCACAAGGGGCATGTTTGAATTCCTTTTCCAAGTCCACAAAACACATGTAGACTGGTTGGGCAAACTCCCATACATCCTCGAGGACCCTATGAAAGATATAGAGCTGGTCAACAGTTCCACAACCAGGAAAAAAAACACATTGCTCCTCCTGAATCTGAGGTTCAACTATCCGGCAGACCCTCCTCTCCAGTACCCCTAAATAGACCAAGGAGTGTGTTCCCCCTGCAGTTGGAGCACACCCTCCAGCCCCTCTTCTTGAAAAGCGGGACCACAACTACAGTCTGTCAATCCAGTGGTACTGTCCCCAATGTCCATGCAATGTTGCAGAGTCGTGTCAGCCATGACCGCTCCAAAACATCCAGGGCCTTGAGGAACTTCAGGCAGATCTCATCCACCCCGACCCCTGGAGCCCTGAGGAGCTTTTTGACCACCTCAGGGACCTCAGCTCCAGAGATAGAAGAGCCCACCACAGAGTCCCCCAGGTCTGCTTCCACACTGGAGGACATGCTGGGGCTAGTAAGGAGGTATTCTAAGTATTCCTTCCACCGACCCATGATATCCCGAGTCGAGGTCAGCAGAACACCACCCCCACCATAGACAGTGTTGACAGCACACTGCTTTTCCCTCCTGAGACACCAGATGGTGGCCCAGAATCTTTGCAAAGCCATAAGGAAATCTTCCTCCATGGCCTCACCAAACTTCTCCTATGCCCAGGTTCTTGCCTCGGCTACCTATGGAGCTGCATTCCGCTTGGCCAGCCAGTATCAGTCAGCTGCCTCTGGAGTCCCGATGGACAAAACTGCCTGATAGGACTCCTTCTTCAACATAAAATTAAAAAAGGAATAAATGGATGAAAGCATAGACAACTAGAAAAGCACTTGGAGAGCGTGGACCTCTGCCAGCGCTACAGTCCTCACCCATATTGTGATTTTCACCATAAATATTGGTTCTACCTTCACTTCATCTAAATATTTGGATCCCTTGACCATGAAAACATACCATTAGCAATTGGATTCATAATGATATCTATTTTAATTCAGTAGTTATTCACGAAAATTACATTTGTCGTCATGGTGGTTTTACACTGATATGGATCACTTCCAAAATCGAATAATTTGTTCCTTGTCCCAATCAAAAAAATTCCCAAAAATTTCATTGGTATCTGTCTATAACTTTTTGATTTATGTTGCTAACAGAGAAACAAACAAACAAACAAACAGATGCCAAAAACAACATAACCTCCTTGGTGGAGGTAACCAGAACTAACAAACCATAACATAGAACTAGTGCAATGACAAGGAGTACTATCTCTTTTCCTGTTACATAAAGCCACTGTTTAATTATATATGAAGTCATGGAAAAAATATTTTACCACCCTTGTTTTCTTTAATTTTTTGTTCGCCTGGTACCACTAAAGGTATATTAACTGAAGAATACAATGAACATAACCAAAATTGCAGCTGATTCCATAATGCTTTGTCTTATTTGACATACTTTAGATCAACCGTATTCCCAGGGTATATAATAGGCCATTTCATTTTATAAGCAGCACTGCACATTCAAAGGCTTGAGTGGTTTTCCTGCTTAAATTCAAGCTGTAGCACAACTCAGAAGCTGTCAGCTCTCTCATAATGCCTAAACAAAATAATTATGTGAAGCCACAAAGGGCTTCTTGGTACTGCTGAAAAGTGGCATGAGTGAGTAACAGGTAGCCAAAAAACTGAAGATATCCAAGGCAGCTGTTCATTACACCAAGACATAGCAAGCTGAACAAAGTCCTACCATATTGTTAGCTGGTCAAAGCAGGTAACATCTTCTACCCCACGAGGGGAGCGTGCCCTCATCCATTCCTGTGTCAGGAATCATCATTAGACCTCCAGGGACCTTAAAAGTGAGTGGGCACTGTCAAGAAATGTGACTTGTTCAGCAAGGACAGTTTGAAACAGACTTCTTGAAGCTGGTCTGAGTCACAGAGGGCACAGAAGGAGCCCTTCATCAACGAAAGGCAGAGGAAGGCCCTGGTAGGCTTTTCTAGGGATCACAAGGATTGAACTGTTGATGGTTGGGGTAAGGTTCTCTTAGGAAGTCTGCAAGCCAGAATGTCTGGCCCCTACTGTAAAGCATGGGGGTGGACAGGTGATGATCTGTAGATGGATGTTCTATCCATACTGTGTCAGTATGGATAAAACAGGGCAAATGCAATTGTGTGAAGGGTGAATAAACCAGGTCACGTACAGGGCTACTCTTGAAAATGGTCTTCTTCCAACAGTTGATATGCTCTTTACTGCCTCAAATTAGTTTCCAACAGGACAATGCCCTTTGCTACACTGCAAGGTCAGTTAAAGTATAGAAAGAGAACCAGAACATTTGAAACATGCCCTGGCCTGCCCAATCTCCAGATCAAAATGCAATTAAAAATCTGAGGAACATGTACACACTAAAGATGGAGAACCATGTTCCAAAAACAAGCCCAAAAACAAAGCAAACTTATTTGATTTTTTTGCACCAGTAATGGGCTGCTGTGACAACAGAACAATGTTGGAAGCTGGTGGAGAGCATGCCAAAATGCATGGCTGCAGTCATCAAAAACAATGGACCTGCAATCAAGAACTAACTCCTGTGTGTATCATTTGACTGACAAATAGTAAGAAACATTGAATGCCTAAAAACACTGTTTTTGGCAGTAATGTCAGTAATGTCATAGCTATTAATGTATGAACTCAAATCATTTTGGTCATTATCAAGAAATAAAATAAAAGTAAATTAAAGTTAAGCTCTGATGTCGATAAAATTGTTGGTACCCTTCCTTAGGTACCCTTAAAGAAAGAAAAACCCATAATGGCCACTGAAATAACTTGAAACTGAAAAATAGATACATAAATAAAAATTTAACAAAAATTAAATAATGAATATCAAACACAAAATCAGTATCAGATTATGCCATCTGTTGCTTTTTGGGCAAAAGTGGACTTAATGGAAGGACACCTTCTATTAAATTGCAAGAAAGTCATTATAAAAGGGAGACTGGAATTTGCCAAAATGCATAATGAAAAGCCACAAAGCTTTTGGGAGAATGTCCTTTGGACAGATGAGACAAAACTGGAGATTTTTGACTAGTCAAATCAGCTCTATGTTCGAGAATGGAAAAATGACGCATACAAAGAAATGCATACTGTACCTACTGTGAAATATGGAGGTGGCTCAGTTACTGTATGATCTCTGGCTGCTTTGCTGCATCTGGGACACAGGGTGTCTTGAATCAGTGCAGGGTACAATGAATGTGCAGCCTAGTGTCAGAAAGTTTGATCTCAGTGGCAGGTCATGTGTCATCCAACAGGATAATGACCCAAAACACACAGCCAAAAACACAGAAGAATGACTCAGAACAAAACATTGGACTTTTCTGAAGTGGCTCTTTATGATCCCTGATCTAAATCCTATTGAACATTTGTGGAAAGACCTGAAACATACAGGGCTCTAATTTCGTAGACCAGGCGCAGATGCAGGCGCACCTACTCTGCGCCGCATGGACAGGGTGTGACCAGCGCACTTTGCAAGTTTCCTGCAGTGCCAAGAGAGGTGCAGAGAGGTGCAGAGAGGCTCAGAGAGGCGCAGAGAGGTGCATCCATGCCTCCGTCCCTGCCCCTCAGCGCAAGTGCCAGAGAGGGAGGAGAAAAGGCGTGAGTGGGTTTAACACAGCCGAGTGCTGTCTTCACCAATCAAATGACCGCCTCTCCTTGCCTTTAAATGCGCTGCGGCCGAGGCGCAGCGACTGATTCTGAATGATCCCCGCCACGGCGGAAACAGTGCGCTGGAAAGACCCGGTAGCGGAGATGGTCAGAGCTACTGTCATTTCAGCATCTGGGAGAACGGACAGGCCATCGGGGCGCGCATTGAAGGCCATCGGGGCGCGCATCGAAGGCCACGAAGCGCACCACCGTGTGGGCCAGCTCCCGGGACAGATGTAATCTGTTCCTTTGTTATTAATAGGAGTACAAAATTAAGAGACAGTTACACAGCAGCTGGCTTATCCATTCATAATGCTTGTGATCCACCTGCACTCCTGGTTTGTCATCGCCAAATAGCAGAGCCTTTGGTGTTATGCTGTATATTCTCCTGGTGTCTCCGCCTCATCCTCCTTGCAATAATGCACTCCATCTTTTTAGATCACATTAAGAATAAAGACTAAAACAGAGAAATATGGGAAAACACAGGTAAATCCTTAGTGACATACATTCATTTTCTCTTTTTTCTTCGTCTTTTTTCTCCCTCTTTTCTTTGAATTTAATGAAATGAGAGAAGCAAGATATATATTCAGTATCAGATGTTAATGCCGTTTATTGTTGACTCTTAAGATGTGCATCAAATTTCCAGCTCCTGTCAGGTTAATTTTCCATTATGACAAACGGCTTTAATCCGACATCAGATGTGATGGGACAGTCAATATACAAACCCAAAACCAGTGAAGTTGGCACATTGTGTAAATCGTAAATAAAAACAGAATACAATGATTTGAAAATCCCTTTCAACCTATATTCAATTGAATACACAGCAAACACAAGATACTTAACGTTTAAACTGGTAAACTTTATTTTTTGCAAATATTAGCTCATTTGGAATTTGATGCCTGCAACATGTTTCAAAAAAGTTGGCACAAGTGGCAAAAAAGACTCAGAAAGTTGAGGAATGCTCAACAAACACTTATTTGGAACATCCCACAGGTGAACAGGCTAATTGGGAACAGGTGGGTGCCATGATTGGGTATAATAGCAGCTTTCCTGAAATGCTCAGTCATTCACAAACAAGGATGGGGCGAGGGTCACCACTTTGTGAACAAATGCGTGAGCAAATTGTCCAACAGTTTAAGAACAACATTTCTCAACGAGCTATTGCAAAGAATTTAGGGATTTCATCATCTACGGTCCGTAAAATCATCAAAAGGTTCAGAGAATCTGGAGAAATTACTGCACATAAGCGGCAAGGCCGAAGACCAACATTTAATGCCAGATCCCTCAGGCAGTACTGCATCAAAAACCAGCATCACTGTGTAAAGGACATCACCACATGGGCTCAGGAACACTTCAGAAAACCACTGTCAGTAACTACAGTTCATCACTACATCTGTAAGTGCAAGTTAAAACTCTACTATGCAAAGCCAAAGCCATTTATCAACAACGCCCAGAAACGCCGCCAGCTTCGCTGGGCCCGAGCTCATCTAAGATGGACTGATGCAAAGTGGAAAAGTGTTCCGTGGTCGGACAAGTCCCCATTTCAAATTGTTTTTGGAAACTGTGGTCGTGGTGTCCTCCGGACCAAAGAGGAAAAGAACCAGCCGGACTGTTATAGGCGCAAAGTTCAAAAGCCAGCATCTGTGATGGTATGAGGGTGTATTAGTGCCCAAGGCATGTGTCAAGTTATTTCTCCCACTTGAAGGGGTCAGAGCATCCACCAGGCTTAGGATCAACTGGATTTTACTCATTCAATAAGCATCCAAGGCAATCACTTTCTTCACTTTCTCTTTTTATTTGAAACTTCCAGTGTAGAAAGCATGTGGATTAGTGGGTTAGGTAAAAAACCTTTGAATGAAAAAGCAAACACATACATGCACATGAACAAACTTAAATTTTCAAATGCAATACCATACTTTTAAATAATATTTTTAAATGTGAGACTATTTCTAGATCAAAAGAAATATTTTAAACCAAGTACTTTTAACTTTTACATTTTAATCAATTTCATTTGCTCTTTGTTACCTTTTAAACTGTTTTATCAATATTTAACTAAATATTTAATTGTCTTTTAAACATTTTAGCATATTTATTTAAATAATGTGATATCTTAAATGATCGTATTTTTTACACCCCTATTGTGCACCCCACTAAGCCCATGACGCGCAACAAATGTATTCATTTCTCCCCAGTGAATCACCGCTATGCCCAAACAGTTAAACTAGGTCAGACTCTTATAAACTCGCCTCCTCTGTCACATACAAAAATATTTGCAACAAATAGTAAATGAATATATGAGCAGGCAGTGTTTTAAGGAGAAAAGTGAGCGCTTTGCGCTTAAACAGATGAACAATGCGCGCGTGCCCGTGCCGGCGCCGAAGCGGTCTGCCGCAAAGACGCCAACAAGTCAACAACTAATAAACAGAATTGAATAAATTTTTATAAACTTTTCTCTTACCGGTAGCCCTCCTGGTATTTAGGGTGCTCTTAATAGAATCTTATTCAGCCTGTCTCGCATCCTGGACTTCTGGGCGTCTCAGGGTGAGTGACTGACTCAGGTGTCTGCCTCAGGTGAGAGCAGCACCTCTGATTTCAGATCCTTTTCCGGTTAGAAACGGGGTATTATCTAAAATATTTAATCAACATATATTTTTTCCAAAATTACCTTGCTTCTTCTTGTAAATAATGTTGGTTAATATTTATACGTTATGATTTTGATATTTAGTAGCCTACTTTTTAACGCCAACCATCTATCCTACGTCTTTTATTATTACCTCTGTCCACTTTTAATGCATTTTAGTACCGCTGAATCCCTTTAACAACTGCTTTTTAACGGTTTTAACATTTTTACCTACTTTTAAAAGGATTATGGGCTTTTTAATGGTTTTAATATTTTAGTCAATAATAACAGAAGAAAATCAGGAAAGTCTATGAACATAAATGAGAATTTGGCGTGCCAAACGTTCTTTTAAGAGTCTTTGCTATTGTGTTGATGTTTTACCAATAATTTATATGGATTTTTTATCTGGATTAGTACATAATTATTTTAATCCTGATGAATTTATTCGTTCTTAATTAACTTATTATTTTAAAGCATAATAATATCAGAGATTCAATTGATTCATAATTCTGTTTCCTTTTATATTATATATTCTGATCCTTACAAAAAATAAAAGAGAGATTATTTTTAATCAAATCTATTTTATAAGTCTAGATAGACTATTTTCGGAGTTTGACTTTACAGCATGGGTAACTTACACATCTGTGAAGGCACCATTAATGCTGAAAGGTACATACAGGTTTTGGAGCAACATATGTTGCCATCCAAGGAACCGGGCCGGGTCTAGCCAGGAATGTATGAGGGGGCAGCCACAAATGTTGAGGGGGCATTGTGCTCCAGCACCCTTTACCATGTCTAACTGACAAATTTACTCTCTAGGATGCGGGTACACTGAGCAAGTACCTTGTAAAGTAGTGTCGTCTCAAATGCTTGGCACTTGTTTTATTGTAGTTATTGTTGTTAGACTAGGGCTGGGCGATGTGGCCTCAAATCAATATCACGATATATTGAGCACCTCACCTAGATAATGATAAATGGACAATAATTCCCTATATTATTAGTACTGTATTATTCATATTATTAGTTTTCAAGTTGTGAAAAGTAGGAAATAACTGACAACTCTTTAAAAAAAAAAGTTTGCATTGCAGTTTGTTTTTTTTTAATGTATTTTTTGGCCATTTTGTGCCTTTATTGATAGGAGAGAGACAGTGGTGAAAGGGGGAGAGAGTAGGGGAAGACACTCTGCAAACTGGTCACAGGCGGGACCCGAACCTGGACCGGCAGAAGCATGTACATGGGATGCCTCGCTGCTAACCACTCCGCCAAACCAGCACCCCAGCATTGCAGTTTTAAAAAAACAGGCAAGTTCCATAAACATTCAGAAATAAATAACTTACATCTAACCCTCTCCCATTCGTCATCAATACAGTGCAGCGTAAGGGTCATTTCATAGTCAACGCAAAGGCATGCAAACACGAACGCACCACGTGTCAGCCTCCCTGTTTTTTGTGCTATGCACTGTTCATATTCATGATTTAACAACATGTTAAATTATTTGTTTTAAAAATGTAAATTACTTATCAAAAAGACTTAACAATTCAACTACCAGTGAATGAGCACTAGAATGCATGTGATAATATAGATTGAAAAATCAGCCGAAGTGATACCTCTTCTCTGAATATACAAGCTAAGTCAGTGTGCTGCTGTTAGCCAGTGAAAATAGAGCGGAGTGGCACCTCTTTACTTTGTTACATAATCTATGTCAGTGCGCTGCTGTGGCTGGAAATTTCCTTTGCCTTTTGGCCTCGAATGGTGCCGGTGCAGTTGTTGTAATTTTTTTTTCTTGGTGGTGGTGGTGTAGGTAAAACCCTACTTACCATGTCTTGACTTTTGAAAGATTGATTTAAGACATTTTAATGCCAATTAAGGCCTTGATTTTAGATCAATGAATTCAATTCCTTTTAAGACTTTTTTTGGGGGGATGGGGTAACCGAAACAACCGACATGGGCAGGATTACGTCGGTTAGAGACCCTAAATGTCGGTTTCGGTTATTTTTCGATTAATTGTCCAGCCCTATGTTAGACTAACCATATTTATTTCATGAACTTGGATTGCTGTTAGGTGTATGTCCCTCAACCTAAACTGATTGCACTTTGTCAGGCCTCTACCCTAAGACCTGCCCAACTTGGGTGTCCCTATGAAGACTAGCTTCTGTTGGTATAGCTCTTAGGGTCACTGAGGCACTCAAACCTCCTGACCACGATAAGGTGGCAATCCCTCAGGAGGATGTTTTTGTATTTTTTTGTATTTTTTGTGGGTTTTTTTTTTTTTTATAATACCCTTAGGAGGATGTTTTTGTTTAGTATTTATTTATTTTTTTTCATTATTTTTATTTTTTTCAATAAAATTAAAGAAATCAAACAAAGGCTATTAGCCTAGACAAAACAAACAACTTAACAGTTACTTAGGTCTACTGGATGAGACCATTAGGCATGTATAAAACATGTCCACAACAAAAGCAACTTACAAAAATACCCAGCAAATTGTCAACATCAACAAACAGAACAGATGTTGCCCAGGCTAGAATAGCTGGTGATGAACCAAAATGAACATTTTTGTAAAGGCTTTTTTATATTTTAAGTTTTTATTTTATTTTTATAAGACAAAAATAATAAAAGAAAGGCCTATTATGCAGCAAAACTTGCACAATTACGAATTGCCTTTTTTTAAAGTTTGTCCGAGCGGTCTTGCCTTACTGTAGGCTGTTCTCTTCCCTTGTTGTGCTGATTAGCTGTGGCTTTGACCAGCTGTGACGCCGCAGATTCTATCAGAGATGTTGTGTTTGTTTCTTCTTGCTACTAAAATGATAAGTACACCATCTTTCAATTTCTAATCCGACTGAATAATTAATTAGAATTAAAATAATTACACAGAGGCTATATAACAATTTTCATATAAACTTCACTGGGAAATTCACCAATTAATGTTCGCTCGTGTAAAGGTTAACTTCAACATCTTTTAAGGTGCCAGTTATTTTTGCTTTTGCGTTTTTGCTGGCCACTAATTTTAGTTATATTCTCCTAAGTCTCTAGGTCAATGGCAGCCTCCTATTTCCCTTGGCAGACTCTCTCACAAATTCGTCCATGTCCAGCTTGTTTGTAATGGACTTTTCATGGGCCAAGATAACCAAGTTCCTCTTTCTGCAATGCAGCATAGTTCTGCGAAAGGGGGTTAAGACACGGGACAGTGTAGAAAGAGCTCTCACATGCAGCTGAAGAAACCCCAATGACCAGTGCTGTAATGTACAACTTGTACAGCGAGGGAAATGCTGCCTTGTAGTGCTGTAGGGTTTTGCACACTGTAGATAGATCTGGTTCATTGGGGCATTCCTTAAGCAACATGGGCTTTGTCACCAGGATTTCATTTTTCAGACATCCTGCATCAGTGCCAGCCAGCTCAGCCAACGGATGCAACAGAGCTCCGTGAAGGAATGTGTCAGATGAAGGCACAAGGCTGGACGTGGCCTTCATCAGCTCCAAATTCTTCTGGCAGAATCTCGTCTCCATCTCAGTAATTAGCCTATCCAGAATGTTTAGTATAGGTCTTTTAAGTGACTTATGGGGGGGGACACTGTCATCCGTGTCTGTGTGGCCCACTGTTGTAATTACAACACTGTCACTGAGGTGCCTATTCATTGTCCTCCTTCTCTTTGCAGGAAGGTCATCCCCAGCTGCGGTGTGATCTCCCTCTCCCCGCTCATCACTGTGATCCCTCATGGCCCTCAAAGAATCCAGTGCTGTACCAACCATATTTGAGGCTCTGCACATATCCACAGACGGAGACTGTAGCATGGCATTTGCTGGTGTCAGTAGACCAAGCACTTGAACCAGAAACTTGCCAATTTCAAAGAAGTGCTACCTCTTAATCTGACAGAGCAGGTTTGATGCTTCAGTGCACAGATCCACTGCAGCATCATCATCCTTTGCCACCTCAGACAGAACAGTTATGCAATGTTCAATTTGTCACCTCATAGTGGCTTGTCCACCGGATTTGGAGTAGCCTCCTAAGATTAGGAGCATCATACTTCCTAGTGATGTAGTGGTGCTGAAAAAAGTTGTACAAGGAAGAAGACAGATCAAAAAATCTTTTAGTACATTGTTCGCTCTGCATGGCATGCACAACCACCAGGTGCAGTTGGTGGTTATAGCAGTGAATGTAGGGTATATACTTTTCCAGCTTCTGTTGGAGCAGAGCTTGAACGCCTCCTCTCACCCCACTCATCACTGAGGGGCCGTTTACATGGAAACTCCTGACTTGAAGCCGCAAAGATTCTCCCTTTCCGTTTTCGAATTCTTCTGCGTTTACATGACAACGCTCGGAGACGAGTTAATCCCCTGTAAATCCGCTGTAGTGTGCATGCCGGTTCAGTAGATGGCGGTGTAGGTCTGCAGAGAGGCAGCGCTGCTACAACACACGAACGAAGAAGAAAACCTTTCACAAACAACAATGGCGAACAGGCGCACAGAGAAGCAGGAGTTCCTTTTTGGACAACAAATCAGTTCGGACAACAAATCTGTCTGGATAGTTTTTTCTGGATAACAAACCGAGCACGGTAAGACGCTCACACGTTACCCGGCGGACGGAGGAAGCTGCTGTTGTTCCTGGTATGCGCGCGGCCTCCATGTGAAAGAGTACTGCGCATGCGGTGACGTCAGCGTTTCCCCCTGAAACGCTCTGCTCTGTGTTTACACGAGGCGGGATAGGGGAGCGGAATCAAATCTTTCCGCTCTGGGGAGCGGTGTCAAAAGTTTCCGTTTTCACTGGAAACGCAACATGGTCTCATCTAAACGGAAGGCCAAAACGCAACGAAATGTTTGCGGAATCGATCGTTTTCGGCGTCATGTAAACGGCCCCTGAAGCTCCATCATAACACTCGCTAAGAATGTTGTCAGCACTGTAACCAGCATCAGAGAGGCACTTCAGGATCTCAGAGGTTATGTACTCTGCATCTAGTTGGTTGAGGTGAAGCAGCCCAATGAGATGCTCCTCGGGTAGGGAAGCACTGACAAACCTGATCATAACTGACAGGTTTTCGACATTACACCTGTCCCTGGTCCCATCACTCTTGAGGCAAAACCCCACAGCATCAGCATTTTCATATTTTTTTTAATCTCTCCAAGCACCATGCTTGCCATTGTGTCAATTATTTCATTTTGTATGTGATTTGATGTGTATGTTGCATTCTTTGGGATACCCTTGGCGATGCTAGCTAGTTTTTCATCTTTCTCAAGGGTATACTCCATTAACTTAAGAAAAAGCCCAGAAGCAATATCACCATCATGACCAGCAGCATCACGCCTGAGTTCCGTTGTTCCGCGTAAACCCAACTCATTGACACAGAGGAACTTCACAGCGTTGCCCACACTCTTGACATAGTACCGGTTTTTCTCTACCTGTGTCTTGCCAACCAGTAATGTGTCAACATTCCCCCCAGTAGCCTCTCTCTTCTGGTGCTCAGCCCAGAGAGTAGAAGCATGCACATGGTTGTGGGAAGACACATGCCTCTGCAGCCCTTTGTCACTTTCCAGTGCAACTTTCCAGTTGTTGAAACCAGTCAAAGTGAACACAACATCCCTCTCATTCACAGTGCTGTATTTGCGACAGGGAAAGCAGAAACATGCATCCCGTTCAGCAGAGTATTCAAGCCATGGTCGTGTGCGGTACCAGGAAGGATTGAATGACCCCAGTTTTTTGCCAAATACACGTTTTGGATAGCTACTTAATAATAGCTGGGATGGTGCAATGGTGGTTAAATCACTGGGTAAAATGGGAAGTTTGGGGTTGACTGTAACAACACCTTGGAAAGGAGGAGGTAGAGTAGAAGTAGTGCTCGCTGGTGTTATGCTAGCTACTGTTGGAGTGATGCAGGCAGCAGGATCACTGCTAATGTTAGCTGATGTGCTGCTAGCTACATCACTGGTAGGGGTAGGTGCAGTGCTAGCTGCTGAGATGCTGGCTACAGCATCGCCACCATGATCTCCACTGGTAGGGGCAGGAGCAAGTTTTTTAAAAGCTCTGAAAAACGGATGCATTGTAAGTATGTAACCTCTGAATGACCAGCAGAATAGAATGCAAGCAATCTCTACACTAGTGTTCTATCGTATGTCACTTGAGGAGAATGAGATACACGAGGTTGACACAAGTCTTAAAACAAGCTGCTGAAAGTTTTGCAGGAGTGGAAAAGTGAAGATGCGATTGTAAGTTAGCAGCCAGATTGCACAAGTTGGGCGGGGGCGGGGCTTTCTTTAGGGGTCTGCAGGCACAGATCTTTTGTGCTCAGTCTGTGGCAGGGAGCGGACAGTGCTCTCTCCCCGTGCTGTGACACATGACAGGCCAGTGGGCCCACACACCCTGATCTAGGAGAATAGGCTACAGCTTAGCTACTAGAAGAATTGGGTTATATGGTTTTGGTTGTTGTTGTTGACTGAACAAATGAAGATTTTCAAGCAAAATATTAACTCTTGTTTTTATTATGTTATTAGCAATTAGGTATGTCACTACACAAAACATTATGAACGAGTTTAACAGAGCTCCTTTGCTTTGCATTCAAACAACCGCTGCTGGTGCCCCGCTAGCAGCACCCCTCCAGCAGATGAGGCTCTAGGCAACTGCCTATACCGAGGGATAGCAGACAGCTATCCCTCATGGCGAGCCGGCAGCAGGCCGATACACTGAGCAGAGCGAAAAGGGGAGATGGAGCGGAGGCGAGAAACATGACACGAGAAACAGCTTGATATATTTTATATTTGAGGGGGCAAGCAAGACATTAAGACATTAAGAAGTGGAGTGGAGGAGAGAGGCATGAGATAATAAAAATATATTAAATATCATATATTTTGGGGGATTTAGTTTGAGGGGGCACAACATTTATTTGAGGGGGCCAGGCCTCCTCTTGCCCCTGCGTAGACCCGGCCCTGCCAAGGAACGTCGTTTTCATGGACGCCCCTGCTTATTTCAGCAAGACAATGCCAAGCCACATTCTACATGTGTTACAACAGCGTGGCTTCGTAGTAAAAGAGTGCGGGTACTAGACTGGCCTGCCTGTAGTCCAGACCTGTCCCCCATTGAAAACATGTGGCGCATTACGAAGCATAAAATACAACAACGGAGACCCCGGACTGCTGAACAACTTAAGCTGTACATCAAGCAAGAATGGGAAAGAATTCCACCTGAAAAGCTTCAAAAATTGGTCTCCTCAGTTCCCAAACGTTTACTTAGTGTTGTTAAAAGGAAAGGCGATGTAACACAGTGGTAAAAATGCCCTGTGCCAACTTTTTTGAAATGTGTTGCTGCCATTAAATTCTAAGTTGATGATTATTTGCAAAAGAAAAAAAAGTTTCTCAGTTTGAACATTAAATGTCTTGTCTTTGCTGTGTATTCAATTGAATATAAGTTGAAAAGGATTTGCAAATCAGTGTATTCTGTTTTTATTTACGATTTACACAACGTGCCAACTTCACTGGTTTTGGGTTTGTAGATACAAATCAATATGTATATGTTTGTATATATGTATATATGCTGGTTCAGACGGTTACTTTAAATAGTGATTGCTGTGATTGTTTATTGCGTTAAAATGTGCCTGACAGTCTGGAAACCTGCCTCTGAGGCTTTGTCGACGTGTGTGCACATGTGCGCCTGTCACCAATTTACAGCTGCGGAGTGTGTGCTTCGCTTGCGCCGAGAATAGACCAGGTTGGAGCTGACGAGCTTTCAGTGCATCTTCCGCACAGTTTTTTCGCACGAAACTGTCACAACCTGAATCTGTCGGCACCTCCCCCTGGTGCGCTGTCACACCCATATCTGCGCACTCGGTCTACCAAATTGTCAAATTGGCAGCACACAGCGGTGCGCCGGACAAAATTAACACTGCACGGGATGCGCCAGGCTTGTGCACCCTGCACTGCGCCATGAAATTAGGCCCCACAGTCTTGAGAAGACATCCTTCAAATTGCACACAGCATGAGCAGTGTTCTGACAAGGAAAGAAAGAAAGAAAGAAAGAAAGAAAGAAAGAAAGAAAGAAAGAAAGAAAGAAACCTACAATCATGCATTAATGGAGAGATATCAGAGTGATGGCTTGCTGCTCCTGAAGAAGCGCTACCGAGCAGTTGTTGGAGGAGGGTTGAGTGCCTTGCTCAAGGGCACTTCTGCAGTGCCCAGGATGTCAGCTGGCACCTCTCCAGCTATTGGGTATCTGTCCACAGGGCCAGAAGTCTCATTGAGAGTTACAAAAACTTGTGCAACAAATTTTTAGGTTAAGGGTTCAATCATTCTGATCAGGCCATTGTCATTAGCTTGTTTTCTAAAACAATTCTGTTGAACCATAATTAAAAAAGCAATGTCTGATTTTTAATTAGTGAACTTTAAGTTATTTTGTATTTATTTTTTTCAGTTTAAAGTTATTTCAGTGACCACTGTGAGTTTTCTTTCTTTTACAGAAGGGTAGCAACAATTTTGCACACGTGTGTATAACATTAGAATCATTCTATTTTGTTACAAGAGGGACGTTGATTTAAGTTTCTGGCAATAATATTTAGAAACCAAACAA
This sequence comes from Scarus forsteni, assembly GCA_036419115.1. NCBI lineage: Eukaryota > Metazoa > Chordata > Actinopteri > Labriformes > Labridae > Scarus > Scarus forsteni. The sequence goes on along the minus strand of JAZDUH010000536.1, from coordinate 8,111,959 downwards.
AAACATTTGAACTGAGAAAGATGCCCCAATCAGAATTCCTAAATGGGACTTAAGATTTTATATTTTACTTTTAACACCTGACAGTCAATATGAGCATGCAATATATTACACAGTCACAGAGTGTTTCATGATAATAAAAATAATGGTTCTTATCTAAAAAACAAAAATGAATACAAAATAAAACATTGTCAGTGCTTAAAATGCCAACAAATGTTATTGTATGAAGGTAAATCCATATTTATCAAGAAACTTTAACTGAAATATAGTTTAAATCCACCACATCAGTGACTTGGCTGTAACAATTTTCTTGTTTGCGAAAGTCACTGCAGAGTGTTGAAGCAACATTAAAGAAAAAGTAGGCCGAGCAGCCTATTTTATTGTAACTAACAAAGCTTCGTAGAGATTCTTAGTATCTGTATATACTATTGTCGTAAACGAGGCACAGAAAAAAGGACACAAATGCAAAACATCAGACTTGTAGTTTTTTTGGACAAAAGGGTTTCATGATTTACCAGGTTGGTTCACAAAAAGGCAGTCAGAATCAGGTAACGGTATCCAAAAAACGTGAGGCAAAAAAGGCAAGATCTGTAAACAGCCAGGGTTGTAAACAGCTAGACAAGAGAAGAAGAATGCTGAAACGAGACTGAGGCACAACAAAGTGGAACAAGACAACAGGATACATGAGGTTAAATACAAGAGGTAATGTTGGGTGTGGGAGAACGGTACAGTGAACAATCAAAAGGAAGGTGTGACAAGACAGGCAGGGCAGACAGGAACAGGTCTGGAGCAGATGGGTTATTGCTTCAACATACAAGAGGAAGGATGTGACAAAAGACATGAATGTGCAAAACAAAGCGAAACTTAACAGTCATGACAGATACAAACTTCTTTTGTTTAAGACTTCTGGAGAAGGTTAAGTTCCATGTCCTTACCTTTTTTTCTATTTCCTTTCCACAGTAAATACACTTGGAATTATTTTCCACTTTTCTAGTCTGTCTGACTACTCAAGCAGTCACTTTACACACAACTGACACAGTAGTGGGAGCAATTTGGAGTTAAGTGTTTTGCCCAAGGACACATCACCATGTGACAGTCAGAGCTGGGCTTGAATCTGCAACCTTCAAATTACAAAAAGAGCACAGTATCAGTCTGTGCCACAAACACCAAAAACAGTCAGAGTTCTTCATATATTTACCTATAGCTTGGGAGACAGAATACACAAAGGTCTTTAAGTACAAGAACAATCACTTAGATAAAGTTCAGCTCAAGCATAGGTGAAGATAATGCGTTATACAGTAAATCTGCTTCAGTAAAATACATTTTAAGTACTGTGTACACAGAGTGCACCTTGCTTTATCTATTGTACAATGAACATCAGCTGGAGTGTGATGTGTCAACCAATTATTTGTTTGATACAAAAGTAGAAACTTGACCAAAAATAACACACAGGAGCAATTCGCTCTGACATAAAAACATTGGATATTATTTGTACACTGAGATATTGCATTTCATGAACACATTGCTCTTCATCTGACCCTATAAATACCAAGTACCAAATATTAAAATTGGGTTAGTAATAAAATATTAACCCACCCATAATTCATTTTTTAAATGTGTATTTTATGGCATTTTTTTAGCCAACATAGAAGTTTAGGACATTTGCTTCGTAGAGTAGCCAGCCCCTGTCTTCCCAATTCAGCCATTTTACTCTCCATTGCTCTGTCACATTTATTGTTGTTACATCTGTCACAACAATAGACATTAAAGGTTATTCACACAATAGGCCTACGGATACAGCAGGGGACTTCTCATGATGCATAAAAGGGCGTTTTGATAAGAAGATATCACTTACTCCTACACGTTAAAGGTAAATCCGTAAAGTTACTTACACAAAGAATTACTGTAATAAGGCATTTATACAACATTTATCCTTTACAAAATCAGCTTTCTCCCTCCTTAACCTGTCATAGCTGGCTGTCATTAAAATTTCATAATAGAAAAGGTCGCTGGTGATGATGATGAGTGCAACTGAAAAAACTGTTCTCAAATACACATACATGCATAGGCTTACACACTTGCACACACTTAAACAAAGCTCTTGGGATTACTGTCAGCCCTAAATGTGAACCCAGTCAGATGTCTTGCTGAGAGTCTATGGATATTTTATAGGTCTCCTCCACCAATTATACTGAAACATTTATGAGGTTCATCTCATTATGTGTGTGTACATGTGTGCTTGTGTGTGTGTGTGTGTGTGTGTGTGTGTGTGTGTGTGTGTGTGTGTGGGAGTGGGGGGGGGGGGTAAAAGTCTATGTAAATGCATAAGGCAAGGTTTACATGGACACTCTCTGACTAAAAAACGCATAGATTTTTCCTTTGCATATTCAAGTCAATCTGCATTCAGACGGAGACGCCGTAGACGAATGAAACCACTGTAGTGTGCATGCCGGTTCAGTAGATGGTTGTGTAGGTCTACAGAGAGGCAGCACTGCTACAATACATGTATAAAGAAGAAAAACTTTTCACAAACAACAATGGTGAGTGGATGCACAGAGACGTCGTTTTTTCTTTTCTGAACAACAAATCAGTTCGGACAGCAAATCTGTGAAGATACTTTTGTCTGGATAACAAACAGAGCACGGTTAGCAGCTCACACATTATTTTGGTAGATGGTGGAAGCTGTTGTTGTTCCTGGTGTGCGTTTGCAGCCTTCATGTGAAAGAGTACTACGCATGTGGTGACGTCAGCGTTTCACCCTGAAACGCTCTGATTCAGGTTTACACGGCGCTGCATGGAGAGCATTTGGAAACTCTCCACTCTGGAGCCTGTTTTCAAAAAGTTCCCATGTAAACACAAGGCCAAAACGCAATGAAAACTTATAGGATCTGTCTGTATTCGGCCCGTTTAAATGGCCCTTAAGTTGTGGGTTTAACATTTCACTACTAGAAAAAAAACAAAAAGGCAGGGCCCACTGACCTTGCACAATTCCTGTGATATTCTTCATTGCTTTTTCTTTAAACTCAAATAGTTTTTATGGTTCATTTTCTCATTGTGGCTGGACTATATTTGATAAACCATATTTCTAAAATTAACATTACTTAATTTTTTTAAGTTAAAGCCATTTTACACTGTGCTGTTTGTTATGATCCCTCCTTGGGGTAATACTTACCATTAGGTGATCCATTAAAGACTTTCTTCTAGTGTAGGTTGTAAGGTCCTGAATATGTTTTGTACTTTAGGGTAAGCAGGAGGGAGACAATAATACTGAACTCCTGAATGCCTCCATAAAAAATGCACAACATGACTTCACTGTTCAGTTTATGTTTTCAGAGAAGTAGTAGAATTTTTTTTAAGGATGTAGCACCATCTCATGGTAGAAGTCTGGTATAGCCCAGAGATCCTGTTATTTCCTTGATTTATCTTTTATTTCTATCTTGCTGATGCATTCTTCAAGCAAGACTGTGCTTATTTTCCACCAACTCTAAGAGGTTGTTGGTATCTGACAACTATATTTTCTGTTCTTTAAAAAAGTGCAAGTAAAAGGAAAGGAATGCTCCAAAAAGAAGTCGATAAAGCAGGAAAAAACTTCACACTTCAAACAGCAGAGATCAAGGAAGCAAACATAACAGCAGAAATATTTGATGGACCACAACAAGCAAGACTTTCAACCAAGTAGCATGATGTTTTCTTAACAGAAGCCTTCATGTTCAGGCTGACTTAGTCAAACACAGGTTAAAACATTCTGTCACATCAAGCACACTAATCATTGCTTGAAGATGTGATATTTGATAATAGCATGCCATGAGCAATGTAGACATTAGAACAATATAATTACAGGGACACAATGTATAATCTAATGAGTAAAAATCTATGGCAAAACCTGTATTTCATCTAACTGAAACAAGCCAGTGTTTATGAAGATTAAAAAATATTTGTGTGGTCATGAGCTAATTCTTACACTTTTACAGTCTTTTTGAGAACTGATATAAACAGCTTACGCGCTGTGGGAAAAGGAGGATGTGCCATGATCCGGCCTGGATATTGTTAAAAAAAACTGGATTATCTGAAATGAGCAAATTTTTTTTCATTCTGGTCCTGACTGTCTCTATTCTCCCTCCTCTTTTGTTTTCCCCCTCCATACTTCAAATAAATAAACTCAAGACGGAAAGCCAGTGCAAAAGGGACTGACTAAGAGGATAGAAGAGCAAGGGGTTGGGAGGGACTGTGAGTGGAGTAAGATCTGCTTGGATCCAAAAACTCAAGCACAACAACTGCTTAGAATCAGAAGGATGGCTTACTGAGCTCACTGAGAGTAGCAGTGCAGACAAAAACGTTTCAAGAAGCTTCTCAGATTTTTGTTTTCACTGATCTCAACCCTTACAAACCAGTTGGATTTAGTTCTTAATTTTTTTTGTTTTAGCATTTAAGGTTACTCAAATGGTTAGCAGCAGACAAGGAGGGCTTCAATTATAACTTTTAAAACAGACGTGCGGACATTACTGTTGAATTAGTGGGCATTTTAGTCCAAATTTGACAATTTAAGTCCTACTAATGTCTGAAGCAGCCCTGCCCATCCTCTCTTTCACTCTCTTTCTAACTGTTGACTCAGTTTGAAGTCACGGGTCTTCCCAGAATGCCTTCATGCTCCAGTACCTGGAGAGAAGACTAGCTCTGGTGGAGGTAGCTGCAATTCTTCTCAAAAATCTTTATTGCTCAGCTATACAGCAAACACAAGATCCTCTGTCTTACTGCAGCATGTCAAACCTGGAGCAACACTGATTTCCTTGTATAATGTTTTTGTATATTTCTGAATGTTATACTTCAAATCAAGCAGATAAAAGAGTAACAGTATACAACTATGAGCGCTTGTGCTGTGGAAATCTTATCTTTGTTGGCTGAAAATGCAGTGGCACCCTCTCAGTGATTAATGTGATGTCAAAATTTTAAAAAGAAGCTGACTGGCCAACAGATGTACAGAAAATATGCATGAATAAGTAAGCATGGGGTTATTGTCACTTGATGTTGAATCCTCTGAAATGTAATGAATTCTCAGAAGGAGAAAACATTATTGCATCCATGAATAGGTTTGTTTATAAGTATAAGGCTTTATAAATTTGTGTGGATATCATAAAATTGAAAACAAAAATTTATTCTAAATGTTTTTAAAGGAACACTACACCCAAACAACGATTTGGCCTCATTTTCTTCTCACCCTCATGCTGAGCAACACTCTGGAGCACTTTTTTGATGTCTCAAATGCAGCCGGGGGTCCGGGGGGATTTTCGCTGTCAACAAACGTCCATCTAACAGGGGCAGCGGCACCCGTAAGAAAAAAGGTCCATAAAAGTCCTACCGTGCCTATTTTCCTTCATACTGCTCATCCGCCGTAATCCAAGTGTCCTGGCGAATGCGTCCATAATTAATTGAGCGAAGTCATTTAGTACATTTTGAGCCTAAACAGTGCTATAGCGTGCTTCCGTAGTGCGTCTCTCGCTCCTGCACTCGTAAGCCGTCTGGATTGGTCTGCTGCGGCTTCGTAGTGCAGGACGGATGAACAGCGTGTTTGAACTTTTCCGTTGTCAGTAGTATTCCTTTAAGAGTACCCAGTTAACCACTCAATATGGAATTGCCTCACTTACCAAAAGTTTACAAGTAATTAATTTTATCCTCACCTGAGTACTTTTGACTTAATCTGACTTAATAGTTGAAGGCTGTTCTTTGGATAATGATACTACTTTGCATGATTCTTAACTCAAGTGTAAATTGTATTTCTAGGTGCCTTGAGCTTGACACAGGCCATGGGCCGGTTAAAGCCCACTTTTTTGTAGTGATGAGGATATGTGCCTGTATTTTCAATATTTTACTTTGCTGTTGTTGTATTGCAAAAAACTTTGCAGAAACAACTGAAGTCCATCCTATCTTCAATCTCTATCACAGACCAAGGTATACCAATAATACAAGATTATTTCTGATATATGTGTATGTTTAATGTTTTTAGGCAGATTCTGACCTTTTGATGTTCACAATTCTAGGGATATTGAAATTAACTTGGAGGCTGCATGAGAAGGGCATGTTGAGCACCCCTGGTTTAGAACAATTCAAGAACAACAGAACAACTAAATCCATTGAAAAAAAATTGTAAGAGTATTTTGATTTGTATTTTGCACCTTATGTTGCATTAATTGTGGATTTTTAAAAAAAACTTTTGCTTTGTGTGAAAAACATCAGGACCATATGAAAGTACGTGAACAAAACAGTGTCACTCAGAAAACATATGACCTCTCCTTCGGCATCAGGGGTTATCTTTCTGCTCCCAGTGGTATGTAGTGAGTGTAGTGACATTTTTTGTTGTTTAATAATCTGTATTCAAAATACAATGGGACAGGGAGAACAATGATAGTTTAGATATGTCATGAACAACCAAGCAAGAAAACCACAGAGTCCAAATCAGAATCCAAAAACCAGAGTTTATTGCACGGTCCAAGGTTCGGTACACAATGGTGGTAATCAGGACAGGCTGGGTTCGATACACAAAAAAGGCAGAGTAGCAGAGGTGTCCAAAAAACGAGAGGCACAAAGGCAAGGTCAAGAAAAAAAAGGTCAGTAACGGGACCATGACATAAAACGAGAACGCCTACAAAGTGCACAAGTACTTAAAGGGACAGTTCAGTTTTTTTGAAGTGGGGTTGTATAAGCTCCATATGACCACTAAGGACATTAGATACAGTAGAAAGTTCTCTCTTCACCACCAGTAAGCCACAGTCTGTAAGAGTCGGTGACAAAAAAAGACGCTAACGGGAAAGTACCGTACCAAATACAAAGGGTATTTTCTCTGCCTACAAGAACTTGAATCAAAAAATAATACCACAGTTTAAGAGTACGCTACATATGATTGTTTTTAAGTGCATAAACATTTCGGAAATATAAAGTTTATCTGGTACGGTACTTCCTGTTAGCGCCTATTTCTTCGTTTCCAACAGTTACAGACTGTGGCTTACTGAGGGAAAGGAGAGAACTTTCTACTGTATCTAATGTCCTTAGTGACCGTATGGAGCTCATACAACCCCACTTCAAAAATACTGAACTATCCCTTTAACAATCTGGCAACAAGGCTGGGGAAAACATGAGGGTTTTATACAAGAGGTAAGGCGGGTTACGAGACACAGCTGGGAGAGGAACAATCAGGGAGCAGGTTTGACAAGCCGGGACAGGAAGTAAAACCTACAAGGACAAAAAAGTAAAAATGAATATCAAAATAAAACAGGAAGCACAAAGACAAGACATAAAACATGAATACAGACCGGGAAACTTGACAAAACACAGGAACATGACAGTACCCCCCCTCAAGGGCCAACTCCCGACGGCCCAGGCTGTTCTTCTTTTTGTCTCTTAATTACTTATTCACCATCCTTTTGTTTGGAAGTGGAACATTCTTTTCTTTACATAGAAGTGAAGGGAGAGACTACTGTTAATTTGTAACTCTGTTATTGTTAAACAGTCTGTCTAACCTTGATTTTTGTAACCATGAAGACATGTCAGGTTTTTATCTAAGTTTTATCTTAATCCTCTACAGCTTTCTCGTGGTGAATTCTGTCATAGCTACATAAGAATTAAATGTAATTCTTGCAATAAGGATTTATTTTTGGTGGAAACATCAATTTTAAAGTAAAATTTAAATTTGTGTTATGGTAGGATAAAATAATTGTAATAATATCGGAATTGGATTTAGGCTATATTGATGGTAGATCATGCACCAGATTCCTCCTGGGTTTGAGGGCACAACAAGTCCAAATGAGCCACTGCACTGGAACAAGCCCAAAAAACTGCAACCCACAACTCCCAACATACACATGCTACTTAGAAAAAGAAAAAGCCGAAGGTCGCTATAATACACGGACCTGGCAACTCTGGCATCTAGTTTTCTCGCCTGTTTGTCTGGCGCGGCTCCTGCAGTGTCTCAAGTAGGTCAAGCCAGCCGCGATTCACGTTTGCTTGGTCAAATTAGCCGCACGTCTTTTTCTAAGGCACAAATATATAGATAGGCTACTACGGTAATTGCCGCTCTGAAGAGCTGGAGGGAGTGAGTGTGTGTCAGACTGCAGTCTCACAATCAGACCCATGATGAAAGCGTTATGTTGACAGTAATCAGTCACGTACTTTGCAGACTACCTGCATGCATAATATGAAGTACTGTTACTGTGTACTTTTTGAGGAATATGCCAAAATCCTTTACAGAGGTCAAGAGTAAGGATATATTTCACCCAACTTTGATGTGAAAAAAAATGTTTCCTATAAGTAGTCCCTAATTCATATACTACTGAAATAAGTTCTTTCCAGACTACCAGCATGCATATTGTAACGGCCCCAGGTAGTATGTCTGGTATCTCTACCTGTCTCGGTGTGTAGAGAGGGAGGAGTTCCGGGGTTATTGCGGGTAAACCGGATGTTGTAGTTTGTTGATGTGTTGCTGCGGACTACGAGTGAGCGGCAAGTTGTGTACCGAGATAAAATAAACGCAAAAGAAGCACAGTCCTGTGTCGGACCTTTTCTGCAAAGCGTTACAATATTATGCAGTACTTTAACTGTGTACTTTTAGAGTAATGCCACTGTATGTTACAATCCTTAACAGAGGACAAGATTAATGATATTCACCCAAATTTGATGTGGCATAAAAGACCCTCTAACTTATTATCAGGCTGTTTAATCTTTTGTTAACGCCAGAGATCGGGTTGGAGATGGGGGTAATTCTTTAAATGACAAACATTTGAAGTTAATATATCTTCCCTCACTCATTTTTGACCCAAGACAGGTATTGTACTTAAAAAACAAACAAACATGTGCAGTACATAATGTGGCCACTAGGTAGAAGCAGAAGGCCATCTTTTAAAGTCTATTGCTTTTAAGTTGTAGGAACATCTCCAAATAATCTGATGCATCTTGTTTTTTTCCTCATGATTCACAATGCTAAGTATAAATAGAAGCTGGCAGTTTTATTTGTGGCAACCATAGGCGTCAGTTTAGGGGGGGGACGGGGGGGATGTGTCCCCCCCACTTTCTGTCAGAGGTCATTTTGTCTCCACCGTACACAAATCCTTCACGTGTAAACCATTGTAATCCAAGTTATTTCGGTAGTATAGAAAATTCCGACGCTCCTGAACGCACCATCCGCATTCGTCCGAGAGTAGCAGAGAGACGCTGCAGACCTCCGTGAGGATATAAAAACATGCAGCTGCTATAATTTTGCAATTGCGCCAAGTTGAAGCTCCAACCCAGAACGTGCCCCTTCTTCTGATAATACCTGGTTGAACTAGAAAACTGGTTTGCTTGCTGTGATTATCCCATGTAATAACACCACAGAAGAAGAAGAGGTCATGACCCGGATTATCCACACATGGCGGTATTTTCCTCGAATAATTAGGCCTGAAAAATAATAATAATTATAATAATGATAATAATAATGTTTCCAGCCTACAAACAAGAAAGGTATGACAAGAAGAATTAATGTTACTTAATGCAGCTGTGTGTTACATTAAAAGATTATAATGGAGAAAGACATATAAGTGAATAAAATATCTTTCTGAAATTAAAAAAGCCTATTGTATGTATTTTATTTTATAACGATTCTAATGATTTAAAAAGCATCAGCTTCCGAAATGTAATGTTTTGTCAGTAGTTTGGACTCTGCAGCGGGAACAGAGACATTTGGGGTCAGATCTCAGTCCAGTCTGAGAAATGTTTACATTTTCTGAAAATCAGGAGGTTATAAAGCAAAAACCACATAGCCTCATATATGTATTTTTTCCACCACAAATCTAATGTCATCACCTGTGAGCCCACATTATTGGAAAAAAATTAAACCTGCATGTGGGGGTACATGTTCAAATAACAATATATCATAAAAGACAACTGGCCATTTTTTATGGTATTTTCTCCACAGATTATAATTGCATTTCATTTTAAAGGAAGAGGTTATTTTGTATTTTAGGTTGTTTTTGTCTTGTAATTATTCTAAAGAGAATTTTATGTTCAAGTATTTAAATAAAGAGATGGGTTTTTGGAATATAGAGTATCAGTCTTGCAAATAAAATCTAAATGAATTTCATTGTATTTTCAGTGCTTCCCCTACCAAGTAGCTGTCATGTTGTTCTTTTCACAAACAAAGGAATGATAGTCAAAATATCACTAAATATAGATTCTCTCTCGGAGCTTGTGTTTAGAGATGAATGTTGCCCAACCATTCCAGCATTCCGGAATTGTATTTCTCAGTTGACAAAACTGAACTGTAAAGCATGTTAAACGTATACAGAGGTTAATTTGCACAAAAAGATAAGGTTTTTCTTTTTTGGAGAGTTAAGTTTTGGTTGAGGTGATAGGTCACTAACCCAAAGGAATGGTAGGGGAAAAATCAAACAAGGTTCCCTTTTTATCCTTATTTTACAGTAACACCTCTTGATACTTCAGGGTGTATAACATTTTATGCAGCTTTCAATGAAAATAAGGTGTTGTGAAAATACAGATGTTTTAAGGATATGTTAACAGGGTGCTTTTTATGGGAGCTGTCATGTGGGTTGGCATGTGTGAGCTGCCTTTGCATTGATTTTTTTTTTGTCAGGCTTTCAATAATGTCTGTGTGTCAAGTATTGTATCAACATTATCAACTGAACAGCCACAGCAGTTCTTAAAATGTGCTACTTTTGTGCATATGTCTTAAAGGGATGTTTAAAGGTGCGTTCACATCGCAAGCGACCCAGCTACCAAAGTCGCATCGCCCACTGAGGTAGCGTCGCGCGTCCATAAATAGCCTACCTGTTTGGTCGCCTGGCATCGGCCGTCGGTCGGTGACGTCATGTCCCCTCGAGTTTTACCGCGATCGTATCATATATCCCATAATAGGGTGTATAAGCGGACATTATTCCAGCTGTGTCCTTTTCACTCACTTATCAAACACAAAACTCTGCAGCTGATGATGCAGCAGCATCGTCTGTGAGTTTACTGCGGTCCGTCTGCAAATCTCCTCACTGAGATTAGTTCCGCCTATGCGGAAGTCATCCGCCCTGTAGTCCGGATGAATAACAGCACCGTCACACGTACTCACACCGCTGATTGGCTGATGCTGCACAGCCACGCACGACATCGCCTGAATAGATCAACTTTTTTTTAACTTTGACATCGCGCGACGAGTGAAGGTATCGTCTTGTCGCCAGCTGTCGCGTTGCGGGAGGGTTAGCCCCGCCCCATCGCGGCTGTACATTGACTTTGAATGGAGACTGATCGCCGAGGTAGTACAGGTAGCGTCCGGTGTGAACGCACCTTAAGAGGAGGCTTTCTGGGCTATGACAGCCTTGCTGGACAAATCCAAATACCTTGGTGAACTGTTTGAAATCAACCTCACCAAGTAAGAAAAGTCTTACAGTATGTAAGAAATAAGAATATAAATTAGGGCCGTTTGTTAGGGCAGTGTATTTAATTGCATTTGAAAAGTAAGTGTTTTAAGGGGCAGTTGACACAAGGCCGAATACAGTCAAATCCAATAAGTTTCATTAGGTTTTGGCCTTGGGTTTACATGGGAACACTAGAGAGTGCCCGAATCAGCAAACTTTTGGAACCAGAGTGGAAAGTTTTCAAAACACTCCTCCGTGCAGTTCTGTGTAAACCAAAATCAGAACGTTTTAGGGTGAAACGCTGACGTCACCAGATGCACAGTATTCTTTCACAAGAACAGCTGTGGCCATCTACCAAGTGTGCTTATCATGCTCGGCTTGTTATCCAGATTAAACTGTCCAGTCAGATTTGTTGTCCCAACAGATTTGTTGTCCAGAATAAAAGCTCCTGCATCTTTGTATGGCCACTCACCATTGTTGTTTGTGAAAAGTTTTCCTTCTTTATACATGTTTTGTTGCAGCGCTGCCTCTCTGCCAACCTATATCGCCATCTCCTGGACTTGCATGCATACTACAGCAGTTTCATTTGTTTCAAGCGCCTCCGTCTGAACGCGGATTATGTTTGAATAAGCAAAGGAAAAATCTTTGTGTTTAAGTCACAGAGTCTCTGTGTAAAATAGCCTCAAACTGTGTCCTGGTATTAAACTGGAAATAGCACTCTGAATTGGTTCAATATAATTGTCAAGACACAAAAAAAAGACACAAATGGCTGATTCTTCACCACCAATGGCAGTCGGTTTATTGATGAAACAGGCAAGGTTCAATGTACAGTAAATCCATCTGAGAAAGGCCAAGGTGTCCAAGATGAAGATCTTATGACTAGATCAGAGACAATAGAGGTTTTACCAGTAAGATGCGACAAGAATGAGCGCTGTGGGGAAGACTAAAGAGTGTGATGAACTGGCAACAAGACAGGGAAAAAACGTGAGGTTTAAAGACACGAGGTGATGGGGGGTGATAAGACACAGCTTGGAAGAATGGACTTGAGCTTATATAGCGCTTTTCTAGTCTTTTTTTTTTTTTTTTTTGAAAAAGCAGACAGGCATCAAGCATGACAATGCCAGACGGGAAACAAAAGTTGTGGAAACAAGGCAAGACCGGTGAATTTCCAAAATAAAACAGGAAGTACAAGACAGGGCACAAAACATGAACACATATCAGATAACTTAACTAAAACAATGAGCAGGATCATGACAATAATTTTGATTAAAATGGCAACTATTTAAGCAGCCTGTAGCACAAAATTGTAAGTGAAGTAAAGTTTCAAATGCTGCTTAAATCAGTGACATTTGTTGTATGGTATTAATGCTGGGTATAATTGTGATGCATTTAGGTAGAAAACTATTGGAAAATATTTAATGGAGTTATAATCCTCCTAGACAGTATGTTTTTTATATGGTATCAGAAAATATATTTAACTTTTCTCCTCCACATGATGGAGCATTTTTATGAACAAGTCTAAGATCTGGAAATCAGGACCATTTCCACGTGAGTCGCTGCCTAAAACATCTTGTTTCCCCGGCCCACCTGAATAGGTTTCCCAATGTGACGTCTTACCATATCATCAGGTTGAGCCCATTGGTTCACATTAACGAGCCCAATGCAGAGCAAAGATGGTAAAATGCATACAGAGTTGGCATTTAAACAATTACCACAGAAATGTCAACCAATATGACCAGACTTGACGCACATGTGGAAGGGAGACTTAACAGGGCAAGAGCTTCAGCAGAGCATTAGTTCAGAGCGAGTTCAGCTGTATTAGAGGGACTCAGTTTGGTAAAAATACTTTATCTTTTTAACCTTGAAGCTCATTGGATTCCCTTTGTACTTATTATGGTATCTTGTCCTGGAGAACAAGACATAACAGCAAAAATAATAATCTCTTTTACCCTGACCTCTAATAGTTAAACTTAACGGTCCTTGATGGTATATTCTGGATGTTGAAATAAAGACGGCATGAGTAAGTAAAAATGTTTCAACTGAGTTTAAACATCATAGGAAACTGTCACATTTGACTATTTGAACCTAATCACTTTGAAAATTATGTTTGGTTTCAGTTTGACTTATCGCTGCTTTATAAGATTTTTGCCAGGTTGTGCTGCTGGCCTTTAAAGCTTTTTCTGTACTTTGCTACGACAAAAAAATGACATCCTAACAGCAAACCTACAAGACTCTTAGATGTAGGATGACAGGAGCCAGTGTGTACCAAGAGGAAAGAGGTTCAGATGTGGTAATAAGAAGAACTGAAAAAAGCAAGGGGACGAAAGTAGTTCTTGTAGGAGAAAATTAAACGACTAACTCATTTAACTTATAATCTATCCTAACTTTATGAACACAAAGTGATAATATAGGTGGGATAGCTTTAGTTTCTATTGAAAAAGAGGTTAGTTCCTAAGTGCTGTCCTCAAGTTTGTTTCTTGAATGCATTTGCATGGACTCTTCTGTCCTAAGAATGTCAGGAAGAGTTTAGAATCCAGATTTTAGTCTTGCTTTGTTACCCAACCCTGGTCTCCACATGAATATCAATTGCCCATCAATATGAGACAGGTGTGATGCAGAACTTGCCAGAAAAAATATCAGTTGTTTTCTTTCTCTAAAATTTTAAGATAAAATTAAATATGCTAATTAAGTTTATTCAACTGCAGTCCCCACTGCCTTCAGTGCAGTTTCATGCAGTTCTTTGCATCACTGTGTTACTATGTTGAATATGAATGTCAGATGGTGATGAACATATTTTGTTCACTCTGAGCTGTAGTCATGGCAACTCAGCAGGATCACTTTTTAATGTGTTCACCAATATGCATTTGACTGACTGATGCACAATGATGATTGAAAACCTTCTTTCATATTTTATCAGATGAAGTCCAACCACTTTTATGTAAATTGTACTAGATCTGATTGTGTAATTCCCTGCTTTTTAGACCAAAATTTGTTCACATTAGACAAAGACTGTTGCAGCTAAACAGAGACCATGCAGCCAAGTTGTTTACATGAACACTGCTTAACAAGTAGAAATAGTGTTGGAGGGATTGATGGTGTGTTTAGCAGGCACGAATGACCTGCAGTCAGATTATGAAAGACAAATCCTTATCATTATTGTGGAAGGACATCTTAATAACCATTTTGTTGTCCATTTAATCCATAATCTATATTGTTGTGTCATACATTAGCATTTTTTACACCCACAGTAAATAAGGTAAACCTTCTGGAACTAAAAGGAGGGAAAAAAGTACATTTTGAGATGTGTGTGTCTTCTGTTTGCCTGCACAGTTACATTTTGGCAAAGCTCTGTTTGGGTGGGAAGCCTGCCATTAGCCAAAATAAGAAGTCCTTGTTGCCTGCTTGGCATCATTATGTAAGCTGGGTCAGAAGTGAAAACTAAGTGGCATGACCGTCTCCCAGGGCAGGATCCCTTTACACTGGGAAGATGTCTTAAAAAGGGCAGGGGATTAAGTAGAAAGAGGGGCGAAAAAAACAATGAATGTACGGGTCTCATGAATGTGACAAGTAGAAAAATCGTTAGGAGTTTGGTTTACAAAGAAAGATGGTTTAAATTTAAGAGTTTGGCTCCTTATGCTTCCATGAAAAGTATTTGCCCCAGTTTAGCCAAATTGATAAATTAGTGATTGGTCTATCTATTCATACATAAATATTATTATAAAGTGACTGTTAACTTGAACCTAATGTAGTGGCAGCACACTATTACAGAATTTCTTGTCATATCATTCAAGTTTTTCTTTTTAAAAAAAAATTTTTTTTTTTTTGGAAGTTTTTCACATAGAACAAAGAATTGAAGACAATTACTATGATTTTTTCCTTTAAAATGAAATTTAAGTTAATCTTAATCTAAATCCAAGTTAATCTTGGGTTTAGTTTGCAGAGACACTGCTCAGTTCAGTAACAGTTAGCAGAGACGCTGCTCAGTTCAGTAACAGTTAGCAGAGACGCTGCTCAGTTCAGTAACAGTTAGCAGGGACGCTGCTCAGTGAGTTAGTTAGCCTTGTATGTCTGTTGGGGTGACTGGGGGGGCCAGACCTTTCGTTTGTTTGCATGCCTACTTAGTACTAGTTGTGTGTCATTGTTTATGGTCTGACTCACCTGATTCTCTCCATCCATCCAGGGGTGTCTGCTCTATGTGCAACCCAGAGTTTATTATATTTATTGAATAAAGAAATGTATTTTTTTATATTGTGACAAATAAAAAAAAGATTGTATTTATATTTTCCTACCACTGCCTTTGTATTCATTTGTGCACTTGCCTGTGTTATCTTTAAAGGGGAAACCCTCTGTTGAAGGGTCATAGATTGTGGACAAAATATAATATTCTTTAGGTGAAAGTCCTAAGGTGGCGTTGTTGGGTAATTGTAACACCAGAAGTCCCTCACCAGTCCTGACTTGGTCACATATGCTTCATTTTGCATCTGTGAACATAGAGCTGATGTGACTTGCCAAAAAACTCCAGTTTAGTCTAATCTGTCTAAAAGACATTCTCCCAGAAGCTTGTCAGTGTGCATGTGCATTTTGGCAATATCAAGTCTTGCTTTTTTATGATTTGCTTTCAACAGCGGTGTCATCCTCGGTCGACTTCTGTAAAGTCCACTTTTGCTCAAACAGCAATGGGTGGTGGTATTCATGTACCTTGACCTTGGAGTTCACCCCTAATCTCTTTGGAAGTTGTTCTGGGCTCTTTGGTTACCATTCGTATTACCGTCTCTTCAATTTGTCATTCATTTTCCTCTTGCAGCCACATCCAGGGAGGTTGGCTACATTTCAGTGGACCTTAAACTTCTCAATAATATGTGCAACTGTAGTCACAGGAACATCAACCAGCCTGGAGATGGTCTTTTAGTCTTTATCTTTAACATGCTTGTCTACAATTTTCTTTCTAATCTTCTGAGACAACTCTCTCCTTAGCTTTCTGAGGTCCATGTTCAGTATGGTACGCACCACAATACCAAACAGCACAGTGATTACTTTTCTGACTTTTAAGGCAGACTGACTGATTATAAGTTTGTAAACACCTGTGATGCTAATTACAGAACACACCTTAAGGTGCATTCACACCAAACGTGACTTTGATCACCTCGGTGACTACTCTCAATGCAGAGTCCATGTACAGTCACCATCAGCAGCGACCATGGGCAACCAGATCTCAAGTAATGTGATGGACGCGTTCTACAATTTGGTTGCATCTTTGGAAACATGGGGGCGGAGTCCCTGTTGCTGCAGATGGGAACTCTGGGGTGGCCTTGTTCATGGCGGTCAGTCGACAAAGTTGAAAAATTTAAACTCTTTAGGCAATGTTGTGCCGGAGATCCAATCTGTGTTGTGGGACTGTTTTTATTCCGGTTAACAAAGTGGCGGTATATGTCTGTGTGGGGAACAGATTATATTAGTTTCACCTAAACAGACTGCAGAAAACTCACAGGCGATGCTGCTGCAGGGCCAGCAGCAGCAATATTCTGTGGTTGGTAGGTGAGTGAAAACAATACAGTTGCAATGCTACTATATATGATGTGACCACAGGGTGAAACTGGAGCGGGCATGGCATCACTGAGCAATGGCGACGGCAACAACAAGAGCTAAGTACAGGCAACATGTCTTGGGATTGCGATGCAACCTTGGTCGCAAAGTCTCCTTTTGTGTGAATGCAACTTTAGTTTAACATGTCCCTGTGGTCAAATCATTTTCAGTCATTTCAATAGGTACCATTATTTTGCCCAGGCCAGTTTTGTTATTATTATTATTATTTTAAATTATTCTGTTGAAATGTGACTCTAAAGCAATGTTTGATTTTCATTATTTAATTTTCAGTACGTTTTTATATATATATATTTTTTGTCAGTGTCAAGTTATTTCATTGACCATTGTGAGCTGCGCCACCGCTACCTTTACCCCTGCCTTTACTCATGATCCATTGGGGAGACCCATTTTGCGCAAGGGGAGGCATTCTCTGCTGTCCGATGCAGCCCAGCTCAGTGAGCTACAGGTCTGATATATTCCATTTAAAGTGTGGCTGTTACCATTGTGTCTGTCAGTTATGATATTTTGCAATGCAGCTGATGTACATGTGATCATTTTATCTAAATACCTCCCTTATAGCTTACAGTCCAGTTCTGACCCTCTGTTTCATTCACTCACTGATTTCTAAATTACAAATTCATCCTGAGGTATCCAGCATTACATATTGTCCATGATATAAAAACAATCTTTGAAGTGCTAAGCTTCAAATCCAACCTACTGGTGCAAGAGTTCTCAACTTGTGGGTAGAGGCCCATAAGTGGGTCTCAGAGCTGTTTTCAGTGGACGGTGTATAAATCAGGTAAAAATGTGGCAAACATGTCTTCAGTGTATGGAGACCCTAAGCAGACAAACATCCGCATATATCAGAGTACACCCCCTAGAATTAACCAGACTACACCGCTGGAAGGTGGGTATGTATTTTGTTGGACTCAAGATGAAATTCCGCTTTGCTCCCCAATTTGGCCAAGAGTGGCCCTGATTGTAAGTTCTTCTTTCTTCAAAAGAAGGGTACCAACAATTTAGTCCACATGTTTGTAAGGTTCAACAGGAAAAATTCTCAACATTTTATTTAAAAAATGTTTTTATTGATTTTTCATTGGGTGTAACAAGCTGCAGTAAAAGAGAGTAAAAACAACAACAAAAGAAAGAGAGAGCGATGCTGCAATTGGTTTTCAATATAATTTTAGACAGATGTTACGTACTTTGCCCATTCAAATTTCTAATGCCAACAGGGTAAGTATAAAGAGGCAAATTTAAGTAATACATTCAGCCAAAAGAGTAGGAAAGGAAAGAGACAGTGAGAGAGGGGGTACGGATAGAGATGAGGAGCCCTATTTGTCTAGGGTGTTTGCATCAAATTTGTTTGCAGTTAAAGTCTAGGAAGGGGTATGAAATTTTTTGGAATCTTTGCACTGAGCCCTGGACTGTACATCTAATATTTTTGCGTGCTCAGGGTGTTGAGAATGCTGTTAAATCTGACTCATGTTTAGATATCCCACAGTAGCCAGAAGTGACACCAAAAGTTGCAATAATAGGGTCAAGGTCAACTTTCTTTTTAACATATATAGAAAAGTGTGCTGAAAATGGACCCAGTTTCGAAATGTTTCCGAAACTGGGTCCATATGCAATGGGTATCCCTAACAACGGGGTTGTCTGCATGGGGCCCCATGGCCAGAGGGCGAGGACCACACAACATGGAAGCAGGGGAGACTGGTGAGCATGCAAGCTGTTCGGCAATGGCCCACAATGAATTAATCTGTGGACATTTGCTGCCCAGTGATAGTACATGAAGTTTGGCAGTGCAGGTCCACGATTTGTTTTGTGCCTTTCCAGAGCAGTTTTTTGTACAAGGGGTACAGTTTTTTCCAGATAAGTGTGCTGATGCATTTATCCAGATCTTTGAAGAATGATTTTGAAATAGGGGAACTGTCAGAAACAAATATAAAAATCTTGGCAATATGATCATCTTTGCTGAATTAATGCGACCTGCTAGATATAACGGAAGAGTTGGCCAACACCTACGATCATGCCTAGTTTGGTCTATAATTGATTAAAAATTATGTGTGAACAAGTCTCTGTAAGTATGCATTACCTAAACTCCCATATGTGAGTGGACCTGTCATAACTCTGAATGCATATTCACTAAAGGATAGTATCAGTGCTTTCCCATTAATTGGAAATAATCCGCTCTTTGTTAGATTCATTTTGTCACCAGAGGACCAACCAAAGAGTGATATAATGTCAATGCACTTTGGAATTATGATGTCAGGGTCAGATATAAACAAAAGAAGGTCATCTGCATGTAAAGAAACTTTGTGAACCTGTCCACCCCGCTTTATACCCATTATTTCATTGTTTTGCCTTAAAGCTACTGCTAAAGGCTCTATGGTGAGATCAAAAAGGAGGGGGGACAAGAGACAACTCTGTCTTGTACCCTTTTGGAGGGTAAAATATTGATGTGGGTATTATTGGTCCAAATGGTATTATTGGTCCAAAATATATTGGTACAAATGCCTGTGGCAAAGTATACAACATTTGAATCCATGACATGAAGGTCTGGCAAAATCCAAATTTGTGAAGTGATTTAAAGGGATGTCTATATTTGATACGGTCAAAAGCTTTATGACTACCGAGGTGAGATAACTATTTCTGGGGACTGTGTTGAGTGTGTCAAATAAATTTAACTGAAGAGGCGGCGTAAATTGTAAAATGACTGTCTACCCTTTTTGAAACCTGTCAAATCAGGGTGCATGATGGCCAGTATTCTAGATTCTAGGGAAGATTTTTTTTTAGCATTTTATAGCTGCATTAAGTAAGCAAATTGGCCAGTAAGATTCACACTTGGTTGGGTCTTTATCTTTTTCGGGGAGAACAGAGATTGTGGCTTGGGTCAATGATGTGGGGAGTTCTTTTGAATGAGGGCTTCTGCATAAACAGAGTGCAACAGGGGGACCAATTTAGTGACAAAACTTTTATAAAATTTAATCCATCTGGGCCTGGTGCCTTTCTGTTTTTCAATAGTTTAATTCCTTGCCCAATTTCAGCTGTGGAAATTCAGTCCAGTCTGGACCAGTCTGGTTTTATGCTCATTGCTTATACACTCAACAAAAACATAAACGCAACACTTTTGTTTTTGCTCCCATTTTTCATGAGATGGACTCAAAGATCTAAAATTCATTCCAGATACACAATATTACCATTTCTTTCAAATGTTGTTCACAAATCTGTCTAAATGTGTGATAGAGAGCACTTCTGCTTTGCTGAGATAATCCATCCCACCTCACAGGTGTGCCACATCAAGATGCTGATCTGACATCATGATTAGTGCACAGGTGTACCTTATACTGCCCACAATAAAAGGCCACTCTGAAATGTGCAGTTTTGTCTCACAGCAAAATGCCACAGATGTCGCAAGCATTGAGGGAGCGTGCAATTGGCATGCTGACAGCAGGAATGTCAACCAGATCTGTGTGTGGTGTGTGGCGTCGTGTGGGTGAGCGCTTTGCTGATGTCAATGTTGTGGATCGAGTGGCCCATGGTGGTGGTGGGGTTATGGTATAGGCAGGCATGCAAGAACACAGGTGCATTTTATTGATGGCGTTTTGAATGCATACAGATACCGTGTTGAGATCCTGAGGCCCATTGTTGTGCCATACATCCATGAACATCACCTCATGTTTCAGCAAGATAATGCACGGCCCCATGTTGCAAGGATCTGTACACAATTCTTGGAAGCTGAAAATGTCCCAGTTCTTGCATGGCCAGCATACTCACCGGACATGTCACCTATTGAGCATGTTTGGGATGTGCTTGACCGACGTATACGACAGCGTGTACCAGTTCCCACTAATATCCAGCAACTTCGCACAGCCATTGAAGAGGTGTGGACCAACATTCCACAGGCCACAATTGACAATCTGATAAACTCTATGCGAAGAAGATGTGTTGCACTGCATGAGGCAAATGGTGGTCACACCAGATACTAACTGGTTCTGAGTCCCCAGACCCCCAATGAAGCAAAAAAAATGCACATTTCAGAGTGGCCTTTTATTGTGGGCAGTCTAAGGCACACTTGTGCACTAATCATGGTGTCTGATGAGCATCTCGATGTGGAACACCTGTGAGGTGGGATGGATTATCTCAGCAAAGCAGAAGTGCTCACTATCACACATTTGGACAGATTTGTGAACAATGTTTGAGAGAAATCAATCAATCAATCAATCAATCTTTATTTGTATAGCGCCAATTCATAACAAGTGTTATCTCAAGACACTTTACAATAGAGCATAAAGCTCTTCATTTTATGGATACACATATATGCATAGATGCATAGATACATATAAAATACACATATACATATATATACAAATATATACATCCAACACCCAACATTAATCCATATAGCCAATCATGGATCCCTCCATCATGGCTCAAGAAAAAACCTTCTGTTAAGCAGCAGGAAATCTTGAATGTGGATCCCAGTCTCATGATGAACAGCAAATCCACACCATGCTGTGCCGGGTGTGAGGCCAAAAGAAGGGAGGTAAGAGGAGATAAGTGGACTAGAATAATAACTAAAGTTAGGGACAGGTTCATGTACCATAGACCTGTCGTCTGATTTATTCGAGGGTAGCCTCTTGAGATGCTACATCTCATTTTCAAGAGGGTCCTCATGTCTGAATGGTTGTTGTGATCATTTTCTGGAAGTATAATCTTAGATATTCTTACTGAAAGTAAGAATTTATGGTAGTGACGAACTCATGGGTGCCCAGACCACAAGTGCATCCCAACCATATTTGTCTCCATTAAATATAAATGTGTTAAAGGCCTCTTGAGATGTGACATCCCATTTTCAAGAGGGACTTCATGACTATGTGGTAATTAAAAAGTAGATACTGTAGGTGTAACGATCATGGATATGGAGATCATGCTATAATTACATGAACAGCTATAATGATAATGGGAATGGAGTGTTCCTAATAAAATGGCCAACTATGTGTCATGTTTATAACTGTAGTTTTGAGGCTTCATGGCTCCACAGCAGCAGGCAGTCTCCACCAAGGATCCCAGGCCACCTACAAGACAAGAGCCAGAGACGAGTACAGGAGCAAACAAACGGGGCAAAAGCAGATGCTGAGAGAGAGAGAGAGAGAGAGAGAGAGAGAGAGAGAGAGAGAGAGAGAGAGAGAGAGAGAGAGAGAGAGAGAGAGAGTGAGAGAGAAGATTCTCTTCTCTATCATATAGAGAAGAGAATTGGACCTAGCACCGAACCTTGAGGAACCCCATAACTTACTTTAGTGTACACAGAGGACTTGTTGTTCACGTGTACAAACTGATATCTATTAGATAAGTAGGACTTAAACCAATTTAAGGCAGTCCCTGTAATCCCAAGTAACATCTCCAATCTCTGTATAAGAACATCATGATCAATGGTGTCAAAAGCAGCACTTAGATCTAACAAAACAAGAACAGAGAGCAGTCCTTCATCTGAAGCTGAAAGTAGATCATTGGTTACTTTAACTAGAGCAGTCTCTGTGCTGTGATGAGCTCTAAATCCTGACTGAAAGTCCTCAAGCAGGCTATTGTCTTGAAGGAAGTCACCTGGCTGATCAGCTACTTCTTTCTCCAGGATCTTTGAGGCAAATGGAAGGTTAGAAATAGGCCTGTAGTTAGCTAATGTTCCTGAATCGAGGTTAGGTTTTTTAAGGAGGGGTTTGATTACTGCTGTTTTAAAAGACTGTGGTACATAGCCTGTTGATAGAGATATATTTACTGTCTCCAGCAACAATGGACACACTAGGGGAAAGACCTCCTTGAACAGTGTAGTTGGAATTGGGTCTAAAAGGCAGGTTGATGATTTAGAGGAGGAGACGAGAGAATTTAGCTCCTGAAGGCTAATAGTAGAGAAACTGTCTAACTCAGGTCTAACTACTACTACATTTAGAGGTACGACAGGTTCAGCTGGAGATAGAGAGTTGCTAATTTTATCTCTGATTTTCAGAATTTTATCATTGAAAAAGCTCATAAAGTCCTCACAGCTTAGGGCTAGAGGAATCACAGGTTCAATAGAGCTCTGACTCTGTGTCAGCCTGGCTACAGTGCTGAAAAGGTATCTAGGGTTGTTTCTATTTTCTTCAATAAGTGAGGAGTAGTAGGCAGCTCGAGCACGTTTTAAGGCTCTCATGTAGTTATTATGACTCTCTCGCCAAAGTACACGTGACTCTTCCCTTTTATCAGAGCGCCACATTCTCTCTAATTTACGGGTTGTTTGTTTAAGTGTACGAGTTTCTGAGTTAAACCAAGGGGCTGTCCTCTGACGTTTAATTCTTTTTTGTCTCAGTGGGGCAATTGAGTCCAGAGTGGATCTTAGTAGACTGGCTGAGTCATCAACAAGCTGATCCAGCTGAGTAGGGCTAAAACTAATATCACAGTTATCAGTTGGCCAATTTATTGAGCTTAAGGCAGTAGGAATGGCTTCTTTGAATTTATCTTCCAGGATCTTGACTTCCAGAATCTTCCAGGAGGATGCTGAAAGTTACTAAGAAGTGGTCGGATAAAAATGGATTTTCAGGAAAAACTTTCAGTTCAGTAATATCGAGGCCATATGCTAAAACCAAATCAAGAGTGTGATTAAAATGATGGGTAGCTTCATTAACAGACTGAATAAAGCCAACTGAGTCTATTAATGACATAAAAGCTGAGTTAAGACTATCACTCTCTTTGTCCACATGGATATTAAAATCACCTACAACGATTATTTTATCAGAGCTAAGGACCAAGTTTGATATGAATTCAGAGAATTCTGATAAGAATTCAGAGTAAGGGCCTGGAGGACGGTAAATTATCACAAATAGGACTGTCTGGCCAGTTTTTGAATCAGTATGAGATAAATTTAGAGTAAGGCTTTCAAAAGAAGTATATTTAGCCTTTGGTCTGTGATTGATTTGGAGACAGGAATGATAAACAGCTGCTACACCACCACCACGGCCTGTATCGCGTGGTAAATGAATATTTGAATGACTGGGGGGAGTGGACTCATTTAAACTGACATATTCTTCTTCATGTAGCCATGTTTCAGTTAGACAGAATAAATCAATCTGATTTTCTGATATAAGGTCGTTCACCAGTAAAGATTTGGACCTCAGTGATCTAATATTTAAGAGACCACATCTGATTCTCTGATGTTTTAAAGCCACTACATTTGAAGGTTTTATTTTAATCAGATTTCTATGGTTGACACCTCTTTTATTTGTTTTTGTGTTAATATCTAAGTGAGCTTTGGGTCGGGGGACTGACACAGTCTCTATGGAATAATGTTTATCACTATTACAAAAGCCATAGCAGTTATCTAAGTGATGAAAACAGCTGTCATAACAGCAATGGCAGGAAAACTGTCCTAGAGCAAGCGCAGAGGAGCGTGGAGGACTGCAGCTCTGCAACATGGTCTCATCTCTGAGAGGTCATAAGTGTGACTCTGCCAAGTTTTTTGATAGGAGAGATGCACCAGCCAGAGTAGGATGGATGCCATCTCTTCCTATCAGGCCAGGTTTTCTCCAGAAGGTTGACCAATTGTCAATGAAGCCCACATCATTTGCTGGACACCACCTCGATAGCCAGCAGTTGAATGATGACATGCGGCTATACATGTCATCACTGGTCAGATTGGGCAAGGGGCCAGAGAAAATTACGGAGTCCGACATTTTCTTTGCAAAAGAGCACACTGATTCAATGTTTAATTTGCTTGGTAATATTGTGTATCTGGAATGAATTTTAGATCTTTGAGTCCATCTCATGAAAAATGGGAGCAAAAACAAAACAATAAAAAACAATATTTTTGTT
The DNA here is from genome assembly GCA_036419115.1 of Scarus forsteni. Lineage (NCBI taxonomy): Eukaryota > Metazoa > Chordata > Actinopteri > Labriformes > Labridae > Scarus > Scarus forsteni. The sequence continues at coordinate 8,087,156 of JAZDUH010000536.1, read as the reverse complement.
GAGTGTGGTTGAAAATTCCAATGTGTCGAGAATCCATTGTCCTGACCACTGTCAGAGGTATATAGTGAGGAGTAAAACAGTTTATTTGCTGATTAATATCGCCCGGGTTGGATGTAATGACGGCATCATTATATTGCCATAGCTGAAAAGAGAGCAGTCTGCCTGCACGTGCTCCATGTTCATAATGATTATGGGCCCTAATTTCGTGGTGCAGAGCAGGGTGCGCAGAGCCGGCGCACCCCACGCAGTGTTAATTTTGTCTGTTGCACCGTCGTGCGCTGCCAATTTGACAATTTTGTAGAGTGTCTGCGCTGAGATGGGTGTGACGGCACACCAGGCGGAGGTAAAGGCGCACCAGGGGGAGGTGCCGACAGATTCATATTCAAGGTGCGCTGAAAACTCACCAGCTCTAACCTGGTCTGTTCTCGGCGCAGGCGAAGCGCACCCTCTGCAGCTGTAAATTGGTGACAGGCACACATGTGCGCACACGTCACCAAACCCTCAAAAGGCAAGTTTCCAGTCTGTCAGGCACATTTTAATGCAATAAAATCACAGCAATCACGATTTAATGTAACTGTCTGAATCAGCACATACATTTGTATCAGTATTGACTATCCCGTCACATCTGATGTTGGATCAGACGCTGGAAGATGTTTGTTATAATGGAAATCAGCTGGAGATGTAATGCAAACTAACAAGTTCACATCTCTCAGCCAACCACAAACAGCCACATCATCCCAGACGGAGTATATTCGGCTTCTTTCATCTCATGAAATTCAAAAAAGATCGACGCTTCCTGAATAACGGTAAGACACTCAGATTTGTATCAAGGATTTACCTGTGATTGCCAATGTTTCTCTGTATTAATCTTTATTCTGAAGGTGATCTAAAAAAGATGGAGTACATTATTGCAAGGAGGATGAGGAGGAAGAGGTACCGGGAGAGGATATATCACCAAAGGTTCTGCTATTTGGCGATGACAGACCAGAAATGCAGGTGGATCACAAGCATGATGAATCAATTTTCCCACTTGAGTGTTTAAATTTAACTGTCCCTTCATTTAACTTCGATTCATGACACAGGAACAGATAACATCTGTCCCGTGAGGTGGTCGACATGGCAACGCGCATCATGGCCTCGGTTGCGAACCCAGGTGGCCCCTGTGCGCTTCCAGTCGCTGTGAAAGTGACAGCGGCTCTGACCTTTTTCGCCACCGGGTCTTTCCAGCACACTGTAGCCATGGTGGCTGGGATCAGTCAGACCGCTGTCGGTTCGGCCATACATGCAGTGACCTCTAGTCTAGTCCGACATGCAAATGAGCACATAATTTTTCCATCAACACCTGACAGGCAGCTGCAAACGAAGCAAGGTTTCTTGGCAAAATGTGAATTCCCTGGGACACTGGGAGCCATCGACTGCACGTACGTGCAGGTGTGCGCACCAGATACCCAAGCCATCACTTATGTGAACCGTAAGGGAGTACACTCCATTACTATCCAGGTAATCTGTGACTCAAATTGCCTGGTGACACGTGTATGCTAATTTCCCTGGGTCTGCTCATGACCCTGGTGAATTCTGTCATCCCTACAGTCTTTCAGGGGGACACTCCTCTGGTTGGGTGGCTGCTAGGTGACAACGGATATCCACTTAAAACGTGGTTGATGACGCTGTACATCACACCAACAACAAGAAGGCAGTGCGTTTTTAACGCTGTTTTCAGCCATGCAAGGTCAGTCATTGAACCTACTTTTGGAGTACTCAAAATGCATTTCAGATGTCTGGACCATACGGGTGGTACATTATCATACAGCCCTCGGAGTGTCAGTGCATTTTTTGTCGCATGTTGCGTGCTACACAGCATAGCATTACACCATGGATGCAAATTAGACCTCACAGAGGTGACATTACAGGACTTTGGACAGAGAGAGGCTGTACTGCATGTGCCATGTCAGCAGGGAGAGCAGCAGAGCACACATGAGATGAGAGACCACCTACACAGCTCGGTCCTTAAATGTGAGTATATGCATCTTTTGGCCACAAGGTACTCATACACATTAAAGACAGACAAAATCATTCATGACATATTTTAATTCAGGTTCGTCCCCTTCCCCTTTCTCCTCGCGTGCCTGTTGGGGACATCTGGGAGAGACATCCTCCCCTGGTCCTGGGTCTTAGTGGCCACCTGTTACGGGCGGGGGGCTCGGATGTCGCGTGGGCAAGGAGCCGATCGGCTGCATCCGCCAGCCTTCCGAGGCTGAATTCAATGGAGGACATTTGGACAACCAGGCCTCGGAGGCTGGTCTCGATGTCTTCAGTCTTGAATGAAGTCCCCCCAGCAGCCTCTCCAGCATACAGAATCCCCCCCCCTGCTGGATGTCCAGGAAGGGCTGGTCCGTGTTCCGTCTGTGGGCCCGTCTCTGCCCACATCTCTGGCCCACGGGTTCCTCCCGTACCTCCTCATGCTGCGGGTCTCCCACCTCCACCCCCTCCATCTCTTCCTCTTCCTCCTCCTCCCACTGCCTATTTTTATCTAATGAAATTGAACCAGAAGCTGGTTACGTTGGCAATAAACATTTGATCAAATGCATTTACATAGTTGGTGTTTTGTAATTGGAGTTACATGCCAAAACAATCATGATTCAATAGGTTAAATAAAGTTAATTGCTTCTGATTTCATTGCTATTACACAATTTATTCATGTTGTGATCCAACCACACAACTCATCTTTATGATGTGGGGTTTAAATAAAAGTCACTAAATGTGAGTGTCTTTATTAGTAGAAAAAAGTGTTTGCCTTACCTGTAATTCCAACCTCTATCCCACCAAAACCCTCAATACTTATCGCAGGGAGCTTCGAGGACGCGATCTCCTCTGCAGAGGTTATGACGAGGCTGGAAGAGGGGCCGCCCCCTGTGGCCACCATGTGCCTCCTTTGACCCCCCCCCCCCCCCTCCCCCTTACATCATTGTACCGTTTTTTACACTGAGTAGCGGTTCTCAGGATATCTGGGCAAACTTGATTGACAATATTTGTGACATTCATGGTCTCACTCTGCGCACCCATGAGGTCACACTCCTGCAACTACAATGGCCTGTTAACATGTTTCATCACACACACCCACAAACTTGAAAACGGACATGCTCGATGGCTGCTGATTTGTTGGCATATCTCAATGTTCTATGTTTTGGCTTTTTTCGTCCATTTTTTAAAAATATATTTTTTAGGCATTTTCTGCCTTCATTGATAGTAGAGAGACAGTGTTTAGACTTGTGAAAGGGGGTGAGAGAGTAGGGGAAGATACTGCAAACTAGCCATTGGACTTGACTGGAGTCAAACCTGGGCCTTCAGAAGCATATACACATGCCTGGTATAACCACTCCGCCAAACCAGCACCCATTTGTCATCCATTTTTGCCAGCAGAGACATGATGGCCTGAAGTACAACTAATTGGCCTTGGTTGGCTGAGTTAGCATCCTCTACCTACTCAGTTGCAAAGCTTTAGCATTCTAGGTCCAGCATCCCTTTATGTCAAGTAGTTCCACGGAAATAGATGCAAAAACAAAAACCTGATATTCCCATGGTAAAACACTCAACTTAGAAAGCAACAAATTGATATTTATATATTCATAAATACTGCCTTGTTGGTTAATGTTGTGGTAAAAATGGGGGAGCTCAGATGTGCATGCCTGCATCTCCTCGCAGCCAACCAGACAAGGCTCAACATTTGAAGCGTCCGTGGATTCACATGCACAGACTGAAAATAAAAGGAAGTTAATATATTAAAACATACATGATCTGTTCCCAAAAAGAGGTCAAAAAGCTTTTCAAAGTCAAATGGTTGAGCAACAAAGTGACTCTACCTTACAAGAAGGAATTATCTGGCAGTGTGGTCGACTCCTGCCCCAGCTTTTAAAGGGAACTTGATTGCCAGAGTGACCACAGGTGAGCATGATTGGCTGCAGCTGCTTCACCCTGCTTCCACAGACCTGCAGCAAAAACAGGAAGGGAGGGGGAGAGAGCAAAAACCAACAGAACTAAAATGGAAACACAACAGTACCCCCCCCCTCAAGGGACGCCCCCTGGCGGCCCTCCAGGCTTTCCTGGATTACGGGCATAGAAGTCTCTAAAAAGTCCAGGGTCCAGAATGAGTTTGGGAGAAACCCAAGAACGCTCCTCTGGCCCATAACCCTCCCAATCAACCAGGTACTGATAGCCCCGACCCCGCCTTCGTACATCCAGTAACTCCTTCACTGTAAAGGCAGGGTGGTCGTCAATGATCCAGGGGGGTGGAGGGGGTTCGGCTGGAGGGCTCAGAGGACTGGTGGAAACAGGCTTTAGGAGTGAACCATGGAAGGAGGGATGGACATTCAAGGCGGCAGGCAACTTCAGTTTAACAACACTGGGGTTAATGATGCTTTCAATTTCAAAAGGGCCGATGTACCTGGGTGCCAGTTTGCGAGACTCAGTCTGAAGAGGAAGGTCCCGGGCAGATAACCAGACCCTCTGGCCAGGCTGATAATCGGGAGCAGGGATACGATGTCTGTCAGCCAGTCTCTGATTTCGAGTTTTGGTGCGTGTTAGAGCTGCACGGGCCTCATGCCAGACTTGACGGGCTCTCCGAAGGTGATGCTGAACTGAGGGGACCGCCACGTCAGACTCCTGGGCTGGAAACAGAGGAGGCTGGAAGCCATTAGAGGCCATGAATGGAGACATACCTGTGGCGGAGCAGACCAGGGAATTATGGGCATATTCCACCCAAGGGAGGTGAGTGGACCAGGAGGCTGGGTGATGAAAGGCCACACACCGAAGAGCTGCCTCGAGATCCTGATTTGCCCGCTCTGTCTGGCCGTTAGTTTGTGGGTGATATCCTGATGATAGGCTGGTAGATGTTCCCAAGGCCTGACAAAATGCCTTCCAAACTTGGGAGATGAACTGCGGAGCTCTGTCGGAAACAATATCTTGAGGGATACCATGTAGTCGGAATACATGCTTAATAAGCAGATTAGCAGTCTCAAAAGATGATGGTAATTTAGGGAGTGGAATGAAGTGCACAGCCTTAGAAAAACGGTCAACAATAGTCAAGATGGTGGTATTACCTTCTGAGGGAGGAAGGCCTCTGACAAAATCCACAGCAATGTGTGACCACGGCCGGTGAGGAATGGGAGGGGGACGTAGAAGGCCGGCAGGAGCACGGTGAGAGGCCTTACTGCAGGCACAGACAGAGCAGGCAGAGACAAACTCCTTTGTGTCAGAGGAGATGGAGGGCCACCAAAACCTTTGCTGGAGAAGATGCAAGGTCCGCCGAAAACCAGGATGACATGCGACCTTGGAACAATGCCCCCACTGAAGAACTGAAGATCTAGCCGTTGGCGGAACAAACAGCTTACCACCTGGACATTCTGCAGGAATGGGATCAGAATCTTGGGCTTCCTGGACCACCCTCTCAATCTCCCACCTGGCTGCCCCAACAACACAGGGAGCAGGAAGGATGGTTTCCTCTGCAGGCTCCTCAATAGCAGGGGAAAACTGGCGTGACAGGGCATCAGGCTTGATGTTTCTGGAGCCAGGCCGTTAGGTGATAGTAAAGTTGAAACGCCCTAAGAACAGAGCCCACCGAGCCTGACGGGAGTTGAGCCTGCGGGCAGAACGGAGGTAAGATAAGTTCTTATGGTCTGTCCATACCACAAATGGATGAGTTGAGCCCTCCAACCAGTGCCTCCACTCCTGAAGCGCCGGCACAACAGCCAACAACTACCGGTTTCCCACATCGTAGTTTCTTTCAGGAGGGGTGAGTCTACGGGAGAAGAAGGCACAAGGGTGCATTTTCTGATCCACAGAAGAACGTTGGGAAAGAACTGCACCAACCCCAGAGTCTGAGGCATCAACCTCCACTACAAACTGAGCTGAAGGATCAGGGTGAGACAGTACAGGAGCAGTGGAAAACAACCGTTTTAACTTCATAAAAGCTGTCTCAGCAGCTGATGACCATACAAAAGGAACTTTCACAGAAGTTAGCTTGGTTAAAGGTGTAGCAACTTTGCTATAGTCACGGATAAACCTTCGATAAAAATTAGCAAATCCTTAGGAACCTTTGAAGTTGGTTTCTTGATGTAGGAGTGGGCCAGTCAACCACTGCCATGACCTTGGCAGGGTCAGCTTTGATTTGCCCCTTCTCCACCACAAAACCCAGAAAGCTCACTGAGGAAACATGGAATTCACACTTCTCGGCTTTGACATAGAGTCTGTTTTCCAAAAGTCTTTGTAGTACCAGTCTTACATGTTGAACATGTTCATTAAAGAAATGAGAAAAAATCAAAATGTCGTCTGAATATACAAACACAAATCTATTCAACATGTCACGCAGGACATCATTTATGAGTGCCTGAAAAACTGCAGGGCATTAGTTAACCCGAAGGGCATGACCAGATACTCAAAATGTCCCAGCGGTGTGTTGAACGCTGTCTTCCACTCATCCCCCTCTTTTATCCTCACTAAGTGGTAGGCATTGCGAAGGTCTAACTTAGTGAAAATAGTGGCTTGGTGGAGGGGCCCAAAAGCAGAGTCAATGAGTGGAAGGGGGTATTTGTTTTTCACCGTTATGTCATTAAGACCCCGTAGTCAATACAGGGGCGCAGAGTCTTGTCTTTTTTATCGACAAAAAAGAAACCAGCCCCCACAGGTGATGAAGAGGGACGAATGAGTCCAGCAGCTAATGAGTCAGAGATATATGTCTCCATGGCTTCCCTTTCTGGTCGGGAGAGATTGTAAAGTTTACTGGTAGGTAAGGGGGTGCCAGGAAGCAAATCAATGCTGCAGTCATATGGTCTGTGAGGTGGAAGTGACAGAGCCTGGTCTTTATTAAAAACTTCCTGAATGTCATGGTACTCCGAGGGCACAGAGGTGAGGTCAATAGGTTTAGGGGGAGCTGGTGCAGCAGTGACTGTGGCAGGGGTGGCTGACTGTTAGCAATGAGAGTGGCAAAACAGACTCCAATTAGTGATGGAGGAATGAGACCAGTCTATGTGTGGGTTGTGCAGCTTAAGCCATGGGAGCCCTAAAACTAATGGGGATGCAGGTGAGGAAATTATGTACAATGAAATGGATTCATGATGGTTACCAGACAGGTGGAGGGACACAGGGGTAGTGCGATGAGTGACATGAGCCAAAAGCTTCCCATCAAGAGCAAAAACATCCTTTGGCTCAGGTAAGAGTTCAGAGGGGATCTTGAACTGAGAAACAAAATCAGAGTCAATGAAATTGTCATCAGAGCCAGAGTCAATCAAGACTTGAATAGGGAGTGACACATGTGACCAGGAAACGGTACCTTTCAGTTGAATTCTGTTGGAGGGTGATGATATGGAGGAAGTATGGCTCACCAGCGCCCCTCCTGTGGCTGATGAGCCAGGTCTTTTGGCCGAACAGGACAGCTGGCTAGGACATGGCCAGCCTGACCACAGTACATGCAGAGCTTTTGGAGAAAGCGGCGTTGACGCTCAGCAGAAGTTAGTCTCATCCTCCCCAGCTGCATAGGGTCCTAGCTGCTCAAAGATGCACGCGGTGCTGGCTGATCTGGAGACTGTAGAGGTGGAGCTGAAGGTGCAAGTTGTCTGGGAGGCCTGACAGAGAAGCCCTGTCTGCCTGTTCTCTCCCTACGTCTCTCTCTAAGGCGATTATCTAGACGAATGGTGAGGGAAATTAACTCATCCAGGGATGTTGTTTCATCACATGCAGCTAGTTCATCCTTTAGCTCTTCACTCAAGCCACAAATATAAATCCCCTGTAAAGCCTTCTCATCCCACCCACTCTCGGCTGCGAGAATGCGGAAATCAATAGAGTAACCAGAAACTGAACCGGAACCTTGCCGTAAAGAAAGGAGGCGGCTACTAGCCTCCTTTCCTTTCACTGGGTGATCAAATACTTTAACCATTTCAGCTGTGAACAACTCAAAAGACTGACAAATGGGTGAGTTATTGTTGGAAACAGCTAAGGCCCAGGCTGAGGCTTTGTCTGACAGTAGACTCATAATGAAAGCTATTTTGGATCTATCAGAATTATAGGTTGAAGGCTGCTGATTAAACACAAGAGAACACTGGTGGAGAAACTGACTGCATGACCCTGAAATTCCAGAATACCTGACTGGTGGTGAGATGTATGGCTCTCTGGGTTGGCTGGGTTGGACGTCCGGGGAAACTGGAACAGGCACAGGTGGAGCAGAGGTGGAAGGAATTGGTGACACTTGATCCTGGGCCGGGGCTGCCAGGGAGTTTAATTGTATGGAAACTTGGTCCATCCGGTTGCCAAGCTGGGTAATGCTGGAAGCTAAGGTGTTCAGAGTGTCCATAATTTGTTGAAGAGCTTGCTCATGTTGCCCAACCCTAGCTCCTTGAGAGGAAACAGCCTGTTTGATCTTCTCTACCTCTGCGAGATCCATTTTGGCCAGATAATTCTGTTACGATTCACTCAAAATTGGATCTCAATGCAGAGGAGACAACCAGAAGGTTGCAAAAATTTATTGCAACAAGAAAAAACAAGAACAAAAAAAAAAACAGGCAGGCTGTGGAAGCAGGATGTCCAAAACACTGACAAAAAGGAGCAGCTGCAGATTCTTCTAAAACCTGGAGAAGAGGGAGGATTCAGTCAGAAGGGTTCCCAAAAAGAGGTCAAAAAGCTTTTCAAAGTCAAACGGTTGAGCAACAAAGTGACTCTACCTTACAAGAAGGAATTATCTGGCAGTGTGGTCGACTCCTGCCCCAGCTTTTAAAGGGAACTTGATTGCCAGAGTGACCACAGGTGAGCATGATTGGCTGCAGCTGCTTCACCCTGCTTCCACAGACCTGCAGCAAAAACAGGAAGGGAGGGGGAGAGAGCAAAAACCAACAGAACTAAAATGGAAACACAACATGCTCTTTGTTGTTTATTTTAGTTGCTTTGGTTTAATTCTATTTTATTTATTTGATTTAATTCTAATTTTACTTTAATGTTGTGAAATCAATGCAACTGTCAGTTGTGATGTCTTCAACTGTTATTTCTGACTGCTTTACTGTGTAAAGGGCAACTGAAACAACCGAATTTCCCCTTGGGGATTGATAAAGTATTTCTGATTGTGTTTCTGATTCTGATTCTGATTTAAGAACAAATGTTAAAAAAAAAATAGCTTAAAGGATGTGTTTTAACTTCAAGAATTATTTTTCCCACAATATAATGTCTCATTTTTGTCCTGCAATTTCAATTTATATTTTAATTGCAATTGTTTAAAAGGATCTTGTGTAAGTGTCATGATTAAGACTTTTTTCCATCCTCCCTACTGTTTTAACTTTTTTGTTAGCTAAGCACTAGTTCTATTGATGCTTCACTCAAAATGTTTTTAATTTTTTGGTACAGCATAAATCTGTATGTATTCCCTCAGAAAAGGACTACTGCCAAGTATTTTCATCCTATACTGTAATAATTCAACATCATATAGACTCTGTGAACTGACAAAGGGTACATGTCGGTGGTTGTAGTAATGTCAAACATTACAGTTGGCAAATTAGATGAGCAGCAGAAAAAGGAAACATTATATGTTTATGCATACATTTTTAATAAAAGCACGCAAGAATTGTATTCATTTATGCTCTTCAGTGAGCAAGATTTAGTTCTTTAAAATAAGGAACTTTGTAGGGGTATCCAAAAAACTGTATTTGTGTAAAATTTCCAACGTGATTGTGGACCCGTGCTGAGTACAATGTGTGGCTATGAGTGAGTGAGGATGAGTCATCCTTATTTTCGGGGCTGTCAGACTGCCTTACCCTCAAGGCAGCAGAGAAAACGAGTTGATTCACTCACTGCCTCTGACACAATTAAACATTCCTGTTTTTTGCTCTCTCTCTCACGCACCTTCTCTCACCTTGTCACTGAAACATAATACAGTCATGGGGTTGTGTAAGTGGCATAGTGTTTAGTGTTTCATCATTTTATTTAAAGTCTGAAATCAACTAAGTGTTGTTGTCAGTGTGGTAAATGAATATCCACTCATTGACCATTTGATAGGTTGGGGGGCAGGGGAGATAGGAAAAAGTTCCTGTTTGCTTTGCATTACCCTCAGTGCAGTGACTTAGCATTAACATTTTCAGTGCCCCAAAATATGTTTCTACAGACAGTGCTGCTATTAGACATAACAGATTTGTTGTTTTTGGCCTTAAAAAAAACATTAACTACACTGTAAACGATTGCTGTAAATTTACAGCCAGATTTCAACAGTATTAAGCTGTTATTTCAAAATACAGTGCTTTACCGCTAAAATAACATAAAAACTGTTAAATTACATTCTACTGACCATTTTTTAACGGATCACTACTGTATTCCAAAAATACAGCACTTTACCGCTGTCCTAAGTATAGTCTGCCCAAAATTACAGTATGATCCAGTATTTTTTTAATTCTGGGAGGAGCACATGGAGGAACTGCACATGGAGAGCTGGATACATGTGTTTCTTCATCCATCACCATCTTCCTAATTATTTGGTGAGTATCAATTAAATTCACTTTGTATATTGGTTAAAAGAGCCCTAGGCTTATAAGTTGAGTGATTTATCAGTTTTTTTTCGTCATTGAATACAGAATGCTATGTGCATGTCTGACAGAAGCATCCAGCGGCTAACGTAAGCTAAAACTTCTAGTGAATGTATTTTTGGCAGACAATTAAAAGATAGGGAAGTAAAGACTTCAATATATCCATAAATTAAATGATGAATGATGAATATGTTGATGACGTGCTGTTTGTATGCTTCAACTGTTTGTACACTTCAGCTGTTTGTTCATCTGAATAAATGAATGAAAATGCCCCAATTATATATAGATAACTTGTACTGATTTGTATGTGAGACGTTACTATATTTTTAAACTTATCTCTCTGTCTCTCTCTCTCTCGCACACACACAGACAGGGCTAACTGAGCTGGATTGAGAGTGGGCCATGCTGTAAGTAATTCACTAACCATTGTCATCACCCAGTACCCACTTTGGAGTTGTGCCTTTTTCTCTCATTCCTGTACACTAAGCCTAAATACTAAGTTTATATTTGATCATGATGTAACATGTCTGGTGGTGTTCATTATACTCTGACTTTTATTTGAACTGTTTTGACAGATAGAAAAAACATTTTTGTTTGATACTTGTTCAGTTTGTACAGGTACATTCTGTAAGTATATTTATAAATATGTATATGTACTTGTGTACATGCATATACAGTATGTGTATCTATAAAAAATAGTTTTTCTTTGGGCTGCTCTGTTGTAAAGTGTCTTGAGATAACCCCTGTTATGTTATGAACTATACAAATAAAGACTGATTGATTGGTAATTTTGCCTCTTGTATTACACAATTTTCCACAAAAAGCTAAGGGCATTTTGAGAAAGAAGAACTGTCTCAGGTTTTGTTAATCTTGTTATATGTACAATTGTTCTGCATATGAAGTTTGCCTGAAATAAAGAGTAAAAATGAAGAGTAAAGTGCTGAAGCTGTGGATTTTTTTCTCTGACATTTGTAATCATACTGTTGAAAAATCAGTGATATAGCTATGTTCTTCATTCAGCTCATACATTTTGTTTTGGTTTGCATTCTGTGTCTTATAAGACAGCTTTGGATAGAGATTTTGTGAAGACTGATTACCAGTAAGGGCTAGCATAGCAATAGAGTAACTATTCCTATGTGCATTTCCTGCTAAGCCAGAAAAAAATCTGATTAAAAAACAGTTTGTTAAAATATATGTAAAAAGATATAAAGTTAGTCAGTCATTTGTAAAATATTGTATGGTAATAAAAATCAGTTAATTCTATATTTTTAGTGAACAGCGCAAAAGCATGAATTTTAGTGACAGTTAAAAACTGTTAATTTTACAGGAAAATAATGTAAATCCTTCTGACAGTTGTTTACTGTTTATTTACAGGAAAGCAGTAAAAAAACTGGCCCATGCTGTATTTTTCATTAACGGTAAAAAACTGTAAATGATAGTGACAGTAAGATAATGTTAATTTTACGGTAAGATAATGGCAACCCTGCTGCCAGTTGATTACCGTAATTTTACAGGACAATTTTTAACAGTGATGACATGTCTGACAAGGTGTGTAGTTGCGTAATCAAACAAATGTACCTTACTAAAACCTTAAGCATTTTCATGCTTGAAAGGTTACTGATAAATAATCAGCCTGCCAACATCTATTAAAAGAAATAAGAATTTACTCAGAAATTCCTTTGTATGTATCAACACTGATGCTATCCTTAGCTATCAGATGCTATCGATTTGTTAACTCCATGACCATCTGTCCTCTTACGTCTCTGTCTTACTCTCCTGGCGGCATAATTTAAATATTTTTACCACACTGTTGATAATTGTAGTAGTAAGTGCAAAATAACTCTATTACATCATAAGAGAATAAGAAGCCTTGGTATGAGCATCAACCACTTGCTTGTGACCGAGAGCAGTTTTAAACATTTGTCCATTCATGTCAAAATATGCATAATACCCAATAAAGATCTGGAATTGTCTCAACTTTTGTGCATGGGTGAAAGCACAGGTATTGTGCTGGTCCCTGTAATGTGTTTATTTAGTGTTAGGCAGCACTGCATCAGAATTTCTTCTGTATTTATATAAAGTATTCACCTTATCATCTTTATTTGCTGCTTTCAATTGTAAGGAATAGGTTCTGAACAGATTTTTGAGTAAATTAATTTTCTTCTGCTGCTTCCATTTGTTTTCCAGGATAGCAAAACAACAATCAACAACAACAACAACCAAAATCAATGTATTTTGTTGAACAACTATGTCAATGTGAAATGAGAACACACACTCGGGATAGAAGGATCTTATAAAGGACCATGTTGTCCATGTTGTTTCAAGTAAGGTCAGGTCAAAATGGAGGTCAGTCAGGTTGAAAGAGAGGTTCACAATAACTTGGCCAAGGTTTACAGATGATTGATACACATTCACACAGATAACAGGAGGTGACAGTGTGTGTTTTGTGGTCTGAAGTGAAAGACCTACAGTATGTGACAGTTGTTCTCCTTGAAATACTGTTTGCCCTGCAGGCCATAGTCAGATGGGTCACTAAACCTTTGAATTAAGATATAATTGGCAAACACTGGCTTGGGGCTTCATCATATTGGGGAAAATATATTGCAGTACTTTGGCCTCTGGAGATATATATATATATATATATATATATATATATATATATATATATATATATATATATATATATATATATATATATATGTAATGTTTTTAATGGAAAATTTCCAGTGGATATTCGATGCATTATATGAAGAAATCTGTGTAATGTGTAGAAGAAACCTCTTCTTCTACACATTACACACTTCAGTATTCTGACAGTAACTATACTGCTTACTCGTACATACACCAGATAAAAGGAATATGTCATGTTTCAATCATCAATTGATCAATCAATCTTTATTTGTTAAGCATCAAATATAAATGTTGTCTCAAGAAACTTTACTAAAAAAGATGATAAATGCCATACTAGAGTATTTTTTATTAAAATGTATTGTTACTCATTTCTTCATATTTTCATTTTTATTCCAAGCTGACAAGAAAAAACAGGCTGCTTAGCAGCAGGAAATCTTGAGCAGAACCTGACTCATGTTGAACAGCCATCCACTGAAACTCTGCTTGGGGTGTGAGAAGCTAGAGATAGGGAAGTGGGCAGAGACAAAGGGACTAAAATGAGAATTTGTGAAAGCGATACATTTTCGGATGCCTATACTTTAAAGACTAGACTATAAATTCTTTATGAGCTGCCCTGTGCTTTTAAGCTTATATTGTCGCACTGCAGTTAGTTACAGTTGTTAGTTGTTTATGCAGCAAAAGCATTTTTTGATGGTTGAAAATGTTTTAATAGATATTTCTCTGTGTATGAGCTTACCAATGACACATTCATTGAGTATATTCATAATTATGTCTAAAGGATAGCAGAGTTACACAGTTGTAGATTGCAATCAGTACTTAAAGATGCTATGAGGAGTTTCTAGGTGATTACAAAAAAGTCTCACTTTTAGATATATGCCTGATCGAAATACACACTGTAAGATGAGTTTTATAGCATCAAAATAGGTTATCTATAAATGTTATTACTTAGCCTTCTGGTCGGGTCGGACAGGGCTGGACTGGCCTGGATACTCAACTTCGGGGACAAGACAATTAAAACTAGAGCAAATTTATATTATTCAGACATGTCCTAGAGCACCAGGCTGTAACTAGCGATTTAAAGCCGGCTACAAAACTACGATACTAAGTTTTCTTAAAATTGCTTGTTGTCACACATCAAAAACTACCTACTACTATGTAACTAGAAAGAGATAAATTACCTCGTCACTTTGCATCCTTAAGTTGTTGAAAAAAGAAGTTGTAAAGCAATGCAGAGTTCTGAGAAAGGTCCGAGCTGCATTCATTAGCATCACAACAAACAAAAACAGTCGCCGTACGTTCTCATGAGTAGCAGAGTCTTCATGTTGCCAGAAATAGATTCTCCTCATAGCACCTTTAATAATTTTGACATCAAAATCTCTAACCATAGCCTCACTCTTTTTTGACTTTTTCCAGGCCAATCAACAAGAGTGATTGAAAACACCTGCATGAATGACCAGGGCCTCTCGAGGTGCCTACACATCAAATGCATCCTCGGTGACCACTCTCCATGCAAAGTCACCTGACAGTAATTCAGCCGTTTTATTTTTTTATTCTTTCCTTTAAAATGACAGAAAACTTCAGTACTATTAGTAGCTCCTGCAGCAGGTTTTTTTAGTGTGTGAATTAATCCATTTGAGGTCTGTTTTTGAGCTTTGAGGTTGAAAAGATCTTCAAATTAAATCAAATCAACTTTATTTATAAGGCACTTTTCATACTTAGAAGCAACACAAAGTGCCTCACAGAGGCTAAAAACAGCATAAAAACAGAAACAACCCCCCCAAACTACAGAGACATATCCAGACACACACTTGCAGACATCAACATACACATGCACACACCTGTGCACACACACATTCTTACTAGCTGTGAAGAGAAGCCAGAAAGAGAGACATGGCTGAGCACCGAGGACTGAGATAAGGAATAAGCTACCTTTAGGGGCCATCAACCCTGGGAGCCGCTCCTGGCCCACAAGGAGCGCAGCCAGGGACTTCCCCGCCCCGCTCAGACACGAGGACCCACAACACAGTGCAGGGGCCTATGGCCATGCAGGAGGAGCCATCCCCCGGCAGCGGCCCCAGAAGTGGACCAGGAGCAGCTCCCAGTGCGGAGAGCTCCCATGAGGAAACACTGGAGCTAAAAACCATCATACTAAAACAATAAGAAAAATATAAGAAAAGAAGAGAGATAAAATAATGATTTTTTTAATTACATCCTTTATTTAACCAGATAAAAGCCTCATTGAGATTTAAACTCTCTTTTTCAAGATGGAACTGGCATGGCAGCAGCAGACATTCATTCATTCATTCATTTTCTATACCCGGCTATCCCTTTCAGGGTTGCGGGGGACTGGAGCCTATCCCAGCTATCATCGGGCGAGAGGCGGGGTACACCCTGAATCGGTCGCCAGTCGGTCGCAGGGCCACATAGAGAGACAGACAACCATTCACGCTCACACTCATACCTAAGGACAACTTAGAGTTACCAATTAACCTAATGAGCATGTTTTTGGTCTGTGGGAGGAAGCCGGAGTACCTGGAGAGAACCCATGCATGCACGGGAAGAACATGCAAACTTCACACAGAAAGGCCCTCCCGACCCACGCGCTCTACCAACTGCGCCACCATGCCGCCCTGCAGCAGCAGACAGTTACACAATAAAAACAACAAATACATTCAGACATCAGCACATTGAAACCAAGCCTTTCTGGAAACACCAATTCAAAACAAAATGAGAAGCAGACAAGAATTGAAACAGTCACATTGTCCAAAGCTAGCTCTTTCCTGCTCCCTTATCAAAGTCTTAAATTCACCAACAGTGACCAGTTCTGTTAGTCTCAAATCCATAGAGAGACTATTCTAGGTAGAGGGGGCAGCATATTTAAAGGCTGTCTTACCCAGTTCTGTTCTGACTCTAGGAACAAACTTTTTTTTTTTCTTTATGTATATTTTTGGGCACTCTGTGCCTTTATTGATAGGAGAGAGACAGTGGATAGGCTTGTGAAATGGGGAGAGAGAGCAGGGGAAGACACTCTGCAAACTGGTCACAGGCGGGATTCGAACCTGGACTGGCAGAAGCATGTACATGGGGTGCTAACCACTACGCCAAACCAGCACCCCAGGAACAAACATTTTAATAAAATCCTGTGAGCGCAGTCCACGACGGTCACTAGACCTGATCAAATATGTGGTCAAATAAGACGGTAGCAGCCCAAGAACAGATTTGTAGATAAAGAGTAGTAAGTGAGAGTGTCTACGGACAGGCAGGGAGGGACGATTTGCAGCAGCATACAGCAGACAGTGATGGACACCATATCCAGAGCCAGTGATAAAACGTAGGGCACAGTAATACACAGTATCAAGTTTTTTCAAGTATTTTTCAGGAGCATTCATAAATAACGAATCACCATAGTCCAACAACGGTAAGAAGGTTGTGGAGATTAAATAGTCTCTGGCCTGACGTGAAAAACAGGCCTTATTTTTAAAGAAGAATCCCATTTTAAGTTTACACTTAGACACATGACTGTCAATGTGCTCCTTAAATGACAGGTTATTATCAATGGTGATACCCAAATACTTATATGAGGTCACAACTTCGATTTCTGCCCCTTGAGCTGTGGTGATTTTGGGAAGGTTGACAGGTAATGCTTTGCCACCAGAAAAGACCATCAATTTAGATTTACCTGCATTTAGCACCATTTTCAAGTCTGTTAAATGTGACTGCAACCAATCAAAAGCAGACTGTGAAAAGTCAAAGGTTTGCGTCAATGAACGAGATACACAATAGAGAACTGTGTCATCAGCATACAGGTGATACATACAGTTTGATATATCCTGACACAGATCATTAACATAAATGGTGAACAACAACGGTCCTAATGTTGAGCCTTGGGGAACACCCTTTAAAACAGGAAGAAATGAAGAACAGAGCCCAGCAGTGTGCACACATTGAGTTCTGGCTGTCAAATAATTTCTGAACCATCCAACAGCCTGGCTTGACAAGCCGATATCAAAAAGGCTATTCAAAAGTCTGTGATGATCAACTGTGTCAAAGGCTTTTGACAAGTCAATGAATAGGGCTGCACAGTATTTTTTGTCATCCAAGGCCTCAATGACATCATTCAGTACTTTAATAGTAGCAGTGGTTGTGCTGTGCTGCTTTCTGAACCCTGATTGATATTGGGCCATGGTGCTGTTCAAGTCTTAAAAGTCTTTAAGTTGCTCACTGACAAGCTTTTCCAAGACTTTAGCCAAGACACATAATTTGGAGATCGGCCTGTAATTGTTTAAACTTGAAGCATCACCTCCTTTAAGAAGAGGAAGAACAAATGCAGATTTCCACACTTCAGGAATTTCATTATTAGAAAGAGACAAGTTGAAAATATAGGTCAATGGTTCAGCAATTATTTCAGCAGCAACCTTAAGCTAATCTGGACCAGCGGATTTGCTGGTATCAATATTTTTCAGAGCTCTACACACCTCAGTCACATTAAGAGGAATAAAGTGAAAGGGCTGAGTCTTCAATGTGGATGGAGGCGATGGCAACTGAACACCCTGTTCACACGACTGATGAGAAGAAGGATGAAGGGACTCAAATAAGTGCCCAGAAGAAACAAAGTGTTCGCTAAAATGATTTAAAATTGCTGCTTTGTCAGTTACTGTATGACTTCCATCGATAATACAAGTCAGTAAATTGTTTGTAGTTACATCCCCATAAGTAGATTTTATCACTTTCCAGAACTTCTTAGGATCCTTTAAGTTATTTGTACTTTTCGAGAGGTAGTAATTTGATTTCGCCTTCTTTACTTCAGATGTAAAACAATTTCTAAGTTGCCTAAATCTCAGCCAGTCAGCCTGACATGAAGATTTTCTGGCCAAAGCCCAGGCTGCGTCTCTCTCTCTCGTTTTGGAGTAGATAGTTCAGAGGAGAACCAAGGGTTTGTTATACCCTTCGCTCTAAATTTTTGGTAAGGTGCATGCTTATCGATTGCTTCCATTAAAAAATAATGAAAGTAGTTCCAGGCCAGTTCAACATCAGTGATAAGGGATATCTTCTTCCAATCGACCTCCCAAAGGTCACGAAGAAAGGCTTGATCACAGAAATGCTTAAAATCCTGTTTAAGTACAAGGAGAGATCTTGCCTTTGGAAGTTTCGCTTGTCTGACTGCTGCTACTGCACAATGGTCACTGAAGTCATGAGCAAAAATACCCATATGTGAAACTTTACGTGATGCATTTGTTAAAACTAAATAAAGTCAAGTTGACTTAACTGGGTTCTTAAAATTAGGTCATGTTGGGCCATTTACCAGTTGAGTGAGATTAAAGGAATCACACAGAGATTTAAAACTGTCAGAGACAGAAGACAACCAGTCCCAGTTAAAATCACCTGTTAAAAATAACTCTTTAAAATCCAGTGATGATAAGAGTCTGCTAAGTGAAGGTAAAGCCTCACTATTAGCAGATGGGGGTCTATAACAGCCCACTACGGTGATAAAATGATCCTTTAAAAGTTCTACTTTCAATGCAAGGAATTCCAGTTGCTTGCTCAGGGAAACTGATGAAAGAAGGACAGTGTGAAATTTGTTTTTTATATAAATTGCCACGCCACCACCTTTCCTTGGGCAATCACAACGAAAGACATTGTATCCCTTAACAGCAATACCTTTATCAAAAACTGAATTATTAAGCCAGGTCTCATATGATACAAGAATATCGGGGTCTGAGGATTTTACCCAGATTTTTACAAGATCCAGCTTGGGAAGTAGACTTCTAATGTTTGTATGAACAATGCCAAGTTCAGATCTATTTTTTAAGTCACTGGGAGTGTTTAAGCAGATAGGATCTGGACCGGGATTAGGCTGGACATTCCCTGACAATAACAGCAATAGTAGAATAAAATGTCTTTTCTGGCATGTGTATTGCTTATGCCACCAAGTAGACTGCATAAGGTGCAAGGAGCACAACCAGTCATAAGTGCAGAAAAGGCTTATAAAATGAGAAAGCATTTTAAAATTGACCACTGAATATAGAAAGAGAGAGTCAAAAAATCACACCCAAATTTTTTACAGAATTTGTTGGTTTAAGGTCTTGGAGTTTTGGTAAAAGTTTCTCTCTCTGGCCTTCAGGGCCAATGACTAAGACTTCTGTTTTGTCCTGGTTGAGCTGTAGGAAATTTGATGCCATCCATGACTTTATATCTAAAATGCAGTTAAAAAGGGCATCAATAGGCCCTGTGTCATCAGGAGACACGGTGATGTACAGTTGCGTATCATCAGCATAACTATGGAGGCTGATGCCGTGCCTCCTGATGACATCCCCCAGGGGAAGCATGTAAAGATTATAAAGAGTTGGACCTAAAATGACCCCAGGGGGACCCCACACTTTATCTCATGGGTTCCTGAGGAACATATATCCAAACAGACAAAGAAGCTTCAATCAATCAATCAATCAATCAATCAATCTTTATTTGTATAGCGCCAATTCATAACAAGTGTTATCTCAAGACACTTTAGATACATATTAGATACATCTATATATGCATAGATACATATATACATATAAAATACACATATACATATATATACAAATATATACATCCAACACCCAACATGAATCCATATAGCCAATCATGGATCCCTCCATCATGGCGGCAAGAAAAAACCTTCTGTTAAGCAGCAGGAAATCTTGAATGTGGATCCCAGTCTCATGATGAACAGCAAATCCACACCACGCTGTGTCGGGTGTGAGGGCAAAAGAAGGGAGGTAAGAGGAGACAAGTGGACTAGAATAATAACTAAAGTTAGGGACAGGTTCATGTACCATAGACCTGTCGTCTGATTTATTCGAGGGTAGCCTCTTGAGATGCTACATCTCATTTTCAAGAGCGTCCTCATGTCTGAATGGTTGTGGTGATCATTTTCTGGAAGTATAATCTTAGATATTCTTACTGAAAGTAAGAATTTATGGTAGTGACGAACTCATGCCCAGACCACAAGTGCATTCCAACCATATTTGTCTCCATTAAATATAAATTTGTTAAAGGCCTCTTGAGATGTGACATCCCATTTTCAAGAGGGACTTCATGCCTGTGTGGTAATAAAAAATAGATACTGTAGGTGTAACGATCATGGATATGGAGATCATACTAATAACTACATGAACAGCTATAATGATAATGGGAATGGAGTGTTCCTAATAAAATGGCCAACTATGTGTCATGTTTATAGCTGTAGTTTTGAGGCTTTGTGACTCCACAGCAGCAGGCAGTCTCCACCAAGGATCCCAGGCCACCTACAAGACAAGAGCCAGAGACGAGTACAGGAGCAAGCAAACGGGGCAAAAGCAGATGCTGAGAGAGAGAGAGAGAGCCCATTGTGCCAGACTCCCCCCCCCCGGTAGTCTAGACCTGTTACATCTAAACTATGAGTCTAATTTATGAACTAATTTATTTATTTACTTATAAACTATGAGCTGGTCCCTAACTGAAAGCTTTATCAAAGAGGAAAGTTTTAAGTCTAACCTTAAAGGTAGAGAGAAAGTCAGACTCCCGAACTTTGGTCGGTAAATTGTTCCAGAGAAGAGGAGCCTGATAACTGAAGGCTCTACCTCCCATACTACATACTTCAATCAGTCAGGTAAGAGTTGAACCATTCCAAAACAGCACCAGAGAAGCCAACCAGGTGCTTCAGTCTATTTAATAAAATGTGATGGTCTACTGTATCGAAGGCGGCAGTCAGATCTTCCTTAAAATATACCTCTTGAATCCAGATATTTGTTCCTTGCAATACTGGCAAGCTGACAGGTCTGTGGCCAAAGCTGTAGCCATAGGACTAAATTATTATTTTTCATTAACCAGGAAGTACGATTTTGAATGGCTTGAATTAATTATACTACATTGGATTCTACTGGACATGGGCCTAATAGATTAATTAAAAGTTTTAGTACATCAGAGCTTTTTCCTGTGAGGGTTGAACTCCACCAAGGATGCCCTTTGTCACTGGTTCTGTTTATAACTTTTATGGACAGAATTTCTAGGCAGGGTGTTGATGGTTCCCAGTTTGGTGACCTTAAGATTGGGTTGCTGCTTTTTGCAGATGATGTGGTCCTGTTGGCTCCATCGGACAGTGACCTACAGCTCTCACTGGATCTGTTCACAGCTGAGAGTGAAACAGCTAGGATGAGGATCAGCACCTCCAAATCCTAGTCCATGGTCCTAACCGAGGTGAGGAATCTCATCCCCAACCTGAAAAGGCACTCAGGTTGGGGATGAGATTCTGCCCCAAGTAGAGGAGTTAAGGTACCTCAGGGTTCACAAGCAAAGAAGGGATGAATCGGGGGGTTGATAGGGCGGATCAGTGTGGCGCCAGCAGTGATGCGGGCTCTGCACCGGTTCGTCGTGGTGAAAAGGAAGCTGAGCCAGAATGCAAAACTCTAGATTTACCAGTCAATCTTCACGCCTATCCTCTGTTGGGATCCATGTCCCTGCAAAAGCCTGCACCAAAGTTTGGCTCCCCCGAGGTTTCACACGTAGGTGTGAACCCTCTGATAAGAACAAAAGACCCTGCCCTGCTCTGCAGTTTTTGAGTTTTCTCTTTCTGAAGAGGACACAGGTCCTCTCTCAGTCTCTCTTCCTCAATCATGGAGTGAAGCTCAGTCTCTCTTTCGGAACCATGGAGTGAAGGGGATAAAGCTCCTCTCTCACAGCTCTTTCTCAAGAAACAACTCAAGACTCTTTCCACAGTCCTGCTCAATGCAGACTGTAGCACCACTTAAGCAACGCAAAAGCCAGCTTAAGAAACAGGAGTTCCTGATTCAAAACCAGAAACAACACCACAGAGTTAGCATCAAGCTGCTAACTCAAAGGACAAAGGAGCAACCAGTGGACTTCAGAGCCAGGAGCTGAAGGGACAGACCGGCCCAGGATCCACTAGGAAACCATCAACTTGCAGTACTGGACTTTGCAGAGCAGAACCCGAACGGACACTTTTCCTCCCACGGACTTGGTAATGTAACTGGGCCTTACAGACTTTGGCATAGCACGGCTAAGCACAGGACTATTCAGTTTAACAATCTCAGCATTGCTTTATGGATATGTTCTTAGAGCTTTAAGCTATAGCTAACTTCTGCATAGTTACATTACTGTTTCAGGTAGAGGCATCAATCTAACAAAAAGAGACCATTTCTGACCTCCACACTCCCCATGTGGTCCTGGTCATAAATGCCTTTGAGCCATGCGGCGTTGACACCTTTAGAGGCAGCCATCTTGCCTTTGTTTGTTACACACACACACACACACACACACACACACACATATAGACACTCTCACACACACTTAGAGATAGGATTTTGTTAGATTAGGTATTGTATGTTTACATGTTTGTTTGTCAATAAATGATTTTAAACACAAAGTCAGTTGCTGGTCTGTTAATGTTGTATAAGAATGAATCTTGCCAACCTCTTCTCTGCAGAACTACCAATCCTTCAACTTTAACTGACAATTCATTTGGTAACTTTGGTTATTTTTATTAAGTTAATTATAAATCATGGTTCCAAATTAATAGTCAGTAACCTTAATGAGACAAACTTAATAAATTGACTATCACTTCCCCTTTTATAGGTGGTTCTCAAGGTTTAATGTAAATTAAATCCCATTACTTAATTTAAGTAATTATTTCTGATAGCCAATATTCTTAAGTAAAACAGTGAATAGTTGTCCACTGATCCTAAAGCACAACACCTCACATACTTGAATCTTTGTTTTGCAGAAATGCACAATTCATCCTCAAGAGGACTGTGGACTTGAATCTTTGTTTTTAGTGCACTATATAACATAACAGGCATTTGCAAAGCAGGTTCATCATCATAAGCATACCTTCACATTTTTATGTCAACCACATTTTCCCTATGAAGCAAACACTTTGGGCTCTAATTTCGCAGACCAGGGGCAGGCACAGAGCACCTTTCCTGTGCTCTGTGCCTGCACCGAGGCGCATCCACGCCTCCATCCCTGCCCCTCCGCGCAAGTGCCAGAGAAGGACAAGAGAAGGTGTGAGTGGGTTAAATACACCTGAGTGTTGTCTTCACCAATTAAATGAACCCCTTTCCTTGCCTTTAAATGTGCTGAGGGCGAGGCGCAGTGACTGATTGTTCTGATCCCCGCCACTGTGTGCTAGAAAGAAAGAGGTAATGGAGACGGTCAGAGCCGCTGTCACTGTTACATCAACTTGGAGAGTGGAGGGGCACCTGGGGCACACATGGGAGGCCACAATGCACATTACTGTTTGGAACACTTTGCGGGACAGATGTTATCTGTTCCTGTGTCATGAATAGGAGTGCAAAATTAAATGACAGTTACATTTAAACACAGCAGCAGGCTAATCCATTCATCATGCTTGTTATCCACCTGCATTCCTGGACTGTCATCCAGTGGTGGCTCTTGAGAAATTTCTAGGAGGGGCAACAGTTGTGGTTATGGCTACAATTGATCGTTCAATGGGTAAATTGATAATTAAAAAAAATTTAGATAACTTACTTTACAGTGTTACATTGCATTGTTTAATATTCTTTTCCTGTTGATGGCAACACCAGACATAACATGTCTATATTGAGTTAATGTCTAAAATACATTTGATTCCACAGTAAAACACTTACTTATAGGATGGTCCCAAATAATTATTTAGATACTGTAATTATTATAGGCTGCCTGGTCATTCTTTGTCAAAAAATGTGCCAGGAAATGTCCTTTTGACAAATTTTATTCATTCTATGCTCATGAGAAATAAACATAAACAAGTCTGGCAAGTATTTGGCATTATTATGTTATAAAAGTATGTCTGTAAAAAATTGTAAATGAATATGTACAAATGTTTCTGACATGATAAAAAATAAACTTAACCATTAGCATACACTCAAACATTTTTGTTTGCCTACAGCATTCAGTGTCAATGTTACAGTTTGTTTTAAAAGACCATGTCCAGCTATTTTTCTTGACAATAAGTTCCTGAAGCAGCTCCTGTCCAGATAAAGACAGAGTCCAAGTTTGCTTGCATTACATTCATGGAGGGATTTCTCTGCACAGTGCACTGCTTAATATGATCTCTGTTGTGGTTCTTTGAGGGAGTTTTTATTGATTATCAACTGGAATTTCCTTTCACTTCCCATCCGTGATATAAGTGTGTATGTTTACATGTGCACGTAACGGCAAATAGATGGTAAAACACAGCAAAAATATGGCAATAGAACAACACGGGAACACTCCATAATGATATTGACGCCATCATTTACAATACTTGTACACTGTTTACTCCAAAAGTAGTGACAGACCATCATTATATCACTCATGTGTATCACTTTAAATCATCTCTCTCGGGTTCGCGCTGTGCTGTTCGGGCAGGCATCAGTGCGTATGACGTAATCACGTTGGGGCAAGCCCTCCCCGAGCCCATAGAAATGCATTGTAAGGTCCAAAATTTGAAACAAAGAGTTTGTCAGATTTTCAGTCTGACTGAATTTGCCCTAAGGGGGCAGGGCTGCTGGTTGGACAGTGACATCGCAGCGATATTCGGACTGCTGATTAAACAATAAAATGAAGACTTAGACAGTACCAATAAGGGCACAATAAACTGTTTTATGTTATGTGTTGGTGCCAATTTTTCTTTCTTTTTCCTTGTGCTTTTTTGATTTGCTGTGATTTTTCAGGACTGTTATTTCTGCCACCAGCTCTGTATTGCAACACCGACAGAAAGCTTTTCTGTTAGAGTCTGAGCCTGTTGTAGGTCTCAGCCATCCAGCAAAATTAGGATCACTTTCCCATTCTTTTCTGTATTTTTGATGGTGATGCTGCTTACTTGTATCCTCCACAGCCCTCCGCTTTGGCTCCCGCTCACCCTCGTCCTCTTCTGCGGTGCTCATTTTCTCCACTTGGGCGTCGGTGGCGCAGTTGGATAGTGCGCTTGGTCAGTGATCGGGGGGTTCAAGCCCAGCTCCGGGCGACATATGGTGATGTGTCCTTGGGCAAGACACTTAACCCCAAGTTGCTCCCACTGCTGCTTCAGTGGTGTATAAATGGGCATGAAAGGGCGTGAATGTGTTAGAGATACTGATGGATAACTAAGATAGAAACTCTGAACCATCAGTGAGTGAATGTGAGAGCGAATGGGTGTGAATGGGTAGGTGTGACCTGCGGTGTAAAGCAGCTTTGAGTAGACAAAGACTAGAAAAGCGCTATATAAGCTCAAGTCCATTTACCATTCAACTGACTTCCTGACTGAGCTCCTACGAGCATGATTGGCTGTCAATTGTTCTGAGACAAATGACACTCAAACTATGATTGGCTGGAAACGTCATATGATGTAAGATGCATTTAGGGTTTACAAATAACTATCCTTCAGACTGGGGTAGATCTATAACAACCACACGAAACTGTCAAATTATCGTACATCACAACGTACATTATCGTTTTTTGTTTTTTATTTTCAATAAATATTTAAACCTGCGTGTCGCCTCCTGCTTCGAGATCCAATTTTTGAGTAAAACCTAACACATGCAACCAAAGGCCACAATGGCAGACTCCTCGATATCGGTCAAACTGTGGCTTTACATGTAATATCTTTTATCAGCCGTTGGCACACATGGTTTTCCTTACTCACCTTACACATTTGAAAGGGATAAGTAACTATTTTGCAATGTCACATTGAAGTTTGAAATGTATGCAACTCTTTCTACATTCTGTCTGCCTACTTTTCCTCCTTTACTGATGATCTGCACCTCAAAGCATCCATTAAGCTCTGTCAGTAAACCCTGAGGCCAAAGGATTCGCTGAGCCCAGGCGCACATCAGGGATTATTCAATTCTAGCTACAGGTGTGCTGCCCTTCCAACTCCCAGAAGACAGCAGAGGTTTCAAACACTAAAACACAACCTTCAAAAGACTGTGTCATCAGCATTAATTCCTGAACACTGAGGAATCAGCAGAGTACTCTGTCATTTGAAACTGACTTTGAGGGAGAAAAGAGAGGGAGGGAGAGAGAGAGGGTGAGAGCAGTAAAAGCACACCATCATTCATACCATCTTATTATATCCCTGAGTCATAGAGAAACCCTGGAGCTCTTACCCTCACTGTCTGGCATCCTTAGTTGTGTGTTTGGGTTTGTATTGTGATCTTTAGCCAGTGTTTTAAGCAATAGTGTGCACTTTCCACATCACTATGTTTGCATCAATTAATTAGTTTTTTAATATATTTATGTGTTTGTTTAAGAAGATGTAGGCATGCATGTGTGTGGTTTTTCAAGTAGACCTTGAGGCAAAAAGTTAAACCTCTGATCAATGCTGAACTGTTTATCAAGTTTCAATTTCAAACTAGATCACACTCAAAGAATGCAAATTTCACCAAGGTAGCTCATATGCTAATGGGTGCTGTTACACCCATAGGAGGTTTTCTGCCACTACCAAAGCTAAGATTACTCACAAAAACTTAGATAAGATATATTGTATAAAATAAGTACATCAATATTATACAAAACAGGCTAATGAATAATAATATATAACCTGTCAGTCATCAAATTGTGGAATAGGTGTCTAAACCCAGACAGAGGTGCTGTCCTTACAGGCTTTTATATCTCTTAAACTTTAATCTCTGACATTAACAGTTGCTATTCCAGCTGCAAGGGAGGTTCCACAACTATTAATTTGTTCAAAATCTTCCCATTTTAAGGTACACAGCCAATTATATTCTCACCCAGACACAGTGTGAGTAAGGGTGGTTGGGGTGTGCATTTAAAGAAAGGGCTGCTGCTGTCAATTCTTTTGTAGTCAACTACTCTACAGAATAGTCTCGCAATTAGTCATGTAATGAGATGGGGGATATATTGTGCATGCTGCAATTTTTTTTTTTTTTACATACAATTACCCTGGGTTTATTAATAGGCATCAGTAACATATAAAACAGAAAGTAAGCCATATCTCTAACTCTTTATCTATGATTGTAGGAAACCATGGTTAAAACATTAAGAGCTTAATATTAATAATTCACCAAAATCCTAACACAGTTAGGCACTCATCAACAATAACACTCTGTTATTCTGCAAAATACAAACAAACCCAACCACCTGGAAGTCAAAATAAGAGTAATCAAGAAAACAAGGGTTTCTTAAGCAAGAAATGATCGCATCTTGATCTGCATGTACGGGCAAAACCACTGAATTGCAGCAGTGGTCAAACTCAACCACTGTACATAGCCAGCTCCTAGATCAGGGGTGGGCAAGTGGCAGCCCGGGGGCCAAGTGCGGCCCTCCACATCACTAAATGTGGCCCGCCATTCATCCCCAACCAGCAGTTGCAAATATTTAAAAAACTCAGATTTCCAATAGAACTAATTCTACATAATCTAGACTGATATTTTATTGGCTTATGTAAGTTGTTTATGACCTTACTTTGCTATAATAGTGTCTCTAAATCTCTTTTATGAAGCCTTTGAACATTATATCAAGTATTACTCAATACTATATTTTAGCTGAGCTTTAAAGATTTGAATAACATTCATCATTTTATTGCTTAAATTCCATGTATGTTAGCTAAATTTGCTTGAATTCTATGTGAAGTTCATTTGATTATGCATAATAACTTGTATTTATGTTGTAATATATGAATATTGGTATTCTAATTTTATGACAAATTTATATTCTCATACGTTGTTTATCCAACATTCTTTTTCCTCACCAAGAGTTTCTGAAAATTTGTAACAATGTGGCCCTCAGATTGGGAAAAATGGTTTTATGTGGCCCTCTTGGTCATTAAAGTTGTCCACCTAGATCCTAGATCATGACTTAAAGTATAGGGTAGTGAAGAAGCCCCTGAACAATAAGAGACAAGCTGATGCCACTGGGCCCAAGCACACAGAAACTGGACAACTTGGAGCTGGAAGAAGATTCTGCGGTGGAATGAGTCAGTTTTTTCAGCTAAATCCTCCTCCTGCTAATGTAGGGGTACGCTGAAGGCCAGGTGAAGCATCAGTTCCAGCGTGTACTATAGGCATAGTGGAGTCAGCATCATGGTTTGGGGATGTATGAGTGCCATTGGTGTTGGCCACTGTCTGTGATGACACATTGAACTCTGCCAACTATTGTGGCAATTTTGAAACCCACATGTTCTTTTCTGCATGTGCTCTGTTCCATAGAGGTCAGAACTGGATGTTTTAGTAAGATAATGCCTCTTGCCACACATTCAGGGAAAGCACAACTTGGCTGCAGGAGCAAAATATCCAGATCTGAGTGTGACAACTTGATCCCTGAACATGAACCCCCCTGAAAATCTGTGCTGGATTATCAACAATTCTGTTTTGAAAGTCTGAATCAAAGAATTTGGTAGAATCAAAGGCCACCAGTAATTTAAGAAAAATGGAACAAGTTTATGACTCAACAGTGTGAAAGGCTGGTAGACAACATGTAGCGCTCGTATTAGATTTCTTCTGCATGCTACTGACAGGAATACTAACTATTAATTTGATGATATGATTATTTTTTGTTCAGTTTTGAACACATCCTTTGTTCTTTGTTGACTTTGATACAATGTTGAGTACTGACATGTTGAAACCATTAAGAATTTTACTTTTATTTTGTGTTGATAACAATAAACAAATGAAAAAAATTGCATTCTGTGAGTCTGATGCAGCAACACCTTTTTTACACAAAAAGACTTGCAAGGAAACTATTTCATGATAAAATTTGATTTTTTTTAAGGATGCCAGAAAAGTTTTTTACACTACAGTATGTACAGTATTTCACAAAAGTGAGTACAACCCTCACATTTCTGCAAATTTTTTATTATATATTTTCATGGGACAACAGTGAGGAAATGACACTTAGATACCAGGTAAAGTAGTGAATGTACAGCTTGTATAACTGTGTAAGTTTACTGTCCCCCCAAAATAACTCAACACACAGCCAATTGCTGACAATAAAAGTGAGTACACCCCTATGTGAAAGTGTCCAAACTGGGCCCATAGTGTCAATATTTTGTGTGTTGGTAACCATTATTTTTCAGCACTGCCTTAAGCGTGGAGTTTGCCAGAGCTTTACAGGTTGTCACTTTCACTCCCCCATGATAGCATCACACACACACACACATACTATATTTCCAAAAGTATTTGCTCATTCATCCAAATAATCTGAATCAGGTGTTCTAGTCACTTCCATGGCCACAGATAAATAAAATCAAGCAACTAGGCATGCAGACTGCTTTTACAAACATCTGTGAAAGAATTGGTCGCTCTCAGGAGCTCAGTGAATTCCAGCGTGAAACTGTGATAGTATGCCACCTGTTCAACAAATCCAGTCGGGAAATTTCCTCACTCCTAAATATTCCACAGTCAACTGTCAGCTGGATTATAAGAATGTGGAAGTGTTTGGGAACCACAGCAACTGAGCCATGAAGTGGTAGGCCACATAAACTGACAGACCGGTGTCAGCAGATGCTGAGGCGCATAGTGTGAAGAGGTCACCATTTTTCTGCAGGGTCAAACACTACAGACCTCCAAACTTCATGTGGCCTTCACATGGGCTCGAGAACAGTGCAGAGAACTTCATGGATGAGCAGCTGCATCCAAGCCTCGCATCACCACGTGCAATGCAAAGTGTTGGATGCAGTGGTGTAAAGCACGCCGCCACTGGACTATTGAGCAGAGGAGACGCGTTCTCTGGAGTGATGAATCACGCTTCTCCATCTGACAATCTGATGGACAAGTCTGGGTCTGGCAGTTTCCAGGAGAAAGATACTTGTCAGACTGCATTGTGCCAAGTGTAAAGTTTGGTGTAGGGGGGATTATGGTGTGGGGGTGTTTTTCAGGAGCTGGGCTTGGCCCCTTAGTTCCAGTGAAAGGAACTCTGAATACTTCAGCACCCCAAGACATTTTGGACAATTCCATGCTCCAACTTTGTGGGAACAGTTTGGAGCTGGCCCCTTCCTCTTCCAACATGACTGTGCACCAGTGCACAAAGCAGGTCCATAAAGACATGGAGGACAGAGTCTGGTGTGGATAAACTTGACTGGCCTGCACAGAGTCCTGACCTCAACCCGATAGAACACCTTTGGGATGAATTAGAGCGGAGAGCCAGGTTTTCTCGTCCAACATCAGTGTGTGGCCTCACAAATGTGCTTCTGGAAGAATGGTCAAAATTCCCATAAGACTCCTAAACTCCTAATCACTCCAAATCTAAAAATGTGTTTAATAATAGATCTACAGATAATGTGAGAAGATTGTTGCATCTAATAAGAGAGAAAAACAGCCCTATTGTTGCCAACTCCCTGGACGCAGAGAAGGCCTTTTACCATGTGCAGTGGGAAATTTTGTTTATAGCATTATCAAATTTTGGGTTCTCATCTTCATTTATTACATGGATAAAAATACTGTGTAACAACCTTAAGGGATCTGTGATAACTAGTGGTGTTATGTCATCCTTCTTCAGCCTCATAAGAGCCACGAGACAGGGTTGTCTTCTTTCACCTTTGCTTTTTAATATCTCATTCGACCCACTGGCTGTCATCGTAAGAGACAATTGTCATGGATACAGGAAGGACCCAGAAGCGAAATAGCGGTTGCAACAGTAACTTGACTTTATTTAACAGATTGAAGAGATCAACACAGTTCAGAGCAGGGGTCGAACCCACGAGCCTTGGAACAGTAGACCGGTGAGAACACCACTCAGCCACGCTGATGATGCTCTCTCACCTGGCAAACAGAGGCTTTCAGGAAAACTTGGACCGGACTCCCTCTTTGCTTGGCAATAGAGGGGTTCAGGAAGACTTGGACTGGACTCACTCTTTACTTGGCGAGCAGAGGTGTTCAGGAAGACATGGACTGGACTCACTCCTTGCTTGGTGACACAGAGGCATTCAGGAAGACTTGGACTGGACTCACTCTTTACTTGGCAAGCAGAGGCATTCAGGAACTGACTGAACTCACTCTTTGCTTGGCGAGCAGTGATGCACCAGAAAGCCAGAAACCAGGGTGCCACCACTGGTCAAGACTCACAGATGGATTCTCAATATCGAGGATGGGCAGGAGGGTCAGATACCAGGCAGGCCACCACAGATCAGGATACACAGGCAGAATACGCCGAGGACAGGCAGGAGAGTCAGATACCAGGCGGGCCACCACAGGTCAGGATGCACAGGCAGAATCTCAATGTCGAGGACAGGCAGGAGAGTCAGATACCAGGCGGGCCACCACAGATCAGGATGCACAGGCAGAATCTCAATGTCGAGGACAGGCTGGAGAGTCGGATACCAGGCAGGCCACCACAGATCAGGATACACAGGCAGAATACGCTGAGGACAGGCAGGAGAGTCAGATACCAGGCGGGCCACCACAGCTCAGGATGCACAGGCAGAATACGCCGAGGACAGGCAAGACGGTGAGATACCATGTGGGCCACCACAGATCAGGATGCACAGGCAGAATCTCAATGTCGAGGACAGGCAGGAGAGTCAGATACCAGGCGGGCCACCACAGATCAGGATACACAGGCGGATTCTCGACGCCGAGGACTGGCAGGAGGGTCAGGTACCAGGCAGGCCACCACAGATCAGGATACACAGGCCAATACTCAGTGTCGGAGACAGAAGGCGGATACAACAGCCGGGACTCAGGAAGATGGGTTGGTGAGGAACAGAAGCTGGTCAATACCTTGCAGTCAAGCCAAGGGTCAGGCATAAAAGGCAGAATCAGGAACAAAACTAGTCAGTAATGGGTGATCAGTCCGGAAGACAGGTCTGGAGTTCTCTGCATGAAGGTGAAGACAGTCTGACCCTGACTGTGTGTGGAGCTGGAGTTTAAGTAGGTGGCCTGATTGCAGCAGATGAGGTGCAGGTATGAGCAGGAGTGCAGGTGAGGTGAGTCGAGCTGATTAGGCTGCAGCAGGAATGTGACAGGCTGAAGGTGAAGACTGAGACTGAGATTGTGACGACAATAAAGATATAAAAGGTATAAAAGAAGGTGGAAAGGAACATAAACTGCTGTTGCAGACTATGCAAACGTCATACTGGTCCTACTGAAAGATCTCAGTCACTCAATACTTTACCTGATGGATACCATACAAATGAACTCTAATGTATCAGGATACAAAATCAACTGGGCAAAATCTGAATATCTGAAATTAATGGTGAAGATGAAATAACAACATTCAGCTTCAAGTGGAAATCATAGGGAATTAATTATCTAAGTATTAAAATATGCAGAGAAGTGGAAGGAATGCTAAAATTCAACTTAAGCGCATCCATGGCTCTGTCCCTTCACACAGATGCAAGGGAGGACAGAAGGCATGAGTGGGTTTAACACAGCCGAGTGTCATCTTAACCAATCAAATAAACACCTCTTCTTGCCTTTAAATGCGCTGTGGGCAAGAGGCAGTGATAATTTCAGTTTCTCCTCCTTTGACTCCAGCCTTGATAGGCTGGCAGATGCAGCTGTACTTCCCTGGTCTGAATACCCGGACAAGGGAAGGACAGCTCTCCTCATACTCCCTTCTTCCTTCTCCAACCTGCAGTCCAAGAAGAGTAAGAGGAAGGATAAAAGGAGTCTAAGGAGTCAAACGTCAAACTTTTAGGGCAAAGGTCATACTTTCATTTAGATAAAATTTATTTGTCCCATGAATGATTTTGTGTGATTTTATGATACAGAAACAGCTGAAGAGGAAGTTACTAATATTATCAATCGAGTTTGCCCAAATATTTTGAGAACTGCTGTCCAATGTAAAAAACGGTTTTAATAATGTAAGGAGAAGGGCCAAAAGAAGGCTATCATATCAAAGAAGGCACACGGTGGCCACTGGGGCTGGCCCCTCCCCCGGCCTCACTACGAGCTCAGCGGAGGACATCGCGTCCTCCACCCTCTCCATGTTAACCAATGAAGGCTTTGGTGGGATTGAAGTTGGGATTACAGTTAAGACAAAAATATTTTTCTCCTAAAACAGGGAAGATCAGCTCTCCTCCAGCTACCTGCTTCTCCAACCAGCAGTGAAAGTGCTGACATAATAATAATTGCTTTCTCTTCCAAGGAGGAAGAGGAAGAAGACACGCTGAAATACAATTTATTTTTCTCATGAATGATTTAGTGTATCTTTAATGTGACTGGATAAATTGTGGCGAAAACATGTATTAATGGGAGGCATATAAGCCCATTTAAGGACAGAGCTGCACAGCCAGGTGGTCTCTCCTCCCCCGTGTGCTCTGCTGCTCTTCCTGATAGGGCTCTCTCGGCCTCTCTCTGTCATAAGTCCTGTAATGTCTCCTCACTGAGGCCAAAGTGGCATGAATGGTGTAAGGCTATGTTGTGTGGCATGCAACATGCAAAAAAGAATGTATTGACACTCTGGAGACCAGCCTTTAAGGCTTTAGTGTCACTGTGCCAACCTGAATCTGTCGCCACCTCCCCCTGGTGCGCCGTCACACCCATCTCAGTGCAGCCTGTCTTCCAAATTGCCAAATTGGCTGTGCACAGTGGTGTGCTGGACGAATTTACCACTGTGCAGGATGTGCCAGGCTCCGCCATCCTGTGTCACCCTGTGCCACCCTGCGCTGCGCCATGAAATTAGGGCCCATTGACTGTTTGTTGCAGACTCAGTCACAGGGGTCAAAAGAGTTCTGAGCCATTGGGTCTGGCCCTGCTGTACCTGTTAGATCCAATGGAGGTTGAAGAAAAGGGTTCTCAAACTCAAGCAAAGCCCAGGAGGGGAACTTCTCCATCTGTTTTAGTGGTCAGGAGCCATCGCTCTTCTTCACTCACCCATGCTCAGGTAATGTTTTTTAGTAAAGTTGGTAATACTTGCTTCTAAATCTACAGTATACAGTAATTGACCAGGTTAGCACTATTATGCCTCACTGTGGCCTACATCTAAAAGTTTATTTCACACTAAAACACTTAAATATAGAAATGAGATATCATATTGCAAACAACAAAGCCAAACTTAAAAACACAAGTACTTTATCTGCTAGGCCAAAATCACAAAGTTCCATATGCAAGAGTGGGATTGACAGCCAGAGGGGGAGAGGTCCATTTCTGTCTGTCACTCTGACTCAGCATACTCTAGATTGTATAGGAACCATCTATTTAGCATGGCATTGAAATCTGGGGATCAAAAATTAATCAGGACTGGATTAAATTTACCCTTTTTATTATGTAAAATGTCAATACCATTTTTTAGGCCATTCATACACTCACTAAGGTGATTGTGAAGTGTTTGTCCCACTCACAGGTAGAACCAATGGAAGGAACATGTCTTTTTATGTCTATGCAGCCACAGCAAACAGCAGTGCTCTAATATTGAAGCTACATCCACTTCTTCAGAGAGGCGTGGTCAGACACAATCATTTCACCTAAACAGTCTGTTCGGTGCAGGGTGGGCTGAAGCAGGTGGACCTACGGAATGACAAAATCAAATATCTTTATTAATAGAAACAGGCATCTCGAAACAGTGAAAACATGTTGCAAAGAAGTTGAATATTGAGTTAAATATTGGACCCTAAACCATCCAGACTGTGGTAGATTTAGGTGGCATCTAAGGATTCAAACGTCAAACTTTTAGGGCAAAGGTTCTACTCTTTTTTATATTACAGATCTACTGTAATTATTTAGGCTATGATAAGATTGTGGTCATTTCCCCCTTATAACTTGTTACAGGTCACATTCAGGGGGCCGAGCCAGCATAGGGGCAGGATGTGAAAACCTGCATTGCAGAGCAGCAGTAATGACCTCACAAGGGAATCAGTCACTGTGTCTGGATGAAAGAGAGCTGAAAGGTGAGGACAAAGGTTACACAATGCATACAAAACTTGACATGCCTAAACCCATGCCTATCAGCTCTTTTCTAGAGTGTTTGTTTTTCTCATTTTACTCCGTCATAAGATACTGTCTGCACACCCCAATGACCATCTGTGGCCCTCTTTGTGTAAAATTGAACATGTTTCTACAAGTACTCTTTTTTTCTTTGTAATGTTTCTATGTAGCTTACTGAAGGAAGACACCAAAGCAGTTGTTGGCATGTTTATTTATTAAAAAATATAAGGTAAGAAAAGATCATTCTTTATGATCCCCTGAGGAAAATTTGAGTGTTACAGAAGCAGCAGGCAAGGAAGCATGCAGGAGATAACGATATAACATATGAGAAAGAAAAGATAAAGTTACATACTAAAGATATGGCAGTAAAAATACTGTTAATTTCAGTTGAGCAAGTTTCCATGAAAGGACAATACAAGATATTCTATACAGTAGATTGCAAGTTAAGTGACAGAAGACATCCTGTGCAATAGCAGTCCTGATAAAAGTGAGATGGAGCTGCTGCTGCAGGCTGTGAACACTCAGGGCCTAGAAATTGACACCAATTAGGACACAGATTACAAAATTGGAGTTGTTTCACATTCAGGTTTTACTTTAAATCCAAAATTTTAACAAGGTTATCAGTGCATCTCTCTTGTACATGGATACAACAACAACAATACATATTTTGCACGAAACACTGTCAAAAATGTAACCTGTTGTTTTTGTATTGATCATTGTTACTCCTTTTTCACTGGTTTGCTCAGAAAGGTTCTCAGAAAACAACTAGTTCATTCTTCTGGCAGAATTGTAACAAGAAAAAAACATGATTGCATAATTACACTTTAAAATCTCTTCTGTGGCTTCCAGTTTCTTTTGTAGATGGATTTTAAAGGATTTTTTTTTATTTAAAGGATAAGTTCGGTTCCAGCAGCTTTCACATTGTTTATAGAATGAAGCAG
This sequence comes from Scarus forsteni, assembly GCA_036419115.1. Classification (NCBI taxonomy): domain Eukaryota; kingdom Metazoa; phylum Chordata; class Actinopteri; order Labriformes; family Labridae; genus Scarus; species Scarus forsteni. The sequence goes on along the minus strand of JAZDUH010000536.1, from coordinate 8,051,213 downwards.
AACAATATACTCACCCAGAGGGCTTTCCTGATCCAAACAGTGCTTCGGGAGATATTTAAATCCAAAATCGAGCGGCGGACATCCGTATAATGGTAGCACATAGGGCATACAGCGCCGCTACTAAAACTGCATTAATCGTCCAAAAACTCATTAGTTTCCCCAATATTTCATTATGATCCGTTCGGGCTACTCCTCCACGACAGTCTGTGTCACTCCAGACATGTTGTGTAACTGTGCCGACCTCTGAACTGAAGAAGAAGAGTGTATGCCTCTGCGCATGTGCAGTACTCTCTGGAGCGCTGCCTCCGCGTCCTCCTTTCTATGAGCTCCTCATCTGTAAACTCTGGCTCGAAACTGTAAGGACACCAATCATATTCAAAGTTCTCCTATCTATCGGATATCTATCGGATGAAGATGTTGTTGAACACGTGAGGGCGGTCGCTGCTGAAACAATGAGCTGTACTGCGCAGGCGCGGAGCAAGTGCTCTTCTTCTTCAGTTCAGAGGTCGGTACAGTCACACAACATGTCTGGAGTGACACAGACTGTCGTGGAGGAGTAGCCCGAACGGATCATAATGAAATATTGGTGAAACTAATGAGTTTTTGGACGATTAATGCAGTTTTAGTAGCGGCGCTGTATGCCCTATGTGCTACCATTATACGGATGTCCGCCGCTCGATTTTGGATTTAAATATCTCCCGAAGCACTGTTTGGATCAGGAAAGCCTTCTGGATGAGTATATTGTCCTGCTTCATTCTATAAGCAGTGTGAAAGCTGCAGGAACCGAACTTATCCTTTATTTAAGTGGGGTCATGTGAAGTATATGGCATGAGCCTGAACGTGTACCACAGTGTCACAGCTCAGTTTGTGTCATTTTCTCTGCTTAATTAAAATAATTGTGGGAGAAAAAAAGCCACAAGAAAACATGGGGTCATCACACACTACAAACAGTTTGTTTGTATGCACTCAACTTTTCACCACACTGCTGCTATGTTCAGGCCCTAATCTGAGACATGGTACAGCCTATGTGTCCTTCCGCCAGCAGCATTAGGATCAAACTATGGTCTTGAATTTTGAGAGTGAGGTAAACTTAGCCAGTGGGTAAGTTGACCCACCCCCTGTTTCTGGGAAACAATAAACAACTCTTGTCATGTGGCCCGAAAAACCCTTATCATTTCTCCCTGCCTCTGTTGAAGAAGAGCACCTGGCATAAACGGTTGGTACTTTTTTGTGACCAAACTTTTTATTATTTTTCAATATCAAACAACAACGTCAAAACAGATGGTAAATAACCAAGACATGGTTACAGACAGGACATGACATATCCGAAATTGTGAAAACGGGCAGGTAATCAGAGAAGCAAAATAGGAGAAAAAGACAGACACAAACAAGGTGCAAACCAAGAGATTTAAATTAAAAAAAAAATATTTTTTTTTTTTTTAAACAAAGACACATCTAGAATAAACAACTAAAAATTATAATGAGAGGCTAAGTTGTCTTCTACATACAGGTTCTATATCCACCAGAAAGATAACCGTAGGAGGCTGTCCATCTGTCACATCAAGACAGGAGCACACTGTTTGTGTTTGCTAATCAAAACACACATTTGCACATTTAATTCAAAGCAAAGCAGTTATGGCTATTTGTGTAACCTAGCTGTTTTGGCCAACTTCAGAGACACTATCCTGAAACAAGGCTGATGTATTTCCCCCATTTAGCGTAGTATGAGTCTAGTCGATTTTGCAACCTATATGTCATCTCCTCATAGGCTGCAACTACACTTAACTGGCTAAACCAGCAGCTGGGCCATGGAAGATCCCTTGCTTTCCATTCCCTGACAAGAAGTTTTCGACCCAGCATAATGGCTGTAAGGATCCATCCTGCCTCAGGTTCTGAAAAACCTTTTAAAGAGGTAGATTCCCCTAAAATAAAAAGGCTGGGTGTAAATGGAAAGTCCTGACCCACTGCCAGTTTAATATTTTCATAGATTGCTGTCCACCAGCTCTGAGCCTTCGGGCAGGACCACAACATATGAGTTAGAGTGCCAGCTATCTCATTGCATCTCCAGCAGGTAGGGTCTTCTCTCAAGCCCACCGTGTGTAGTTTTGCAGGGGTCCAGTAGACTCGATTCAAGATTTTAAACTGTATCAATCGAGTTTTAATCTCCCGGGAGGATTTCTTAGTGCTTTGCAAAATAGCGGCCCACTCCTCATTACTAAATGATCTATTAAGGTCAGTCTCCCATGTCTGTTTGAGTCCTGCTGTCTGTTCACCTAATCTGTCTAACAGAATAGTATAATATTTAGCTGCTTCTTTACCCTTGCCAAAAATGCTGAGTATTTCTGTTAGAGCATCTGGTTGAGAGAGAATCAACTGAGGGTTTGGGACAGCTTTGTTTAGCAAGTGCCTAATCTGCAGGTATCTCCAGAATTGACCAGGAGGTAGTTCATATTGCTCCTTCAGTGCAGTAAAGGATTTAAGAACACATCCATCATACATATCTTTCAAGACCATGATACCTTTCTCAGCCCATACTTTCCAGTAGAAGGGTTCTTTACCAATAAAAAGCTTGGGATTGAGCCACATTCCCGCTGAGGGAAACAGATAAGGGTCTGACTTAAAGGCTGCTGATACTTTCTTCCAAATTCGCACTCAATGTTTAATAATGGGTGATTTTTAACTTTCAGAGGTATTTGCACGAAAATCACATATAATGGGGGTAAAGTTTCAATGATCGATGACTCAATTGACATCCAGGGAGGAGCCCTTTCTGGCGGTAGTGACCAGTGTGCTAAATGTCTAAGGCAAAAGGCATAGTGGTATAATAACAAATTTGGAAAGCTTATGCCCCCTTTATCTACTGGTCTTTGTAACTTTTTTAGGCTTATTCTGGGGCGGCGACTCCCCCATAGAAATGTTTTACATAATTCATTGAATAGTTTGAAATATCCACTTGGGATTTCCAGTGGCAGGGCTTGAAGCAAATATTGAAATTTAGGGACACTAATCATTTCAATAACATTAGTTTTCCCCCACAGAGAAAGATAAAGATGTGACCATCTGTTAATGTCTGCTCTGAACCTATTCAGACAAGGTTCAAAATTTGCTTTAACTAGAGCCTGAAGATTGGGAGGGAAAATGATACCTAAATATGTGATGCCTTTAGAAGGCCATTGGAAATTTCCCAACTGGAAAAAATTCTTAGGACAGAAGGATGTCAGAGGCAGGGCCTCTGACTTCGTCCAGTTTATTTTATATCCAGATATTCTGGAAAACGACTCAACAATTTCAAGAAGTGCAGGTATAGAGTGATCAGGTTGTGTTACAAACAGCAAAATATCATCAGCATACAACATTAACTTGTGTGACACCGGGCCAATCTGAACACCTGGGAAAAGGGGGCTCTGACGGATCGCCTGTGCGAGGGGTTCTAAAATCAATGCAAAAAGGAGGGGAGATAGAGGGCACCCCTGTCTCGTTCCCCTCTTTAAATCAAATTGTGCTGATATCATCCCATTGGTCAAGACTGCTGCACGAGGGTTTGAATATAACAGTTTAACCCAGGAGATATATCTCTCACCAAAGCCGAAGGCCTTCAGGGTGCTAAACAGGAACGGCCATTCGACCCTGTCGAAAGCCTTCTCAGCGTCCAATGAGATGGCTGCAACAGGGGAGTTTTCATCTTGGGTTGCCCACATAACATTGATGAAGCGTCTTATGTTATCAGAGAAACTCCGCGTGCGGATGAAACCCACCTGATCTGGGTGTATGAGATGGTTAACAATCTTATCTAATCTATTTGCTAAAATTTTAGCCAGAATCCTACGATCTTGTCCAATCTATGATATAGGCCTATAGCTTTTACACTCAGAAGGCTCCTTTTCTTTCTTTAAAATCAGAGTTATCAAGGCCTCATTGAGCGTAGGAGGCAAAGACCTTGTCCTAAAGGATTCATCATACATATCTAACAGGAGTGGTGAAAGTTCTTTTACATAGGTTTTAAAAAATTCAGCTGTAAAGCCATCCAAACCTGGAGCTTTACTGTTTGGAAGTTTTCGTATGACCTCAGCTATCTCATCTATTGTGATTGGGTCGTCAAGTGACTTTCTTTGCTCCTCTGTCATGACGGGAAGATGCTGCTTTGCTAAGAATGCATTCATTTCTTCATTGTCAGCCATCAATTCGGAAGAATATAAATCCTTATAGTAAGATTTAAATATATTGTTAATTGCCTCCGTATCTGAATTCAGCCGTCCATCAGAGTCCCTTATAGCTGGAATCACACAAGCAAGCTCTTTAATTTTAATGTACCTTGCCAACATTTTACCTGCTTTATCCCCTTCTTCAAATTGTTTTTGGCGGGCTCTTAAAAGTGCAAATTCCACCCTCTTTGATTCAATTAAGTTGTATTCGTATTTTAGTTTAGAAAGCAACAGTAAATTAGCAGATGACATATTCGATTTAAAGTTCATTTCAGCCTCTTTTATCTTCCTTTCTAAGACTAATTGCATGTTCCCAGTTTCTCTCTTCTTTTTGGATGCGTGTTGTATGATGTGGTCCCTTAGGACAGCCTTGAGGGTCTCCCATAGAATTCCTGCTGATGGAGAGCTGGGGGAGTTTTCCTCAATGAAATGGATTATTTCCTGTCTAAGTGACTCTCTAAAGCTGGGTTCTAATAATAGGCTAGAGTTAAGTCTCCACCTTGGGCTTCTGTGTATTTTGGTGAAAGGGCTAACTGTCAGGGCAACATGAGCATGGTCTGATATTAGAATGCTTCCTATGCTACATGAAATGGCAGATGCAACAAAACAACTAGAAATGAAGAAATAATCAATCCTTGAAAAGACCTTATGCGGGTGTGAATAAAAAGTGTAATCTTTTGCAGTTGGATTAAAAAGTCTCCAAAAAAATGTCCACTCTAAAAAATGTCTACAGTTCCCAGACCCCTGCATAACTCCCCTAAGACATTAACCGACTGATTCTGTGAACGTGGTGGCTTACAATCTATAATGGGGTCCATTACTTGGTTAAAATCCCCACCCATAATAATAGGAAAGGCACCCAATTCATGCACCTTGTTCTCAATATCCGAAAAGAATCCTGGGTCATTGACACATGGTGCATCAATGCAAGCAAGAATCACTGTTTGCCCCTGAATTTCAGCTAGGACTGAAACAAATCTCCCTGAAGTGTCCGCTGATTCCTTTATATATTTAAATGGTAGGTGTTTATTAACAAGGATAGTCACTCCCCTACTATTGCTGGTCCCACCTGATGCATAAACTCTACCCACCCATCCAGTACACAGCCTTCTGAATGCTAAGTCTTTCATGTGCGTCTCCTGTAAGAATGCCACATCACAGTTTTTAGATTTTAAGAAAGATAAACATTTTCTCCTTCTAACAGGATTATTCAATCCCTTGGTGTTCAGGGTGATTAGGCACAGCCCCCTACTGCTGCTAGAGTCCTTTGTATTTGAAGACATGATAAATGGCAGATGAAAGACAGAGTAGACAACTTGCCCCACTGTAAACTACACTGATACAGCAAACATTAAAATAGAAAAAACTAAAAAATAAAATAGTCAAACAAGTAAAGTTCCAACAATGGCCATCTTCGGATGGCAGACAGAGAAGAACAATTTGGTCCGTAAACGCAACTATGAAGAGATTGCCTGTCATTAAGAACTCCATCTCTCTATGTATCAGTGAGCAACAAATGTGGACAGAGATCAATATGCTTAGAAAAACTTAGAAAAGCAATGACATCGGCATAATTGTAAATGTAAATGTCTGGCCGAACACGCCTAAAATGGGGCTTTTCACCTTTTAAGTATACTTATGAACCTAACATTCCTTATCAGCCACACAGCTCCATGTTATCAGCGTTCCAAGACATGCAAGATTTTCACTTCGCTCTAAGGATTGCAGTGTAAATTTTCCCCTTAAAGATAAAAATTCACTTATCAGCTTAAAAGAAATAAAAACAAAAAATAAAAATAGTAACAATAATAATAATAATAAACAAAGAATATCAATAAATATTTTTAAAAAAGGAGTGGGGGGGGGGGGGGGGGGGTCCACAAGAATTCAAGTTATGGGTTTTATAAACTGGCCAGCAATAATAGAATACCAAAGGCACATTTAAGAAAGAAAAGATGTGTGGACCATCTGTATTTAAAAAAGGGGGGAAATTAAAATTATCTAAGGGGATTAGAATAATAAAGTCAGCAACAGGTGGGTTTCTATTTCACAACTGGGCAAAGTTGGTGTATAGAACCTCAGCAACATTGTCCATCAAATCTAAAGTAAAAGGTCCCAGTTTCTTTTCAGTATAACCACAAAGAGCGGGTGCAATATCTTAACAGTTCAGTCAACTCTTGGCTCCAGAGGGGAGGAAAAGAAACACTCAGGTTACTCACGTAAGCAGGAGCCCTTAAAAGAGAGCAGGTGCTGTGGCTAAGCAATAACATCTTGTGAGGTATTTCTCCTACATGTTTTTGATATAAGTCATTGCCTTAGCGTGGTCATCAAACCAGACACGTCCTCCAGCCTTGGTGCAGAAAACAAGCGTGGCGGGGAAAATCAATGAAAACTTGATCCGTCGCTCGTGTAGCATTTTCTTGCACGGGATGAAACAACGGCGTCTCTCCTCCACAGCCTTAGAGTAATCAGGGAAGAACATGATGTGATGGTTCCTCCAAGTCACTTTTCCCTTGCCTTTTCCCTTGCATTTCTTATCTTCTCCTTATCGGTGTATCTCAAAAAGCATACCACGAAGTGCCTTGGGGGCTTCCCATCAGGACGGGGCTGTGCAGCCGTTCTGTGCGCTCGTTCTATCTCCAGGCCCCCGGTAAAATCCACCTCCAGTATCTCTGGGAGCACAGTTGTGAGAAATGAAGCCGCGTCACGCCCCTCACATGGTTCAGGGAAGCCGGCAATGCGCAAGTTGTTTCTCCGTCCACGGTTTTCTAAATCATCCAACTTCTGTCGCAGAGCTTCAACTTCACCTCGACTTGCGGGCGGGTTTGTCCCTCCAAGCTTTATCGGCATCCTCCAGAAAGTCAAGTCGGCTCTCTCCGTTAAGCGTTCAGCTAACTCAGTGATTTTCCCCGCGGTAGAAGCCGTTGTTGCTCTTATCTCGTCTAGTTTCTTTTCATGCTCTTCGGACATTTTCTGCAGAAGACTGTAGATTTTAGCAACGTCTTCGGCCATTGTATCCGGGCAGTTCCGCTGTGGACTGGTCTGGTCGCGATGTCCCTGTTGCCGTTTAAGCTGGGCCTCAGTTAGCTCCTCGGTGTTAGCCGCGGGGCTAGCCTTACTCGTCATAGAGAGTTTGGTAGTGGTAGCCCCCTTTTTTTCAGCTCTGCTGCCAACTGGAGCCATAAAATGCGTAAAGCCAAAGTTCAAACAAGAAAATAGTCTCTGTATAGTTCGTCAAACTGTTATGGCACAGAGAGATATGAGCAGCCGAAAATCTAGGCAGCCATTCCTCAGCACGAGTCACGTGACCCAATCACGGTTGGTACTTTTTTAACACAAAAAACTCTTTTTTGTGTGTCAGAGTGAATTTTCTGCATTTCAGGTATAGTGAACTTTGTATCAAATCCAAATTATCCAGGTTTAAGATGGTGTAGTATACATATATGTTATTTGCCAATGCATAAAACTATGTGACTCACTTGGCTACAGATGAGCCTGAAGAGCAAAGCCAGCAACTTTTTTCCAAAAGTTGCTGTTGCAAAGTGAGCCACATGTTGTGGAGTACATTGGGCCATTGGTTCCTTTTTTACAACCAAAGGTTTGGAAATTAATATTAATGTACTGAATCATAAAATACTACAATTGTATTTAATGTAATGTTAACCAACTGACTTGTCAGATCAAATGTTAGACAGTAGAAAATCATGCCGAGAGTGAACAAGATGAAAACCAACTGAGATGGAGAAAGCAATGAAAGAAGTCATGATTAAAAAGTCAATCAGATCTGTTGCAAAGAAGTGAAATACTGACAGGTCAACCCTGCAGAGGTAAATGAGGAAGTGGGATGTTTAAACTTGCTTGTTTTAGTAAGTCTCAACTTGTAAAAACTTTAGAGCATACAAGTAAATGTAACTTTTCTAGAAGGAATAATAGTTTTCTTTCCTTGCCTCAGTGAAAACAAAAGTAAAAAAATGGCTAATCTTACCCCACTCTCCCCTGTACTTATCACTGAAACCATAGTTTCTGTCTTTACAAAATAAATAATTCATATATGCGGCATACTTTCTTTGGAGATGAGCTGTGATTTGGCTCCTCAGTTTTTTTCCTCAGAATATGTAAAACAGAGAATCCAGTGCATACAATTATAAATGTCCAATGAAGCAATGAGGCTCTGTGTGATGAGCGCTGCACAATGCACTTAAAATCCTGACGTGACTTTTCTCAGTCACATTTTTCTTTCATCCAGTTTGACAACATGACTTCATGGCTTATTTACCTGATCAACAGGTACTGTGTGTTTCTCTGGTCCTCCAGTTCCCATTGCAGATTCCACCATTTTCAATTCAGATCTGTTGACTCTCCATCTACAGAAGTTTCTCATGTGTGAAGTCCACTTTAAATATGTATTATATGTATTGAGCTGCGGCCATATTCAAAGCAATATTGTTCATCTTTCCTGTTCGGTAGCAGTTGTTCCCTCTTGTGAAGCAAACTAGTTGGCACTGCTGAGGGAAGGACACAGAGGCTGTCGTGCCTCAAAATAGCAATAGTGTCTGATTGCTGTGTGGTGGAAAACAAAGTGAATATAAACTAACTGTTCGTAGTGTGTGATGACCCCATGCTATTTTGAGGTTTGTTTTCTCCCACAACTCTGTTTATTAAGCAGAGATTTTGACTCCATGTACAGTAATGTATAGCATTAAAATCTGTTCAGAGTTTATCTGAACTGATAGAGGAACGAAGCTGTGACTCAGTGGCATAAATTCAGGCTCATGCCATGTCCCTCATGAACCCTAATTTAAAAAAAAACAAGCTATCCCTTTAAGGTTTATTTAATTTTTAAATAATCCTGTACATGGCCTTGCTCCACCATTCATTTAAGATATTTTTTATCTTATGCTTCTCCAAGAACCTTGAAGTATTTTGAAAGCTCTCTGAGGGCTCTAATTTTGTAGACCAGGCGCAAGCGCAGGCGTACCTGCCTGCGCCGGCCTTCGCCGTGCGACTGGGTGTGACCTGCGCCCTTTGCAAGTTTCCTGCAGTGCCAAGAGAGGCGCACTCATGGCGCAGAGGGGGCGCAGAGGGGGGCGCAGAGGAGCGCGTCCACGCCAACGTCTCTGCCTCTCCGCCCATATGTCAGAGTAGGAGGAGAACAGACGTGAGTGGGATTAACACAGCCGATCACTGTCTTCACCAATCAAATGAGCGCCTCTCCTCGCCTTTAAATGCACTGCGGCTGAGGCGCAGCATCTGATTGGTCTGAATTATCCCCGCCACCGCGGAAACAGTGTGCTGGAAAGACCCAGCAGCGGAGAAACTGTCCCTTCAGCAGGAGAATGGACAGCGGGGCACGTCACCGTGTGGGCCAGCTCCCGGGACAGATGCAATCTGTTCCTTTGTCATTAATAGGAGTAAAAAAAATAAGAGACAGTTTCACACCAGCTGGCGTATCCATTCATAATACTTGTGATCCACGTGCACTCCTGGTTTGTCATCGACAAAAAGCAGAGCCTTTAGTAATATACTGTATATTCTCCCGGTGTCTCCTCCTCATCCTCCTTGAAATGATGTACTCCATCTTTTTAGATCACGTTAAAAATAAAGACTAAAATAGAGGAATATGGGAAATCAGGGGTGACATACATTTAATTTATCTCCTTTTTCTTTGTCTTTTTTCTCCCTCTTTTCTTTGAATTTAATGAAATGAGAGAAGCCAGATAAATACTCAGTATCAGATGTTAAGTCTGTTTATTGTTGACTTGTAAGCTGTGCATCAAACTTCCAGCTGCCGTCAGGTTAAGTTTCCATGATGACAAACGGCTTTAATCCGACATCAGATGACATCAGTTAATATAGATACAAATGTATATGCTGGTTCAGAGGGTTACATTAAATAGTGATTGCTGTGATTGTTTATTGGTTTAAAATGTGCCTGACACTCTGGAAACCTGCCTCTTAGGCGTGTGCACATGTGAGCTTGTCACCAAATTACAGCTGCGGAGGGTGCGCTCCGCCCTGCACCGAAGATAGACCAGGTTGGAGCTGGCGAGCTTTCAGCGCACCTTCCGCACAGTTTTTTGGCACGAAATTGTCACTGCGCCACTCGAATCTGTGGACACCTCCCCCAGGTGCGCCTTCAACTCCCCCTGGTGCGCCGTCACACCCATCTCTGCGCAGACGGTCTACCAAATTGTCAAATTGGCAGCGCACGGCGGTGCGCCGCACGAAATTAACACTGCGCGGGGTGCGCCAGGCTTGCGCCCCCTGCGCTGCACCACGAAATTAGAGCCCTGAGTGTCTAAAAAATAAAAAGATGTGGATTCATTCTCAGGTATATTTATTTTTGTTTCAGGGTTTATCTTTATTTTCTTCTTTATTTTTCTGTCTTCTCTTTTATCCACTGTAACTAATTGCTATATTTATTACCAATCAGTCATTTTTCTGTAAAATTCTTGACTGCATTTATTATGTATCAATCAATCTTTATTTGTATAGTGTCAATTCATAACAAGTGTAATCTCAAGACACTTAACAATAAAGCATGCTGAAGAAAAACTCTTCAATTTATGGATACACATAAATGCATGTATAAAATACACACACACACACACACACACACACAAGCAAACAGAGAAATACATAAATCTAAAACTCTAGATGAATCCGTCATCATGGCAAGATAAAACTTCTGTTTAGCAGTAGGAAATCTTTAAAGTGGATCCCAGTCTCATAATGAACAGCATCCACACTATGCTGTATTGGGTACGTGGGCAAAGGAAGGGGGGTAGACAGAGACAAGTGGATTAAAGTAAGAACTAAAGCTGGTGACAGATCAGCCAAATTATAGACCTATCTTCATCATATTTGTATCTGCTGAACACAAATTTATTCGAGCTTAGCCCCTTGAGATGTAGCATCTCATTTTTAGGAGGGTCCTCATGTCTGTATGGTTGTAGTGATAGTAGCAGAAGTATTATCACTAATAATCATGAAAAGTGTACTAAATCTAGTACCTACTTAAGATCTATTGTGGCTATAAAGTACAACACCCAATTTCAATGAAGTTGGGGCATTGTGGAAAGCATGAGTAGAAACAGAATACAATGACACCTTTTTAAGACAAAGCGTTTAAGTTCAAATGAAATTTAAGGTTTTTTGCAACTCATCGGCCATTTTGAATTTTAAGCCCTCAAAACATTCACAAAAATTAAGAAATAAAGAAAATGTGAGATTCATCATTTTGTGAACAACTGCATTTCAAGAAATGTGAATTTCATCATTTACATTCCACATTTTTGGATATGTGAAGACGGTGCCCTGGAGAGATATAAGGAAAGTAATAGTTATTTCAGTAATAGCCACATCATAGAAGGTTACAATGAAGTGACATGACCCACAAAATCATGAGTATTGCTGTAGCTGCAGCTACCGGCAATGTCATTATTACATTTGACTTTGATAGTGGAAATTGGGTCGACAACTATTAAGCAGGGGGTTTTCAAAGAGGAAGAAGTGCAAATACTGACAAGGATCAGCTATGCACGAGACAACTTTTGGCCAAGTTTACATAATGCTGAGTATGTGAATTACTTTTTTTTGTTTTGTTTTGTTTTGTTTTTTTGACAACCTTGATTTTTTTTCTACTGGAACTCCTCAATGGTTTTGAATGTTTGTCTTTGTCATAAAACTATCTTGCTCTTCAGCTCTTCTTCTTCGAACACATTTCACAGCAGCCTCTTAAACCTCTCACTGTATTGTTGTTTCTTACTCTGAGAGGCTACACCACTCAAACAAAAGGCTGTCACTCTTGCGTTAGAGCTGTGTGTGTGCACGGTCTGTCCACTTTGTGTTTGCATGGATCTGCAAGTGCTTCTGTTTTTAGCATACTTGTAATTCCTCCCAAATTCAGCCTTTGTTCACAGCAGTTAGGCTGTTTTCACCAGGCTGTGGGTCACAGGGGCCCACAAAGCTCACCAGAGGATTGTCATCATTTGGTGACAATTAGTGGGGGAATTAACCAGAAAAGGCTTTTTTTTTCTTGTTCTTACAATATTTGACATCTGGAAACATTTAAGCAAACAAACAAACAAAAAAAAAACTGCCAAAAGGACAAGATATGTGAGAGGTGGAGCACAACAAAGCAACTATGGGTTGCACTTCACTAGCTCTAAGTTAATTTAAAAAAAAAGCCCAATTTGAGTGTAAATTCTAGCTTAAGACAGAGTTTACACTCAACTAATGTTTAAGGGGTTGCAACCAAATGAGGTTGTCTCCGTAGGTGTAAAGACCTAAATTTCATTGCCATGGTGAATTATATATAGAGGTGGGTTGATAAACTGGGGAATTAGGAGGACTAGATGGTTTTAGTAGCTGTTGCTGTCTGTGTAAAGTGTGTACTTCTTGATTTATCCATCCTTCAGAAATGTATGATTTTCTTGATTTTATATTTGTTTACGTAGATTTCAGTACTTGTTATAACCACTGTTATTTTACCCTGGCTATTAATTAATATTTGAAGTTTTCGTTATCACCTCCCCATAATGGTTTGGTGTAACTGCAACACATTTTTGTCATTGTACATCAATCAATGGTAGTAAACCAATGTTATTTCCTGCGATCAGACTGTTCTGTGTTCTTTCTGCCTCAAAATTTAGAGACATCACTGCAACCATCTTTTGAATCAGTAAATTCAACACAGTTTAAAAGCCCTTTCTTACAATATTTTGTTTGTAGCTACTAGAAAAGTTTAAATTTGTAACTTTGTAGTGATGTATCAAATGCTTCACTGAAGTTACTACTAAACTAGTCTCAATATATGATTTACATCATGGCTTGAAGCTGGGGTCGGCGATTTTGGAAAACTAGCATGAATTTGAAAGTAGCATCTCCTCAGGGCTCCGCCTAGCCCCCCTCCCCCCGCTCACATGCACGATATATCAGTCTTCTGATATATCCAGAAGACTGAATCAACTCCAAACCCTCAGCACAACGTGTTTGTTTTACACTACACCAAGTCATGTTTCAGTCAGCGGTAAGAAAACACCAAACAAACATGTAAAGTTAGTTAGTACTCACAGCCGATGTTGATCGGGCAGTTCCTCTGATATTCTCCACATAGCTGTCAAGTCTCCCGTTTTGGCCATGAAACTACCAAATTTTCCGTATTTACCCCTCTTTTCCACCGTCCTCCCGTATTAGTATTCTCCCGTAAATCTCCCGTGTGACGATATAATAATAAAAACATTCCTCTGCCTCTCCAAACTGAACTCTGTCTCTAGCCTCAATGGGGCGGTAATGCTCCAAAATGATGGATGCCAACCACCATAAAACCAAAGAAGAAGAAAAAGCCTCGCGAGAACGTCCAGCTGCAGTAGCCTAGGTGGCAGCTATAGCGAGATTAGAGCAACAGAACGAACTTAGAAAAACAAAGAGTTTATTTTAGATTTCTTGTAAATCTGTCTTAAAATGTGAGGGATACTGGAGCTTGGTTGGGGTTGTGGGACGGCTCATGGCGGGCTTCCCTTATTTTCAAAGACAAAACTTGAAAGGTAAGCATTCTCCAGCAGACTCTGATACGTATGAGCTCGGCTACGCGCACCGAGTCTGTGCACGCCGGGAAAATGCACGCGCAGTAGGCGGGCAGAATGGCGACGGGATTTGATTGGTTTAAAAACGGGTGTCCCGGCATGATTATTGGTTGGGGTTTTCCCTGTTTTACTCCTGCTGTAGATAGCAGATATTTTTCGCTCTGTTTTAAGAACACATTATGAGTTGATTACCATCAGGTCATAAAGACCATTTCAACCAGTATTACAAAAAGTGTATCTAAATCAGATCGCCTACCCTAGCTTTAAGACAGAATTCAGGCATGACTGGTGCTACAGGAGGAGAAATACAATGAGGAAGAACACTGGTGAAAACTCATTCCACTGCCCTTTTTAAGGTCCTTTTTGCAGTTTAAGTAATAACCAGGGATGTTGCTGAGAAGGCACAATGCACTTCTTACTGTGAATGTATGAAAGACTTTTGGATTAAAGCCATCATTAATCATCATTAATGATCTTTAAAATGTTAAATAATAAGATATAATCTGGATCTCTCATATTATAGTTCTGTCATATTTTGTCTGTGTTTCCAGGTCACAGACAATATGTCATCAATTTAAATGTCATATGCCCCGCACCTTAATGGCAGTCTGTCTGGAATATTTTGAAACTGATTTGATGTAAAAATTTTCCCATGAGCAACACACATTTCCCATTGCTGTTTTCATTGGATTTTGTTTTTTTTGTCATCCTCTTTTTGTTTTGCTAGATAGTATTTTTGTTAAAAGAGTGAATAATTGAACAAATATTATGATGTATTAATTGTAGGAGGTAACAACACACAGTCCCACAGTCCATTTTTTGTGCTTTTTTTTTTTTTTTCGAGATATAGACTTGTGAATAGTAAAGGACATTGCTCCAGTCAAATGGACAAATACCACTGACACGCAGCTTTTGTTGTTCCTCTCTGCATATAATGCTTAAATACAGAAATATAGAGTAGAGCACGATTACTTCCCGTGGCCATAGGTATTTGGCTGTGGTCCAACTTATTGTCATTTAATTACTGGCTCATAAACATTAAAAATTTGTCTTGTTTTAAATTACTCATATAATTGTACTTTATATGAGCAGGAAGGATAGTTGAATAGTGAAATAATCAAGGACTCATGTGACCAAACCAAATTAGGCTAAATCAGTAGTGACCAAATTTCCTGGACTTTCTGCTTATAATGCTTCTTTGAAGAACTACTCTTTTTGACAATTATTTATAAGTTCAGCTTAGATCAGCTTTGTTGTTTACATGACTGACCCTTTAGGAACGCTGTCATTGGCTGAGAGCTTTGCGAGTTGCGAGTGTAACACTTTTGACTAGGGGTCAAAGTTCATGGGTCTGCTTCCTTACTGAATCCTAACAAATGTACTGCATGAATACCGCAATCACTTGAAACAATACCATGACCATGTCACATATCTTTTGCTGTGTGGTATTGCCTCTGCATGTTGGTCTTGTGTCTTTTGTAATGGAATCCTGTCAAATTACTGTTTCGTATGTCGAATTTGTTAAGAAAATGGCAAAAGCAAAAATAGAGCGTACCAACAAAAGTTAGAAAGAATTGTTTTCCTTCGAATAAATTTGTTCTACAATCCTTATTCAGTCATCTATGTTGATGATTTTCAGTCCTCCATCTTTAACAATTTTTAACATCTTTAACATCTTTAACAACACAGAGCATGGATAAGCTAAAGCAGCAAGATATACCAAGGGAAACTCGACTCAAGTAAGTTAGACACTTTAAAGAAGCCACATTTGTAGCTTCTTTAAAGTGTATATGGGCCATTCTACCGAATTTGTCCAAAGTGCAGGGTTGGAAATTTTTTTTTCAAAGTGTTTTTTTTCCCAAAACTTTTTCCATACATATGTTGTACCATATCTAAGGTACATATATCTTGTATAGTGCAGTCAATATTCATATTTTAATTTCTGCCTGTTCTTGAAATGTTTTTTCTACTCCCAAAATGTGTCACAACCGAAACATAGCAACACACTGCAATAAAAGGTATTATGTTAATCTGTTCAAATTGTACTTCCATGCCCCCTCTAAAGAATATTTTTACAAATTTTTCTTGAAGGGTTTTACAACAAAATCAATAAAAATGATATTTTAAACATTTTCCAAAGTTCAATTTCTAAGACTCATCAAAATCAAAATCCAATCTTTTCTTGTAAAATGAATTCCACTGATTATATAGATCTCAGAGTTAATGAGTTATGAAATGGAACATACATTTAACGAATAGTCATCATAAAATGTTAGTTGATGACTCAGTATCCTTTATTTTTTACTAAACACCCAGTGTTTCGGTTGTGACTGCACCATTTTGATAGTGACCACTATTTTTTTGTTTGCAAGGTTGTATCATATTCCCTCCACCTTATTGCAAAATATTAACTTCAAACATGTCTTACATTGGGAATATTATGAACACAAATGTTTATAATCAATCAAATTACATTTAATTTGAAGGCCAGCATTAGCCTACTCAACATCACAACGTATCTACTGTAAATGGTAAATGGACTTGAGCTTATATAGCGCTTTTCTAGTCTTTTGACTACTCAAAGCTGCTTTACACCGCAGGTCACACCTACCCATTCATACCCATTCACACCCATTCACTCACTGATGGTTCAGAGTTTCTATGTTAGTTATCCATCAGTGTGATCACTGACCAAGCGCACTATCCAACTGCGCCACCGACGCCCCTGTAACATTACTTAAAGGTGCTATGAGGAGAATCTGTTACCGGCGACATTAAGACTCTGCTACCCATGAGCACGCACGGCGACTGTCGTAATGCTGCGTTCCAGTAACCTCGGAACTGGGAGTGACATCATCTCCGACTTATCGGCGTTCCAGTTGAAGTCGGAAAAAAACATGCCGATCTACCAGGCTATTGTTAGCTGTTGTTAGCATGCCCTGCGTTGTTGTTCACAAATATCACATGAGGACTGTGATTATCACTATGGCAGCATTTTTGTAAATATAAGTCTAACAATACTATGTATACAGCTGATCTAGAGCGACACATCCCAGTCAGAATTGAAATAAATTGATTATTACAGGAGCTGAATAACTGTTCACACTGGGGGCATCCATCTTTGATTGTCAACTTGGGGGTGGCGAGGTTTCACTGAGTTCCCAGCAGGAAATTCCCTCTTCGGGGGACGTTTCAGTTGTAGTCTCCTACTTGGAACTCAGAAATTCCAACTTCCGACTACAACTCGCACCACAAGCCAAAGCGTGTGTTTGTTGTGATTGTAATGAATGCAGCTCAGACCTTCCTCAGAACTCTGCATTGCTTTACAACTTCTTTTTTCAACAACTTTCAGGATGCAAAGCGACGAGATAATGTATGTCTTTGTAGTTACGTAGCGGTAGTTTTTGATGTGTGACAACAAGCAATTTTTAGAAAACTTAGTATGGTAGTTCTGTCGCTCGCCATAAATCACTACTTACAGCCCGGTGCTTTAAGACGTGTCAGAATAATATAAATTTGCTCTAGTTTTAATTGTCTTGTTCCTGAAGTTGAGTATCCAGGCCAGTCCAACCCTGTCAGACCTGACCGGAAGGCTAAGGAATAGCATTTATAGATAACTTATTTTGATGCTATAAAACTCATCTTAAAGTGTGTATTTCGATCAGGCATATATCTAAAAGTGAGACTTTTTTGTAATTATTTAGAAACTCCTCACAGTCTCTTTGAAACATCTTTTTTTTTTTTTTTAAATACACACACCAGAAAGTGTTATGCAAGAACTTTAATGAACTTAAAACAAAACAAATAACTTCTTAAGAATAACGTGATCGACACCCTTGGGCTAAAAGTCTAGTTTTTCAAATATTTTGTTTTGCCATATTGGTGTTTTTTTCATTTCTCCCTGTTGCTTTCTCCTGATGCTGTAAAATGAAAAACATGAATCAGCATTATCTACATGTTTTAAGAGGTAATAATGATAAAACATTGATTTAAGTGAGTGGACCATTACATGTTGTCACAACTGAAACTCTACCATCTGTTTCGGTTGTGACAATTTTAGCTTATTTTAGCTAATAACTAAAAAATGCTACAAAGCACATGGCCAGCAAATGGATGTTTGAACAGGTGTACACCCATAAAAACATAATGTGTTGCATTAAACCTCCAAAAGTTTACCGAATTGCAGAGAATATGAGTTTGGTAGTGACAATTAAAAATGTTCCCGACAGATTTTCAGATTTTGGAACACGTTTACTCCAAAATGATGAGAGGTAACTACTCACCATGATGCCATGAGGTAGAGGGATGCTGAGTCTCTACCTGATCAAAAATGCAGGGGTGTGGCTAAAAACAGGCTCGACCTATGTGGTAAAACTATCTGTGTTTCGGGTGTGACATGAAAGCGTGGGACAGCATTTTTTGAATGATCTTTTTAAATTAAAAAATAAACCCACAATACATCCAAATCTTTTCAATGCTGTTTAAAAGAAATCAACAAGATATTTTAAAAAACATCATTGAAAAAAAATACAAAATTGTTTTAAGTATTATTTTCATAGGTTGAAATTTAGGGCTTAGGGGTTGGGACAACCACTTCCCAATAGAAAGTACACTATAAATGATGATTTTGTATATATTAAGCTTATCGGTATCTATTTGCTGTCTTGTGTGTTAAATAGATCATAACAGAATCTTAGTAAATATGTAAAGTCTGAATTCTTAATTGTTTTGTTACATCGTTTTTTTAGTGTGGGACCACAGTTAGGACAAATTCGGTAGAATGGCCCATATACTCACCATGCAGCTCTGCAACATCACCATAATCTCATATTACTCTATAACATGTGATTTGGATTATTCATACCTTTGCTCAAAATAATCCATGATTAGTATAGTGTACCATAACATTATACTAACATTGTTATGTGCTCTAACCCCCTACCATAACCCCCTACCATAACCCCCACACATTTTGATGCAAGTTCAAAAGAAAAAATGTTTTGAGTGTTTTGTCTTAAAATAGACTGGATGAACATAATATATCCATTTTTTTCTTTTACTTTTTGAAGTTCATTGCCTGTAGGCAACAGTATACCATAAGGGTACATCAGTAAAAATAAGTTTATTATTATTATTATTATTATTTTATAATATAATATTCATCAGCTTCATCAAATTGAGAAATATTTAATTGTAAACATAAATAATTATCAAAGAAACTTATTAAACAGATGTTTTATTATAAATGTTGCCTGTAAGTAGCATACCACATTAGGGAACAACTAATTGAAAAGCAGTCTCCTGTGGCGATGCCACTCAAAGCTCATGGTACTCCATGCAGCTATTTTTCCTGGAGTGAATCACAGGTAGGCAAAACATTGTTTGCATTGCCCTTTCACTACACATTTACAGCCAGTGAATTTGCGCCAGCCCTTTTTCTCCACCCAAATAGACCAGTGGGCAGTGTTGTCCTGATGCACAGGTGGTGCTGGCACTGATGAAATATATAATGATAGCGATAACTATGTTTTTCTGAAACTAAAATCAAATGTATTGTTCTTAAATTGTGAAGATCAAAACATGATATGCTTTTGAACATTTTGGCACTTAACCACACACTGCCAAACTTTAAAGCTACCATGAAGTTTAATTGTATGTTTGTGTGTTTAATACAACATTTAAACGATCAAAATTTAAGATTTATGAACCTATGTGTATGGACGTATATTTTCCTAGATGGAAATTGGACAGGAGATCATGTTTTTGATGCTTTTTGTGGATCAAAATGGCAAAACAGTTTCCTTTCAAAAAGTCTGCCAAAAAAAGGTTTCAATGTGGCTTCCTGAGTCATGTGACAAATTAAAGCTTTTTTATTGCTTTCTTAGAGTCGCATCATTCAAACAGATGAAATGTGAAGATGTAACAGGCTGAAATTGGGTTTGTTGCCTGAGGGCAACATGATAGCACAGAAGGCTAAACAGATGTTTCTCAGCTTACTATACTCTGAGGTTTTTTTTTCTTTTATTGTTGGCATAGCTAACAGCTAAGCTAAAACTTACAGCCATTCTTAAGTTGTCATCAAGATGAATAGGAACTCTGAGCCAAAAACTCTTAATATTAACAATTAAGCTTTAAGTTACTTTATTAATATTTAGAATACCCAAAACCAGTGAAGTTGGCATGTTGTGTAAATCTTTAATAAAAACAGAATACAATGATTTGCAAATCCTTTTAAACTTATATTCAACTGAATACACAGCAAAGACAAGATATTTAATGTTCAAACTAAGAAACTTTATTTTCTTTTGCAAATAATCATCAACTTAGAATTTAATGGCAGCAACACGTTGCAAAAAAGTTGGCACAGTGTTACCACTGTGTTACATCGCCTTTCCTTTTAACAACACTCAGTAAACGTTTGGGAACTGAGGAGACCAATTTTTGAAGCTTTTTAGGTGGAATTCTTTCCCATTCTTGCTTGATGTACAGCTTAAGTTGTTCAAGAGTCAAGGGTCTCCATTGTTGTATTTTATGCTTCATAATGCGCCACACATTTTCAATGGGGGACAGGTCTGGACTACAGGCAGGCCAGTCTAGTACCCGCACTCTTTTACTACGAAGCCACGCTGTTGTAACACATGTAGAATGTGCCTTGGCATTGTCTTGCTGAAATAAGCAGGGGCGTCCATGAAAAAGACGTTGCTTGGATGGCAACATATGTTGCTCCAAAACCTGTATGTACCTTTCAGCATTAATGGTGCCTTCACAGATGTGTAAGTTACCCATGCCTTGGGCACTAATACACCCCCATACCATCACAGATGCTGGCTTTTGAACTTTGCGCCTATAACAGTCCAGCTGGTTCTTTTCCTCTTTGGTCCGGAGGACATGACGACCACAGTTTCCAAAAACAATTTGAAATGAGGACTGGTCAGACAACAGAACACTTTTCCACTTTGCATCAGTCCATCTTAGATGAGCTCGGGCCCAGTGAAGCCGGTGGCGTTTCTGGGTGTTGTTGATAAATGGCTTTGGCTTTGCATAGTAGAGTTTTAACTTGCACTCACAGATGTTGTGACGAACTGTAGTTACTGACAGTGGTTTTCTGAAGTGTTCCTGAGCTCATGTGGTGATATCCTTTACACAGTGATGCCGGTTTTTGATGCAGTACCGCCTGAGGGATCGAAGGTCACGGCTAGTCAGTGCTGGTTTTCAGCCTTGCCGCTTACGTGCAGTAATTTCTCCAGATTCTCTGAACCTTTTGATGGTATTACGGACCATAGATGATGAAATCCCTAAATTCCTTGCAATAGCTCGTTGAGAAATGTTTTTCTTAAACTGTTGAACAATTTGCTCACGCATTTGTTCACAAAGTGGTGACCCTCGCCCCATCCTTGTTTGTGAATGACTGAGCATTTCAGGGAAGCTGCTTTTATACCCAGTCATGGCACCCACCTGTTCCCAATTAGCCTGTCCACCTATGGGATGTTCCAAATAAGTGTTTGATGAGCATTTCTCAACTTTCTCAGTCTTTTTTGCCACTTGTGCCAGCTTTTTTGAAACATGTTGCAAATTCTAAATGAGCTAATATTTGCAAAAAATAAAGTCTCTCAGTTCGAACATTAAATATCTTGTCTTTGCTGTGTATTCAATTGAATATAGGTTGAAAGGGAGTGTTTTCTTTTATTTACGATTTACACAATGTGCCAACACTGGTTTTGGGTATTGTAGATAGCTCAGTCTGATAGTGCGCTTAGTCAGTAAAAAGAAGGTTACAGATTTAGAGCCCAGCTCTACCTCTTGTATAGCAATGTGTCCTTGGGCAAGACACTTAACCCAAGTAACTACCACCGCCGCATCAGTGGCATGTAAATATATAATGGTGTGAATGCCTTAGTTAACACTGATGTACAACTGACATAGAAACTCCAACCAACAGTAAGTTAATGTGAGAGTGAATAGTTGAATATGTAGGTTTGACTATGCAGTATAAGGCTGTTTTGAGCAGTCAAAGAAACTAGAAGAGCATTATATAAGTCTAAGGTATTCATGAGGTATTACAGTGTTAAACATTTGGTACATCATTATGCTGAGTCTGGCACTGTACACTGCTTAATATGGTTTCTTCCAGGGCTGGATGGCATGTACCATTATTTTTAGCTGAATGGCAGTATTCAATTGATGAGCTATAATCTTACAGAAGAGCAGTCATGATGCAGAGGGCTATAAAGCTTGAGGTTCTGGGCTGTGGCTCACCATTATGCATGGTCATTATATTGCGAATTGTGCCACTTGTGGTAAATGTAGCATCATGTTTAATTTTTTTTTGCCAGCTATTTTGGCATTCTCAGCTTTGGAAGTCCAAATGGGGGCCAACAAAAAGACTTTTTTTTAGCGCATCAACAATTATATCCATATGAACATGGAGCTTCATGGTATTTTAAAAGAAACAAAAAACTCACTACCCAGAGTGCATTGAATCTCTGAACTGAAACAACCAAATGCACACAGGCATTTTTTAAGTAGATTTTTCCATTTGAAATGCATCTCTTTAAACTGCTCTAAGCTAGACTGATATGTGTTTTTGCAGCTCTGTCAGGAGCCTCGGTCTTTATAATGGCTGTGTATGAGACAATCCATTTTCCCTTCTTCAGTCACATGATCAGCTATAGAAATCAAAGGCAGAGAAGAGTGACATTTATCCTCTGGACAAATCGCTCTGAGATTGAGAGGCAACTTGTGAATCACTGCCTCACAGATGCCACAATTTTGACCCAATTTCTCTAAAAAATATGACCTTTTTATGAGAAATTTTGACCATGTTTAGGGGTCAAATAAAGGGTTAAAAATATGCAGGAAGAAAAAGAAGAAGAAAAGAAAAAAGAAACACTACAGGGACAATTCTAGCTCTTGCTAGAGTTGTCCCCTTTGGGCGAAACCCTTATAATTGTACCGTAGCAAAATGAAAAAGTAGTTTTTGGTTCTGATCAGACTCGCTCAAAGATTAGGGATTTATTCTCTTTATTTGGTATTGTTAAAAAAAATTGAAAGGTTTAACTGAAGAATGACATTTTTCTTCAAAAGCAAAAACGATTCATTATCATGCACATGTAGACATCTGCCAAGTTTCTGTGTTGTTGTCAGGTTTATTAGTCTGAGTCAGGTGAGGGGGGAATAATCAATAGTAGACCCATCCAGCTGTTAAGTGCTACATGCAATGGCTTTATGATACCAGAATGTGTGACTGAGTGGAGACAAAGAAGTGACTGGCACTGTTGTGTTACATGACATTTTACTGCAGGCGAAGGGTGGAAACACCAAAGCACTTAAATAGACCTGTCTTTTCCTGTTGATTATATGCTATGCACACAAGTAAACACTTGTGAGCCAGATAGGTTAACAAAATAAGAAATCCTTTCAATTGTAAATCAAAGCTCTAGTTAACACTGACACAGTGACAAGAAACTAGACCAGCCTGTTTTCTAACTATCATAGCTGCTTACAAGCACCGAGTGTTTTATGCCTCAGTCACACATTTTCACAGATGTCAAACATATACCATATTGCAGAAAGTTTTACATGTTGCATGAATTTTAAACCTTGTACACAAATGCAACTTATGGAACTGCAGGCTATCCATATAAAACATTTCTGTCTTACTTATTTTGGTATTTTGTCAGAATTATAAAATAGAGTTTCATTTCAAAATGTAACCATAGCACAGTGCTTTTTTGTGTCAAAGGTCTTTTTTTCAGTCTCTCTCATCCTCTGTAATTTTAGTTGTACTAGATATATGGATATCAAACAAGATGTCTAGTAAGTTACCATTTCAGCTGTTGAACAAGGAAAACATGCTTATGATTTATGCCTATGCATACTGCATGAACTGCTGCGTGTTTGTGGTTTTTAAAGTGTGATGCCTAGAGCATGTCACCTGATCCTCTGGTGTCATGGGCTGTATATTCAGCAGTGTGGGGGCCACTCTCTCGTTCTGTAAGCTCTCATCCTCTTTCCCTGGGGAAGGGTGTGAGAACAAATGTTTTGGAAAATGTGCAACAAGATAACTAAAGCAGATGGTCACATGTAGAACAGAGTTCTATTAAAGGTTATTTTCAGGCTCGAATTGTTCAACCTTTATTAGTAAAGGGGATGTCCTAATGCAAGTCTAAGATCAGTATTTAAAGAATATATAATCAATAAACTTAGATCAACTCTTGAATGAAAAGGGTCAAAGATCAGATTTTGTTGTACATTAACACTTCATACATAAACTCTCCGTGCCTTAAAGTATTCACATCCTAAGTATATCAATAGCAATGGTGCAGTCCCTATTAGTCAGATTTTATCATGTGTGAAAACCTGACAGTTTTGTGCGTTGTGATGTGCTTTTGAGCTGCACATGCTGTAGTCAGTGTAACAGTGCAAAGTAGTTCCAGGTCATGACAATATGCATTTAATATCCTAAATCAGGCAGAATGAAGTTTATCCATGAATGAGTTAAAACACTCACATTGCATACATTGCTTCTGTCATTGTTCAGAGAATTGCTTAGATGCAGGTGCTATGGTGTTATGTAACTGGGTAGTGAGCAAACAAGACGGATCAGTGATCAAACACACAACACTTCCTATTTAAAGGAACAAAGGGATGGTGGCAGCCTAGCTGCAATGTCTAGTACCTTAATCAATAATGCATTGCCTCTTTTCTAGGAAACTCTCCTAAACAAGTCAGGTAAATGGACTTGAGTTTATATACCACTTTTCTAGTCTTTGACTACTCAAAGCTGCTTTACACAGCAGGTCCCACTTACCCATTCACACCCATTCGCACTCACATTTACTCACTGATGGTTCAGAGTTTCTATGTTTGTTATCCATCAGTCTAACACATTCACGCCCTTTCATGCCCATTTACACACAACTGATGCAACTGTGGGAGCAACTTGGGGTTAAGTGTCTTGCCCAAGGACACATCGCCATGTGTTGCCCAGAGCTGGGCTTGAACCTGCAACCTCCCGATCACTGACCAAGCGCACTATCCAACTGCGCCAAAAATATCATGTTTCAAAAGTGAAACATTACATGGATAGCCACTTCTATTTTACATTTAACAAACCATCTTAGCAGCCTGATAGGAGGTGTCCAAAACTGGTCACCCTTCTCATACAAAAGTTGTTTTCTTGAGTGCATATTAGCTCTTTATTCCTGCAACATATATTTCAGCGCAGATCAAGCTGTCCTTCCAATTACATCTAGGCTACATCATTTCAAACACTTATTTGATTCCAAAATGCTATGACCCTTATGGCAATTTAGAGAATCGCAGTTGTAGCTTATTGAATACATTCATTTCAACTGGAAATTCCAAACCTATTTACCTGGAGTTTTAATGCACCTTGGATGTGGAATAATCTTCAAAAAGAGCTAAAACTGAGTTCAATGATATCTGTTAATGACTTTAAGAGCATCATTAAGAATGTGGTAACAGGGATGTGGTTGATTTTCTTGAAAGTCAAACATGTATTTGATTTTGTTTGAAACATGTTGATTGTGTTGTGTCATTTTCTGTGTACTGTGACTCTGTACAGCTGCTGTTTTAGCCAGGTCTCTCTTGTAAAAGAGATTTTTTTAATCTCAATGGGACTTCCTGGTTGAAAAATGGTTCAACAAAAATAAAAATAAAAATGTATTTTTTGAGGGAGTGATAAACTAACCTTGCAGAGCAGATGGACCTTCCTGGTTCAGTTTCTGAAATCCTGCAGATTCATCTTGCCAGGCACCATTGTCCAACGACTTCACTTGGCTAAATGCCTCACAGCGCAGTCAGGGAAGAGAGGTGGGAGCTGCAGGAGCAGTGGATGTGACAGCAGTGGACGTGACAGCAGCAGACATGGCGACAGTTACAAGCACCTGAATGTTTGAAACAATGGAGGCATATGAAGTGTTCTCCATGGATGCGGCAATATCTGCAGTTTTATCCAAAAAGGACTCAATTTCTTCTTTAAAAGATGAACAGAGAACATAGCTTACAGCCTTTCTGGCAAGGTTAGGGTAAGGGATGTTTTTGCTCTTCTCCCCAACCAGTTTGGGTAAGAGTTTGATCTATCAACTAGTTCCTCTGGTCGTGAAAAAGATGGGAAGGACTCCAAACCCCGATGTGATTATCATGTCTATATTGGTTGCCTTCATGGATGATCAAATCAGAGAAACTGGGAGGCTGGGAATCACTACTGGCAAACTGGGAGAGAATGCAGAAATTCTCTGCGGACAATGCCAGTTAGTCTATGGTATTCTTGAGTCGTGGTTACTCAACAATACATGGAGAAATATTCTCTCTCCTCAAAAGCTTACCTGGAGAACTTGGTGGGGATTGTCATTGATGAGGTTCATGTCACATAAATAACTTGTGATATATATTTATGTTTTATTGTTTTAAACAATAGTCTAAGGGCTGAAACGTAATTGAACAGGGTCAACCCTGGAACATCAGGGTCTAGCTTTTTGTTCTGTGTTTTAAGCTGTACAGCACTTTGGTCAATTGTGGTTGTTTTAAAATGTGCTATAAATAAAGTTTGACTCGACTTGACTTAACTTGTGTACAGTTCCGATGCAGATTGCGTCACAACATCCCCCGACTACTCATGTATCAAGGATGGTATTGCTTGACAGTCTGTCTTTTTCAACTTTGAAAGTACGCCAAGTGTTTCATTAAACAAATGTTGTGATTTGACTCCATTTGCACTTTTCATAAGGATTAAAACCACCTGAGTCTGTGAATGGCTCAGTACCCACTATTGAAGGTAGGATTTGAACACCCTTGTAGTTTTATACCCTCTGTCTGAATATCCCATAAGAACACTTACTCTTACAACATATCCATTTTTATTTAATTAGTCAGAATGATTGCTAAAATGCTGGTATCTGGTGTGTCACAGCTTAGGATAACTAATTTTGTGAAAATAAAGAGAGGATGATGGTGCATATTTTCCTATGGGCAGTAATCACATTTTACTGGAATTTTTTGTCATTAATTTTTAGGGCCTTCATTTTCTGGCACAGCCCAGGGTGGCAGAGCCTGGCACACCTCGCTCAGTGGTAATTTCACTGCCGTGTGCAGCCAATTTGGCAATCTGGTAGAGTGACTGCACCGAGATGGATGTGGCGGCGCACCAGGGGAAGGTGTTGACATTTTCTGAGAATAGACCAGATACCTTGTCTATACTGCTTCTCAACGGGGGCGGACGCTATTCTTTTTGCTCCCTGCCCTTTTCTGCCCTGCGTGCTGTCTGTATCTACTGCAGCCTCTCTCTGCATTTCTTTCCGAAATCTAAAATCATGGAATTAATGAGCTGGTCTCTCAACGCCATCGACCAAATTTTCTTGACGAGAAGAGCGGGCAAAGGAAAACCCGCCTGTCCGATGGTACTTGCCTGGCTGGGTACACAATGGACTCCTGGGAGAAGTGGAGGATCGTGTGCTTGTCAATTCTGTCCGTCAAGGACGTGGAAGAAGCCTACATAATTGGACTTATGATAACAGGATTCCTGCTGCTTGGAGTTAGCATTTTCCTGATTTATCACAAAGTTAAGAAGACGATGGCGGCACATTTGGCTCTTGAGAAGCTGCCCGTCATGATTGAAAGAATGTGCAGGGCTGTCAACACTGAGACTCCAGCGATTTGTGAGCTCAATCGCAAGTTTGATGCAATTCTCGAACTCGTTGGCAAGCAGGACAACACCTTGGAGAAGTTGACAGCTTGGCTTGGCTGAATGGGCCCACGGATTTGGTGAGAGACCAAAAGACTTGAAAGGCTGATGGAAATTACAGTTGGCCTGACCCAAACTATTCCTTATCTCTTTTTGTTATGGCTTCCCATCTGTCCTTGCAGAGGTATCTACTCTCCTGGAATGTTTTGCTAGCAGAGGCTCGATCCCCCTGCCACTCCTTCATCCTGTGAACTTTGCTCTGGAACCAAAACCCTCCCTCTCAAGGTCATATAGTCATCCTATTGAACAATAGAGACTTTGTGAGCTCTGTCTGGATCACTGTCTTGATCCGCCATAATGAAAAATGTGATTTTGTGAATAACTACTGTACTAAAATACACTCAACAAAAATATAAACGCAACACTTTTGTTTTTGCTCCCATTTTTCATGAGATGGACTTAAAGATCTAAAATTCATTCCAGATAAACAATATTACCATTTCTTTCAAATATTGTTCACAAATCTGTCTAAATGTGTGACAGTGAGCACTTCTGCTTTGCTAAGATAATCCATCCCACCTCACAGGTGTGCCACATCAAGATGCTGATCTGACATCATGATTAGTGCACGGGTGTACCTTATACTGCCCACAATAAAAGGCCACTCTGAAATGTGCAGTTTTGTCTCACAGCAAAATGCCACAGATGTCACAAGCATTGAGGGAGCATGCAATTGGCATGCTGACTGCAGGAATGTCAACCAGATCTGTTGCTCGTGCATTGAATGTACATTTCTCTACCATAAGCCATCTCCAAAGGCGTTTCCGAGAATATGGCAGTACATCCAACCGGCCTCACAACCGCAGACCACGTGTAACCACACCAGCCCAGGACCTCCACATCCAGCAGGTTCACCTCCAAGATCGTCTGAGACCAGCCACTCAGACAGCTGCTGAAACAATTGGTTTGCATAACCAAAGAATTTATGCACAAACTGTCAGAAACAGTCTCAGGGAAGCTCAACTGCATGCTCGTCGTCCTCATCGGGGTCTTAACCTGACTCCAGATCGTCGCTGTAACAGACTCGAGTGGGCAAATGCCCACATTCAATCGCGTCTGGCACGTTGGAGAGGTGTTCTCTTCACGGATGAATCTCGGTTTACATTGTTCAGGGCAGATGGCAGACAGCGTGTGTGGCGTCGTGTGGGTGAGCGCTTTGCTGACGTCAATGTTGTGGATCGAGTGGCCCATGGTGGTGGGGGGGTTATGGTATGGGCAGGCATCTGTTATGGACGAAGAACACAGGTGCATTTTATTGATGGCATTTTGAATGCACACAGATACCGTGATGAGATCCTGAGGCCCATTGTTGTGCCATACATCCATGAACATCACATCATGTTTCAGCAAGATAATGCACGGCCCCATGTTGCAAGGATCTGTACACAATTCTTGGAAGCTGAAAATGTCCCAGTTCTTGCATGGCCAGCATACTCACGGGACATGTCACCCATTGAGCATGTCTGGGATGTGCTTGACCGGTGTATACGACAGCGTGTACCAGTTCCCACTAATATCCAGCAACTTCGCGCGGCCATTGAAGAGGAGTGGACCAACATTCCACAGGCCACAATTGACAATCTGATAAACTCTATGCAAAGAAGATCTGTTGCACTGCATGAGGCAAATGGTGGTCACACCAGATACTGAATGGTTCTGAGTCCCCAGACCCCCAATAAAGCAAAAAAAAAAAAAAATGCACATTTCAGGGTGGCCTTTTATTGTGGACAGTCTAAGGCACACCTGTGCACTAATCATGGTGTCTGATCAGCATCTTGATGTGGCACACCTGTGAGGTGGGATGGATTATCTCAGCAAAGCAGAAGTGCTCACTATCACACATTTAGACAGATTTGTGAACAATGTTTGAGAGAAATGGTAATATTGTGTATCTGGAATGAATTTTAGATCTTTAAGTCCATCTCATGAAAAATGGGAGCAATAACAAAAGTGTTGCATTTATATTTTTGTTGAGTATAGATATCATTATGCATCCAATTGCTAATGGTATGTTTTTATGGTCAAGGTATCTGAATATTTAGATGAAATAAAGGTAGGACTAATGTTTATAGTCAAAATCACAATATAGGTTAGGACTGTACTGCTGGCGGAGGTGCACGCTCTCCGAGTGCTTTTCTAGTTTGGGTTTCAGTAGTGTTGAATAAGTTATCTGCAGATCTCCACATTTGTGTCCAGACCTTGATAGAGCTCAGAGTTCACACAATATCACTGTAGCATATCAAAAAGTAAGAACAGTCACTGAATTGGCTTGTGAATACACCAAGGATGATGGGTTGTTAATATAGGCTAAACATGGGAGAAATATGGAGCAAACTGTGCAACGCATCTACTCAGAGAGCGCAATGCAGAGCAGATTAACCCGTGACTTGATGTGAAAGGTTCTATACAAAACTGAACATCTTTAAATGCCCACCTTGCAGTTTCTTGACAGATCTTGGTGTCTGTGATGGAGTAGGCTCCCTGTCCCTTTTGTCTAACCTTTGCAGCTTCAAATGTCTGGCAAGGTACTTGTACATTGCCACTTGACAGGTCTGCTTCAGCACTCTTTTCTCTTTCCTCTTCTTGCAATCTTCTAAATATGGGGTAGTCACTCTGTAATCTGCAGAACAGAAGAAGGCATGTCCTACAGATCCAGATGGGTCTTTTTTTTAAAGTTAGGCCCAGTCCTTGTAACTGTTCAAAAACCGTTTGCTCATTAAGTGTTTTGTTTGATTCAAATACTTTCTTCGTACTTGTCAGCGTTCCTTTGATTCTTAGATTTTCTTTTCAAAAATGGCAGCAGTTGTGTAACGCCATAATCTCAGCTGTTCATCATGTTCCTGTAATTGTTCCTCTATTGCTTCTCTGCAGCGAGCACATCTGCTACATCATACCCTGGCTTGATGTAGATTGGTCTGGAATGATTGTGTCGAGCAGAACGGTCATCCGATCACCAGATGCTGTTTTTTTTTTAAAGTCCCACCCCTTAAAACAACTCATGAAGGGCTCCAGATGGACGAGTGAAATATCTCCGGTCTGGATATATGGAACTGTCTGTCTGGCATGCCAGGTTAGTCATACACTTCTCAAGCATTGTGGTCTCTATATATTTCAGTGTCAAGTGTCAAATGATAACTCTTGATATGATTTGGCACAAAATGAAAAAAACAATCTTTTTGACTACTTTTGGTCCAAAAATACTATTGATCTAACACACACTGTTTATCGTAAAATTCTGGCTGCTAACTGAAGAAAACAGTTGTTAAGAATGTGGGCAAAGCATTTTAGCTTTGCTATGATGATCAATGACATGATATGTCATCTGCCTCCAGAAAGCATCCAATTGTCTCAATTGTAGCAGCTAGGTTTAACCTGTAGAGTTTAGTTATTATGCATATTTCCAGCAGTTAAATGAAAAATTTCAAAACTTTGTTGTTGGTTTGCTGGTTGGGCAGAGTGGTAAGTAGCCAAGAACCTTCCATATATTCTTTGGCCGGCCCAGGCTCTATTCCTGCCTGTAGCCTGTTTGCTGAGTGTCCTACTGTGCTTTTTCTCACTGTTTTTCACAAGCCCACTGACTGTTTCTCTCCACTAACAATGAAAGGCATTTAAAAAGGAATCAAAAAATAGAAAGCTTTGGACTTAATTGTCAAATTTTGGGTGATAACTGACTAATATTATTTATAAATTCCATTCACAGACATTTTCTCTGTGTTTGTTCTTATTAATTTTTGTTGAAGTTGCCATCACAAAAAGAGCTAACTGACTAAATCATGACGTAGGAAATAAAACATGTAGTCCTCGGTCCTGTTTGACCGGTATGCACACACAGAACAGGGGCAAGTACAGGGGCAAGTAGACAGTAATTAATATGCAATTCCCGGGAATGAGTTACACCACGCCCCATAGACAATGGATCAGTGCAAAAGCACATTTAAGAACAACAGTGTTCGACAATTTTCTTTCGAAAAGTGAAAATGTTGCTGCTGTGGGAAACGGGCACATATTTTTAATGCAAAATAAATATATACACATTATACAGCAGGTTTCTCATACAGTAATAAGGGGCATACCTTAGCTATTTTTTAATCAGTCAAGATACATTTGTGACATATTACCATCCAATCTTACTTTGCATCATTGCGTAAATAGAGACCTACTAGTAAGATCAATACTGTGAAGTATGCAGCCTTGAGGGAGGCATTCAGTATTTTGAATGGCTGTATTGTTAGTTTAGAAAGGTGAACAAAAGGTAAGAGCCATAAATGTAAAAGCAAATGAACCATGAATGAACCACACCTCTTTGTTTTCAGAAGATGTGAATGGAAGGATTGCTCATGTTCTCCTCTGAAGGAAAGTGATAGATTGAATACAATGAAGATGTTATTCTCTTTATAAATGCTCTTATAAGATCCAAAATAACAGGTGCATGTGCAAACAAAAAGTTACACGTGCTATTAGTGGGCATGTTGCGGGTGATCTATTGTAACTGCGTGCACAATTGATAACAGAAGCAGTAGCGGTGTGGACCGCCCTCTTTAAAGAAGATGTTGCATGTGCTATGGGCTGTTACCATGAAGGGTTTGGGAGAGCAGAGTGGCAGTCAATGAAAAATGAGGTTTGAAGCCATGGAGTTAGAGGCAAACACACTTGGGGTAATTTTTTTGCAGCATGTCATTTTGACGGACAAGATCGTTACTTTTCCCTCATGCCATATTGCTATCAGTCATTTTTTATTTTCTCTTTCTGATTGCAATGAAACATAATCTAAGTGTCAGCATTAACATAGTTGCACACCTTCATCATCACCTCTCATGTGAAGAGCAGTCTTAGGCCCTGATCACACGAGGACGGCCCCGTATTGTCTTGGCGTTGGCATCAAAACATGTATCGCTGTTTACACATCATATTGTACATAGGCTTGTGCATTTACATGACAACGCAAAATCCACGCAAAATCGTGTCGGGTTGCCCGTCTGGTTCTGCTCAGAGGTGGAGTCCACATCAACAAGTGCTCATGCGCGCGTTACATGCTGCGTCTCTGCATGAGCACTTGTTGCTGTTGTTGCCGTAGCTGGTGTTGTTGGTGTTCTGTGAGCAAATGTTGGCATAAAAGTCAGAGCAATATTTGTAGCTGCTGGAACAAGATCAGAATCAGCCCGGCTGCCGCCATTGTTGTTGTTGTCGGTGTGTGTGACAGTGTGGGTTGGGGGGCGGGGAGGAGGAGGGGTGCTATGAGGTCACCATCTTTCTCGGACTTATCTGTTTATACCAACTACGGCATGAAGACGAATACGCAGATATCCACTTGCAGACCCGTTTTCAAAAAAGATGAAGAGTCATGGACAAATATGTGTCTCTGTGTGTCAATATCACCAGATCGATAGTTTATTTTACCGGAGTCTTACAAATTCGTACTCGTGTAAAGCCCAACTTACAGTTGTGCATACAAACCACGCAGGTAACTGTTGCCTTTTACACACTCACTGCACACTCTCTGTGCGCTCTCAGTGCGCGGAGAGTGTGATGCAGTGAGTGAGTGAAAAATGGAGAGATAATGACTATAAAGGATTTTTTTTTTTTACATTGATTAAATAACCTCCTCTGTGATGTAGAGCGAAAAGCAGAGAGTGTACTTTACGCGTGCGTCTTCATGGCACACTGCGTTGCCTGTTTTTTTCCAGTCCTTCATAATGACAGACAGCTTCCAAATCTCTCTGTTTTTCATCAAAAAATCAGTCAGTAATGGAAAATTTTCAGTTATCGTGACCCCCTGTATGCCACAATGATCACAGCCTCCTGTTCTTAACACTGTGCACTTTTTTTGCACCTGCTTTTCAAGCGTACTAAGATCAGATGCAAAAACACTGCATACAATCAGTTGCGGGTTTGATGAATCACATTCCGGCTGCTGAATAATAACATTTGCATCTCCTCCTTCCAGTATTTTGCACGTTCTGATGATCTGCATGTATTCTGCATATTCATGAGGGCAAACACTAAATGGACTGTGTGTTATTCTGCTCATCTGACAGACGCAATCCTGAGTGCACCCTGTTAGTAGATCAGATTTATGACTCTGTCAAGTTTTCATATTTTAATACATGCAAACCTTTTGAGGTAATCACTGAAATCAGCAATTTCTGTAACTTTGAATGAGCCTGCTGCACCTGTCAACATGTATTTTGGCCCACTCCCGTGAGCAAACTGCTCCAGCTGTCTCAAGCTGCATTCACACCAAAAGCGACTCCTCGATCAAAATTGTGTTGCCCACTGAAGTCCCTTCAGGTGTCCACAAATACCTCATTTTGGTCACTGTTGCCGTTGGTCGTCACTCGGTGATGTCACGTCCGCTTGAGTTTCACCGGGATCATTTCATATATCATATCAGGATGTATAAGCTGACATTATTCCAACTGTATCCTTTTCACTCACTTATTAACCACAAAATACTGCAGCTGATGCCCTGCAGCAGCATTATCTGTGAGTTTTCTGCGAGGCCAGGTGAGGTGTGTCAAGGTGGAACTAATGTCCTCACTGACTAATGTTTCCCACACTGACATAAATTGTTACTCTGTAGTCCGGATGAAAAACTGTCTGTCACAGGTACCGTCACACGTGCACACACCACTGATTGGCTGTTGCTGCACAGCCACACACAGCATCGACTGAAAAGATCATCTTTTTTTTTTAACTCTGACATCTTGTCTCATCTGTCCAAAGGACATTCTCCCAGAGGCTTGGGCTTGTTAATGTGCATTTTGGCAAATCCCAGTGAGAATTCCAGTCCCCCTTTTTATTTGCTTTCAACAGTGATGTCATCCGCTAAGTCCACTTTGGCTCACACAGTGACGGATGGTGCAATCTGATACTGTAATACTTTGACTTTGCGTAATTTAAGTCTCGTGGACCTTAAACATCTGAATAATATGTGCAACTGTATCACAGGAACATCAAGGTGCTTGGAGATGGTCTTATAGCCTTTACCTGTAACATGCTTGTCTATAATTTTCTTTCTAATCTCCTGAGATAGCTCTCTCCTTAGCTTTCTGTGGTCCATGTTCAGTGCGGTACACAGCACAACACCAGACAGCACAGGGACCACTTTTCACCCTTCAAATAGGCAGACTGACTGATTACAAGCTTGAAAACAAAATGCTAATCAAAGAACACACATTAGTTTAACATGTCCTTATGGTCAAATCATTTTCATTCTTTTGTTGGGTTACCATCATTTTTGTCCAGGCTAGTCTCATTATTTTGTTTTTTAAAATGATTTTGTGAACCACAATTCAAAAGTAATGTTCTGATTTTCATTTGTTTATTTTCTTTAAATTGATTTTTATTCTTACTTTTGTCAGTTTCAAGTTATTTCAGTGACACAGAGGCTTGAAGACAGAGCAACCTGAGAACTGATCAGCTGAGGTATCTCAACTTACACTATCACATTACTGTACCATTTAAACCTTAATGTTTGTGTGAGAGAGAGATTTGGCTCTCTTGACAGAATGCTGCTTTGCTTATTTGTACAGAACAATATTGCTCCATTGTAAGTTATTCCTTCATTTTATGTCTGTTTACTTGCTTCTGTTTTGACTTCATATTGTAGACGAGAAAGCAAAGTATGACCTCTGAATCAGCTGTATGATTAAACTTTGAAGGCTAAACATGAATTCAAAAGTGTTTGTTTTGAGGTTGTCACAATGCCCGAATCTTAAACGGCTAATAAAGAAATGTGATATCCAATACCTGTTGTGATACAAAAGGTTCATATCTTAAGAAAGAAACATTAAATCAGACTTGAAAAATATAATCTTTCATTCAATCATAAATTTGAAAGAATCTTATTTGTAAATGAACAAAGTATCTAACAAAGTTATGTCAATTTTAACTTATTAAAGAGGCCATCATGAACTTAAAGGAATTTTCTTATCGAGTTTCTGCCCTGCTTGCTCTGTTCTTCTGAGAGTCATGGATATTGTCAGAGCAAAGAGTAACATTAAATTAATCTTTTTATTATGCTGATATTATCTTGAGGCTAACCCCTTCTTCATCACCTCTAATGCACAAATAAATCATAAATAATATGTCTTCCCAACAAATAACCAAAAATACCGTTAGAAGTTATAAAATGTATCTTTGTCTTACGAAAGAGCTCTCTGGATAAGTACATTTAACAGGTTTAATCTTTTGTGTCTGTAAAAACTGGAGGCAAGGTCCCTGCAGTAATTTGTTCCATTTACTAATTTTTTTTGTTTTTTATAACCTATTAATTAGTTCATAAGGGAAAAGACATGATTCTGCTGTCCCTTCGCAAAACATAATGCACCACAAAAGACTGCCGTTACAATGTTTCATTAGTAAGTGGGTTAAAAAATGATATTATTCACAATGGTTGAAAAAAAACATTTTTGCTTTTTTGACCTTCGACGTTGACAAAATTGTTGGTACCTTTCTGTAAAAGACAGAAAAACTCACAGTGGTCTATGAAATGACCTAAAACTGACAAACATAACAATAAAGAAAAATTCACTGAAAATTAACTTGGGAAAATCAGACATTGCTTTTGAATTGTGCTTTAACTGAATGATTTAAAAAAAACTAAACTGGCCTAGAAAAACACGATGAAACCCTGGACTTAATGTTTTGTTTTACAACCTTTTGATAGATAAGATAGATAGATACTTTATTTACCCCATAGGGAAATTGTTGTATCCAACAACAGTAATTTTGCACCTGTATTTTTGCCCATTCCTTGGGAGTGAACTGCTCCAGCTGTCTCAGGTTTGAAGACTGTCTTCTCCAGACTTGCATGTTTCAGCTCATTCACAACTGTTCAATAGGACTTAGATCAGGGCTCATAGAAGGCCACTTCAGAATAGTCCAATGTTTTGTTCTGAGCCATTCTTGGGTGTTATTAGCAGTGCGTTTTGGGCCATTATCCTGTTGGAGGATCCATGACATGTCCCCCAGTGATGGAATAACATTTCTGAAGAAGGGCCAGATATGTGTTGTTTATTACAGAATGGAAAAAAGTTTGACTCCTCTCGAGACAGGAGAGACAAAAACTCACCCGCCCTCCTCCGCTGTTTCTGACCACTTACCATGACCAAAGTAAAAAAAAAAAAAAATCTTGTTTCTTGATTTTGATTCCAAACTTTCTGACACTGGGCAGCACCAAAATTAATGGATTGTCTTGAGATTTCATAGTACCTATGTGAGATGCATCAAAGCAGCCCCAGAACATAACTTAGCCCCTCCATGTTTCACAGTAGGTATGGTGTTCTTTTCTTTCAATGCTTCATTTTTGAATCAGAGAACATTGAGCTGTGACTTGCCAAAAAGCTCCAGTTTTGTCTCATCATGAATCTTTGTGGCTTGTCAATATACATTTTGGCAAATTTAAGTCTCACTTTTTTATGTTTTGCCTTTAACAGTGGTGTCCTCCTCAGTTGTCTTCCATTAAGATCACTTTGGCTTGAACAGCAACAGATGGTGTGATATGATTCTGATGTACCTTGACCTTGGAGTTCACCTCTAATCTCTTTGTTTACCATTCATACAAGCCGTCTGTTCAATTTGTCATCAATTGTCGTTTTGCTTTGAGTCTCGTGGACCTTAAACATCTGAATAATAACTGTAGTCACAGGAAAAGCAAGGTGCTTGGAGATTGTCTTGTAACCGTTATCTGTAACATGTATGTCAATAATTTTCTTTGTAATTTTCTGAGACAACTCTCTCCGTAGCTTTCTGTGGTCCATGTTCAGTGTGGTGCACACCATGATACCAAACAGCACAGTGACCACTTTTCACCCTTTAATTTTGAAGACACCTGTGATGCTAATTACAGGACACATCTTAGTTAAAGATGTTAAAGTCATTTTCAATCTATTCTAGGGGTACCTTCATTTTTGTCAAGACCAATTTCATTATTATTTTTAATGATTCTGTTGAACCACAGTTCAAAAGCAATGTGTGATTTTCATTAGTTAATTTTCAGTTAATTTTTCTTTATCATAACTTTTGTCAGTTTTAAGTCATCAGTGATCATTAAGGGTACCAAAAATCTTGTTCATGTCTGTATTGGCTTATTTTTATGTCCAAATTTGTTGTTTTTTTTAAATCTTTTGTTTTCACGTCTCACGTCTTCTCCCGCTTATCCGTGGTCGGGTCGCGGGGGCAGCAGCCTAAGCAGAGAAGCCCAGACTTCCCTCTCCCCAGCCACCTCGTCCCGCTCTTCCCGGGGGATCCCGAGGCGTTCCCAAGCCAGCTGAGAGACATAGTCTCTCCAGCGTGTCCTGGGTCTACCCCGGGGCCGCCTTCCGGTGGGACGTGCCCGGAACACCTCAACAGGGAGGCGTCCAGGAGGCATCCGGACCAGATGCCCGAGCCACCTCATCTGGCTCCTCTCAACGCGTAGGAGTAGTGGCTCTACTCCGAGCTCCTCCCGAATGACCGAACTTCTCACCCTATCTCTAAGGGAGAGCCCCGCCACCCTGCGAAGGAAACCCATTTCAGCCGCTTGTACTCGCGATCTCGTTTTCTCGGTCACGACGCAGAGCTCGTGACCATATATGAGGATAGGGGTGAAGATCGACTGGTAAATCGAGAGCTTCGCCTTACGGCTCAGCTCCCTTTTTACCACGACAGACCGGTGCAGAGCCCGCACTACTGCTGACGCCGCACCGATCCGCCTATCGATCTCCCGATCCACCCTTCCTCCGCTCGTGAACAAGACCCCGAGGTACTTAAACTCCTCCACTTGGGGCAGAATCTCTTCCCCAACCCGGAGAGAGCACTCCACCCTCTTCCGGGTGAGGACCATGGACTCGGATTTGGAGGTGCTGATTCTCATCCCAGCCGCTTCACACTCAGCTGCGAACCGATCCAGTGAGAGCTGGAGGTCACGGTTCGACGAAGCCAACAGGACCACATCATCTGCAAAAAGCAGAGACCCGATCCTGAGGTCGCCAAACCGGAACCCCTCAACGCCCTGACTGCGCCTAGAAATTCTGTCCATAAAAGTAATAAACAGAATCGGTGACAAAGGGCAGCCCTGGCGGAGTCCAACCCCCACCGGAAACGACTCAGATGTACTGCCGGCAATGCGAACCAGACTCTGACACCAGTCATACAGAGAACGGACGGCCCGTAACAGGGAGCCCGCTACCCCATACTCCCGGAGCACCCCCCACAAGACCCCACGAGGAACACGGTCGAATACCTTCTCCAAGTCCACAAAGCACACGTGGACTGGTTGGGCAAACTCCCATGCACCCTCAAGGACCCTATGGAGAGTATAGAGCTGGTCCACAGTTCCACGACCAGGACGAAAACCACATTGCTCCTCCTGGATCCGAGGTTCAACAATCCGACGGACCCTCCTCTCCAGTACCCCTGAATAAACCTTCCCGGGGAGGCTGAGGAGTGTGATCCCCCTGTAATTGGAACACACCCTCCGGTCCCCCTTCTTGAAAAGAGGAACCACCACCCCAGTCTGCCAATCCAGTGGCACTGTCCCCGATGTCCACGCGATGTTGCAAAGACGTGTCAACCAAGACAGCCCTACAACATCCAGGGCCTTAAGGAACTCCGGGCGGATCTCATCCACCCCCGGAGCCCTGCCACCGAGGAGCTTCTTGACCACCTCGGCAACCTCAACTCCAGAGATAGAAGAGCCCACCACAGAGTCCCCCAGGTCTGCTTCCGCACTGGAAGACGTGCTGGTGGGATTGAGGAGGTCTTCGAAGTATTCTTTCCACCGATTCAAAACATCCCGAGTCGAGGTCAGCAGCGCACCATCCCCACCATAGACAGTGTTGACAGCGCACTGCTTCCCCCTCCTGAGACGCCTGATGGTGGTCCAGAATCTCTTCGAAGCCGTACGGAAGTCGTTCTCCATGGCCTCACCGAACTCCTCCCATGCCCGGGTTTTTGCTTTAGCGACCACCGAAGCTGCAAACCGCTTGGCCAGCCGGTACCCGTCAGCTGCCTCCGGAGTCCCACGGACCAAAAAGGCCCGATAGGACTCTTTCTTCAGCTTGACGGCATCCCTCACCTCTGGTGTCCACCAGCAGGTTCGGGTGTTGCCGCCACGACAGGCACCAACCACCTTACGGCCACAGCTCCAATTAGCCGCCTCCACAATAGAGGCCCGGAACAAGGCCCACTCGGACTCAATGTCGCCTGCCTCCCCCGCCACATGGTCGAACTTCGCCCGGAGATGGGAGTTGAAACTCTTTCTGACAGGGGACTCTGCCAGACGTTCCCAGCAAACCCGCACAACACGCTTGGGTCTACCAGGTCTGACCGGCATCCTCCCCCACCATCGAGCCAACTCACCACCAGGTGGTGATCAGTTGACAGCTCCGCCTCTCTTCACCCGAAAGTGTCAAAACATGCGGCCGCAAGTCCGATGATACGACTACAAAGTCGATCATCGAACTGCGACCTAGGGTGTCCTGGTGCCACGTGCACATATGAACACCCTTATGCTTGAACATGGTGTTTGTTATGGACAATCTGTGAAGAGCACAGAAGTCCAGTAACAAAACACCGCTCGGGTTCAGATCAGGGGGGCCGTTCCTCCCAATCACGCCCCTCCAAGTCTCACTGTCATTGCCGATGTGAGCGTTGAAGTCCCCCAGTAGAACGAAGGAATCCCCAGAAGGGGCACCCTCCAGCACCCCCTCCAGGGAACCCAAAAAGGGTGGAAACTCTGATCTGTTGTTTGGTGCATAAGCACAAACAACAGTCAGGTTCCGTCCCCCCACCCGAAGGCGAAGGGAGGCTACCCTCTCGATGACCGGGGTGCACCCCAACGTACAGGCCTCGAGCAGCGGGAGACAAGAACTGCCACCCCCGCCCGGCGCCTCTCGCCATCCGCAACTCCAGAGAAGAAGAGAGTCCAACCCCTCTCAAGAGGACTGGTTCCAGAGCCCACGCTATGTGTCGAGGTGAGTCCGACTATATATAGTCGGAACCACTCAACCTCGTGCACAAGCTCCGGCTCCTTCCCCGATAGAGAGGTGACATTCCACATCCCTAGAGCCAGACGCTGCAGCCGAGGATCAGACCGCCAGGGTCCCCGCCTTCGGCCGCCGCCCAGCTTGCATGGCACCCGACCACTACGGCTCCTCTCACAGGTGGTGGGTCTATGCGAGGGGGGTCCCACGTCTCTCCTTGGCTGGGCCGGCCGGGCCGTGGGCATAGGCCCGGCCACCAGGCGCTCGCCTACGAGCCCCACCCCCAGGCCTGGCTCCAGGGGGGGGCCCCGGTACCCCACTTCCGGGCAGGGGAAACGTGGATCCATATTTGTTATTCTTCATAGTGGTCCTTTGAGCCACACTTTGTCTGGCCCCTCCCCCAGGACCTGTTTGCCTTGGGTGACCCTACCAGGGGCATAAAGCCCCCGACAACATAGCTCCTGGAGTCATTGGGGCACGCAAACCCTCCCACCACGATAAGGTGGTGGCTCAGGGGAGGGATCTTTTGTTTTGTTACTCAAAAATATGCAATAGCCAAAATTTGAGATACATCTTTGTGAGCAAGATACAATATTTAATGTGAGCTTGTTGTCAGTGAAAGAAAAAGAAGCTTGGAAATTTCTACTCAAAATTATCTTAAGATGAAAAGTAACTTTATGCTTTCTCTCCCCCTCTTAGGGAGTTGTTTTGAAACATCAAACAATTTTGCCTATCCAGAACTCCAGCGAGTCCAAGCTGGTTTAACCATAGAGAGGAGTTGTGTAAATAGGGTATAAGTTGTGTAGAAG
Organism: Scarus forsteni; assembly: GCA_036419115.1. Classification (NCBI taxonomy): domain Eukaryota; kingdom Metazoa; phylum Chordata; class Actinopteri; order Labriformes; family Labridae; genus Scarus; species Scarus forsteni. The sequence goes on along the minus strand of JAZDUH010000536.1, from coordinate 8,009,885 downwards.
GAAGAATAGAGAAAAATGTTAAAGTAAACTGGCACTGTCTTAAAAATGCAAATGTTATGAGTGTGCAGAATTGTGCATGTTACACAGAAATGTTTGTGCATTTATTTCTATTTCTATTTATTTCTTTTTATTCTTTAAATATTAAAAATATTTTAATCATGGTTTGTATTTATTGAAATGGATGTCTGTCCTGTTGGCTGCAGTTCCTCTTTAAGTCTGTTTGGGAGTGTAATTGTTACCTTAACCTGTTGTAGTTAACAAATTCACAGATGCCTGCAATCAGCAAACTTTGTCAACTCTACATCAACCAGCAACATCATAATTCCACACTATTTTTAATTTTCATGATGATCAAATGTAATTTGATTACAGCTTAACTTAACATTAATAATCAGTGTTATCTCTTGTCATTTCACAATCATTTATAGCTGTTAATGTTAATAATTGAGCTCTACAAACAACTGTTTTGCAAATACTACCATAATATTTAGATAGATGGATGCACATGTTGGATACAGGTTAGGTTTTTATCAATGAAATTTTGCTGAAACTAAATGAAGAGTTTGGTCAAAAATTACTCTTTTGTAAAGTGTCTTGAGATAACATTTGTTATTTGACACAAGACAAACAAGGATTGATTAAGTATTGTAGGTTGCAGTTAGTGACAGGACTGGTACCCTACTGTTTCCCAAACAAAGGTCTTACTTAATATAGCAATGGGAGCTTTAAGTGTTCATCTAAAAATCACAAGTACAAAAAATACAAATATCAGTATAATTGCCAGCTGTTAGAACCTCAAATCACAACTCCCACAGAAGACAGGGAAAGATAAACTGGGAAAAAATGTAACTACACTTCCCCATTATGGTAGAGCTCCCATTTATTCATGATAGAAGTAGAGATTGAGTGAAAATGTGACTGTGAATCAAGCACTCACTGTGTTGTTGCTCATCCTTTTTTCCTTCATCAGTCTATGGCTTGGACCTCCCCTCTTTCTTACTTAAGGGAGGTGTTCTGTAAATTATTTATTAAACACAGTGGAATGCAGTGAGTGGATCCTTTGACCTTGTAATGGTTTTAGAGGTGGTAGTTCAGGATCAAAGACAAACAGCACAACCTGGCTTGAGCTCAGGGTTAAACAGCAGGGTCACATACCTGTGTTCAGTTAGCCTGCATGAAGTCAATGCATCACACTGAGTTGCAGAGTACCTTCTTTAAATGGCCTTTCTGAAGTCAAATAATCATTTCTTTTGGCCACAGCAACTTTTTAAACATCTGTGGCGTTTTTTGTGCACACAGGCTATAGTCTGAGTGTGAGTGTTTGTACATAAAAGTTTCAAAGATTTCAAAAACTGCAATATGCAAAAAGTTAATGACAGTTTCAGTCTGACAGAGCAGTATTTGTTTTTTCAGAAAAATCAAAAAGTTTGAGGTCCATAAAGAGAAAATGAGATTGTTTCCTCTCTAGTGAGAGTGAAGAGCACATTTCTTACCTTCTGGGCAAAAGCTCCCTGTCTCTGCACTATCTGCGCTACAGCAGACAGACACTTTGGTGAATTAATCTGAAAGCACTTCAACTTCTTGGAAAGGACATTAGTGCATATCTAATGATAACAGCCCAAATATTTACTTTATATCCTAAAAAAAACCTGGTATATGCATAATAAATTAAAATTTTGGCATTAAATAAGAAAAATAAGTTGCCATGCCTATAATGGAGGTAATGAGAGAGAGAAGAAAATACTGTGCTCATAAGAAAGCAGAATTTCTGGTATGTGGATACTTTTTTTTTCTATCAGACATTCCCACCTTGTCCTACGCGATGCATGTAAAGATCTTAACAGGACTATTGAGGTTCTGGTCGCAGGAAACACTGTTGAGATGCCTGAATTACAGTTTAATTTAAAAAAGCTTCAATAAATTAGATAACATAAAATTTTCTTTGTTAGAGATTTGGCAGTTATATTTCTTTATTATACCACGTGTAGTCCCTTTGAAACAGTGGTTTGTAAATCAGTACTCAATGGCACCTTATTTTATAACAGAGATGAATTAGACTGGCTCTGTTGTAATTAGTTTAGTACCTTGATTAAAAAGTTGGTTGTACAATTATTAACTAAATTGAATTAAACTAACTAACTAAATTATTATTATCCAAAGCAACAAGTTTCCCCTGACCGCCAGCCACACTATGTTACACAAAGGCTCACCTCTAACCTCATATCCATTGGCTTTACCGTTTCTTGCTAACAAGTGATTGGCCATCCCCGTTGTCCCTCCATCTGGTTCAGGTACATATAAGAGGAGGCTGCTAGCTAAAAATAACTAAAAAAGGCCTTATATGTTATGCCAAAGAGAAACACATTTTGGTTATTTTACTTATTATCTATTTGTTATTTGTGTGTTGAAAGACAGCAAATGTTTAAGACCAACAGAGACCAAATGGTTTGTGTGGTACAATACAATAAAACCTTAGATTACAAACATGATTTTATACATTCATATTGTTGGGGAATAAATTGCAGTTATCGGTAATAATTGTGAAACTGTGCTTTCTCCTTAGACTATAACCATACCATTTAAATTTATGATTGCTGTCCCCCAAATTGTTCCTCTATATTTTTGTTACAGATAGTAGAGATGGAGAAGGAGAGGCTGGAAGCATAGTATAGTTTTTTCTGAATATAATAGTTTGTTTATTTGTTTTATCAGCTCTACATGAAGTAAAATAACATTGATAAACGTAAAACGCATCAACTTTCAGGCGTGATACCTTGGAGCACTTTTATGATCCCACCAATGTCAAAATCAAACCTACGCCATTCCCATAATGTGTCACCGTGTTGTGTTGCTGTGGCAAAATTGACTCCCACTACTGCAGCACTGGTTTGTAGATTTGTATGAATGTACAGTATGTAAATAGAGTGGTTTAAATCTGATTAGATTAGATAAAACTGTATTAATCCCTTTGGGAAGGTCCTGCAGGGAACTAAGGATCCCAGTCCTATTTGGATTCTGTTTCAAAAAGCAGACTTAAAGATAGATACAAACAAAAAAAATAGATATAAACAAATAGAAATATAAATGAAATTAAAGCCGCAAATGGCGATGAACGGGCCCTCGCATCCCATGCGCCCGTTGGGCCCTGTCGCTACCGCCGCATATTGCTTCCGCCAAATGCTGCTGTTGTGAAACGTTGGTGTCGCTAAATGTTGCTGGCACCACATATCGCAACCGCTGCTTGTTGCTGCCACCACATGCATGCAGGTTTTTGAGATATAAATCACAGCTAATGCCCAGTGGGTGGCACTGTTCCTATGTCACAGGCACTTCATGTGCAGCAATACCTGCCTCAGCAGATAGCCACAACATAGATATGGTTAGGCCTGTACAGCATACAGATGAATGATGCCAATGGCTCAAACGGTTGTTATTCCTATAAACCGAATACATGTTTAAAGTAGAAAAGGACTCGGAGAGAGCAGACCTTCGCCAGTGCCACAGTCCTTAGCCGTATTGTGTGAGTAAAACATCAGACTTCCTGTTACCAACAGGGGGCGCTATATTTGACAGTGAACCAAAGCATATAGATAAACCCAGGCAGGGACAGTGAACATGTGTACAGGTTTTGGTCCAGATCTAACATTGTACAAGAGAGTTACTAAGGTTTTTTTAAGGTTCACGTGTTTTTTCCAAAAATGGTGAACTTTGTCCATCCTTCCTGGCCACGCCCATTGACTTACGAAAAATCTTTTAATAACTTTCCATCGTCAATGTGTCTAGTATACACAGTCCAAATCTGGAGTTGATCTGATAAAAAACCTAGGAGAAGTTTGTTCAAATGTGAGCCTTAAAATCGCCAAAATTGGAATTTCAACATTAATTTATGAACTTCCTGTTCCAAATTCCCATGACAATAATACATACTTGTGAAGGTCTTGGCCTGGTGGTTATGCCCAAAAAATTTCATGCATGTAGGAGTTTGTGAAAAATTCATCAACTTTGGGCATGGTTTCTGGCCACGCCCATTGACTTACGAAAAATCTTTTTATAACTTTTCATCATCAATGTGTCTAGTATAAACAGTCCAAATCTGGAGTTGATCTGATAAAAATCCTAGGAGGAGTTTGTTCAAATACGTACCCTGCAAATCACCAAAATGCAACATTCAGCGTTAATTTGCGAACTTTCTGTAACGATGGTCGTAAGAGACTTTTTTGTAGGCCTTACAATGGTTGTTATACACAAAAATTTTCAGACATGTAGGTGAAAGTAGCTGTAGGGGCTGCAGTTTAAAGCCACTAGGGGGCGCTATGGAGCACATATTTTTGTGCAAACACTGGATTCATAAATTTTTCGCCGAGACTGAATTTTGGGGATAGGTGCGTTCGCGTTTATCTCGAGTTGAAGGCGCGCAATTTGGGGTTAAAATGGGTCAAGAATGATAATCCTAGCGATTACAAGAGGGCCTTCGCCAACCTGCGGGTCGGGCTCGGGCCGTAAATATGGCTACTGGCTGGCTACTGCTTCTTCCCATCTTCTGTCTTCCTGTTTTAACTCCTCATTCCCTCCAGTGATGTAGTGTGTAAACGGGTGTGAGTGCTCTATAAATAAAGTTGACTTGGCTTGAGTAGTCAGACAGCAAGAAAATTGTTGTTCAAACCACTTACAATGCACATACAAAAGTCAAACTGATATAAGCATCTGTCTTGAATTCAGATGTATGTTGTGGAATTTATCAGAGAATGGTGTAGTCACCGTCAAAGCAACTTCCCGAGCCATGATATCTGTTATAACACAATGTTAGTGTATTGTTTAATGTAAAGTGAATTATCAACATGTTTAGTGAGTTACATTAAAGACAGCTGGTCAATCTCAGCTAACTAAGGAAACTTACTGAATTGTATTCAATGACCAGTGTTATTTTCTAGACAGCATGCTATGATGGGATAATAGCAACATCATTTATATTTAGGTGGAAAACACTGCCTCAATTGTGTAATGTAAGAGTATAGAAGCTTAGGATGCAGTTCTTCCTGATGACTTTCAAGAGCAACTGATGCAGTCTGTCTGAGATCAGTAAAGGATACACATAAATGGCATGTTTGCAGATTTAGGAAAAAAATGCACTGAATACAAAAAAAAAATTCTAAAATCAAAGTTATTACAAATTACTTCTCAGCATATGACGAACTTAGGACAAATTAAATAACAAAGGGAAAAAAAGTTTAATTTTTTCTGTCTAGCATTCACTATCTACAACACATACAAACACCAACACATCCATCGACAAAAAACAAAGCAGAAAAGGAAACTTGAACTGCAGAAGACACACATGCAGGCAGGTCTTAAATAAACACACTTATCCGCAGAAATCAGTGGAAGAAGCGCCCAACAGGAAAGTGAAAGGCTGCATCTGCTTCCCTTCATTCATTTAGCGCTGACTACAATGGAACTGGAGATGAATCAAGATCCTGCATACCCTTTATCATGTCACCTTACTTCTACCTCTCTCTCACACATTCATCTTTCCACTTAGATAGGCGGTAATGCTGTTTTTCCATTTGGACTTTTCTGTGAACCTGTTGCTCTTTGTCAGCCTACAGGTACTAACATGATTGTCTTTTTGGTTTAAAAATTCTATTTGAGACAGGTATACATCATTTGTTTCTTCAAGGAACATTTCAAAGCATAACCAATATTGGAATAGTTTGGAAATTAGCGATCGGTAATGTTCATTTTTGTTGTTGATATTTAGATGAAAACAAATCATCATGTGTCTATTCCATATACATAAAGCTTCTACTAAACACCAGTTTGCCTAGCTTGACATGCATAAATGTTGTATGTAGCCAGTCAGAAAATATCCAAAGCTAATGTAATTGCCAATCCAATGCAATTAAATGTAATATATGTCCACACTAATGTATTTCTGCACACACTGTAAGATTCCATACAAAACCACTAGGCACCTTATGCTTTATGTTCACACTCTTCATAAAATATAATTTGAGGAGCAGTAATGCAACTAAATTCCCTAAAAGACTAAATCTTTCCATCAACCTCAAGTGTCAGTGTTTATCCCTAGTTCCTTCTCTGTGCCCAATTTTAAAATCCATAGATTTTAAAAAATTATTTGTATATCTCAGAAAAATAAAGTTTATCTGGAACTAACTGACTCATGTTACATCTTACTTGTATTCCTGGTTCCGGATGTAGTTTATTTTTCCAAAAAGTTAATGCACTCAAAAGAAATCTAGGTAGTGAACTCTCAAACCGTAGTATTAATTTTTGATAGGAGTTCTTGTAGGCTGAGAAAATATCCTTTGTATTTGGTACAATACTTCCCTATTTGTGACTGGTTCTGAGTCACAAACTTTTGCAGATTGTGGCTTACTGAGAGAGGGGAGAACTTTCTGCTGCACCTAATGTAATTAGGAGCCGTGTAGAGCTCATTCAACCCCACTTCAAAAGAACTGAACTATCCCTTACTGTCTTGCCCAAAGACACTTCAGCATGTGTCTGCCTGACCTAGGCTTTAACCCACAAGCTTCCAATCATTGGTAGAGCGTACCATCAATATTTCTTTTTTGCCTGTGGTTCCAATCCCTGACGTCAGCAGGTCAATCTTTCTCCACCACTCTTAAATTATAAATACCTTTTATATTGACCAGAATATAGAGCAAGTGTCAGTGGTTGCCAACCTAGCACAACAAACTTAACTCACATTAAATTGTATAATGATACAACAACCGTTGGCATAGGATGTTTATTAAACTTTCCAATGACTTTTCAATAGACTTTCCAAAAACTTGTTCATCCTGTGGAAAATGATTGATCCGTTGTTGACAGGCAGCTGATACCACTCACCTGTGAGAACTCGTATTTGAGTTCAAACATGCACTCATTCAATGCTGAAAGCTGTCAGCTCTTTTTTCTTCTGAGGAAATTGAAAGTCTGGCAAGGAAAAAATGTGATGACACAGAGCTGGTAAATATCTTCCTTCTCTGTTTAGAAAAAAACTGAACAGGTAGGTCTGTTTGCTTATAAGGTCAAGTCAGCCTCAAGCATTATGTGTTGACTCATGGTTGATGTTTGACCCAACGTTTGCATCACTTTTCTCATGGAGACCACACAAGCCATAATAACTATGAACAGTGCAGGTTTATAGTTTATTAAAAGCAATGGGCAAGTGCAGGTTTCTTTACACATTTTTAATTTTAGAATCAGTTTAAATATATTTATATTATGTTAATGATCATTATAATATGCAACAGTATGTGTAGAAAATCAGTTATATTAATTGTAAAATCTTCATTTAACCTAGGATCACCCATCTGGAAAACTAGTGACAAAAATAGCAGAGACGTCCTCCTTTTGGATGATAGTAATGTCCGGTCAATTCCACATACACTGTATTGCCAAAAGTATTCGCTCACCTGCCTTGACTCACATATGAACTTAAGTGACATCCCATTCCTAATCCATAGGGTTCAATATGACGTTGTTCCACCCTTTGCAGCTATAACAGCTTCAACTCTTCTATGAAGGCTGTTCACAAGGTTTAGGAGTGTTTATGGGAATTTTTGATCATTCTTCCAGAAGCACATTTGTGAGGTCACACACTGATGATGGACCAGAAGGCCTGGCTCTCAGTCTCCGCTCTAATTCATCTCAAATGTGTTCTATCCGGTTGAGGTCAGGACTCTGTGCAGGCCAGTCAAGTTCATCCACACCAGATTGTGTCATCCATGTCTTTACGGACCTGCTTTGTACACTGGTGCACAGTCATGTTGGAAGAGGAAGGAGCCAGCTCCAAACTGTTCCAACAAAGTTGGGAGCATGGAATTGTCCAAAATGTCTTGGTATGCTGAAGCATTCAGAGTTCCTTTGCACAGAAAGAAACTGATTAATACTTTGGGCTCTAATTTCATAGACTAGGCGCAGGCACAGCGCACCTGCCCTGCACAGGTGGTACGGGATGTGTCCAGTGCACTTTGCAAGTTAGGCGCAGCCACGCTGGCGAGCTTTCAGCACACTTTCCACACAGTTTTTTGGCACGAAATTGTCGCTGCACCAACCTGAAACCTCCCCCTAGGTCTACCAAATTGCCAAATTGGCTGCAAACGGTGGTGCGCTGGATGACATTGTCACTGCGCGGGCTGTGCCAGGCTCCGCCACCCAGCGCTGCGCCAGGAAATTACGACAGTTGCAAATGGTATGTTTTCATGGTCAAGGAATCTAAATATTTCGATGAAATAAAGGTAGGACTAATATTTATGGTCAAAATCACAATATGGCTAAGGAGTGTGGCACTGGCGGAGGTCTGTGCTCTCTGAGTGCTTTTCTAGTTTGAATAATTTTGCTGCTTTTGCATCCTATTTGGTCTTGTACTATCCCAATTGCGTTTTTTTTTTTATGTTTTCACCAATGCATATCTGCTTAACAGTTTGTAGGGCAGAATGTAAACTTTCGCAATCAGGAGTCTATTTACCCACACACACAGACACTAACCCCCACACTGGCACCCGCTCAAACATACCCCCCACCCCCAGCGCACACCCATACACAATTACAAAACCAGGTACAACTCAAAGGTTTTATTAGTCCGGCTTCATTGAAATTTGTATCCTGGACTATTCGTGGAGCAGGCTCTCAGGCAAAGAGGACAGAAATATTTCATCACTTCATGCATCTTAAAGCAGACATCTGTCTGCTTCAGGAAACTCATCTATCTTCATACACTCATATTTTCAGCACTATAATACAAAACGAAGAGGTGTGGTGATTCTTATTCAAAAAAAATAACATATTTGTTCATAAATCCACAACTGAAGACCCAGAGGGAAAATTTATTATCCTAAGTATTTCTATTAAAGACAAACCCATCACCATAGCAAACATTTATGCCCCAAATATAGAAAATTGCACTTTTTTAAGTAACTATTTCTCCTCACTATCACACATGTCTCACTGTCCGATAATAATTGGGGGTTATTTTAACACAGTAATTGATCCAGCCATAGCCAAAACAAATCATGCAACACACACCCATGCCTGGCAGTCTACAGCAACAATAATCCAGTTCATGCAGGATTGTGGTCTTGGTGATAGTTGCCACCTACAACACCCATATGAAAAGCGATACTCTTTTTATTCACCAGTCCATAACTCATATTCAAGAATAGAATTCTTCATCACCAGTCATTCAGTAATAACAAATATCTCAAATTCACAGATACACTAGAGTTGAATTATTCTCTTCTGTGTGAAACAGGGAAGACAGTTCTACAGGGTCTAATCATCTCTTTCTCTGTCAACAAAAAGAAAAAAGAAAAAGAACAAGAAACAAAAGTGGTACACAATATTAAGGAACTGGACAATAAAAACTGCAGCAATCCATCAGAAATGCTACAAGGTGAACCTAGAAAATACAAATCACAGCTTAATGAAATGATAAACAAGACAAACATGTTTTTGATTCAAAGGTTGAGATATGAATAATTTGAAAAACTTTTTGAAAAATTCAAACAAGTCAAGCAAATAACTAGCAAACCAAATTAAACAGATCCAAGGGGAAAAAACTGTCATTAAAGACTAAAACAGCAAAGCCATAACAAAATCATTATGAGATGAATTAAAATTTTCAACATTTTTATCCAAATCATTATTCAACTTACAATGAAAAAAATCAAGAAGACATCAGTTCCTTTTTAAACAATATTAACCTTCCACAACTTACCATAGAACAAAAGGAACTACTTGATTACCCAATAACAATGGAAGAGTTACTTAATTCGCTTAATCACATGAAAAACAATAAAGTACCTGGCTCTGGTGGCTTTCCTGCTGAGTTTTATAAACACTTGGTCATCCATTTTCAATTAACCCTTTAACTACCAGCTCAATTGTTTGGCAGAGGTCATCGTTAAATTCAGGGATATTTAATGTTTTAAAAAACAAAACAAATCAAATCATTGTTTGGTTCCAACACTCTAGGGAACAGAGGAAACCACAAAAAAATCAAAAAACAGATACAGTATTTTGTTGGTGTGGGATCGAAAGGTTTTAAAAGCCAACAACTGATTGTGTGATGGCAAAAAAGTGCATAAATATTTGGCACAAAATAAATTAGAAAAGGCAGAAACTTCAGATTTTTTTTTAAAGTTTAAAATAGATGATATTGAGTTTGAATGATGAATAATGAATGACAGACTTTATATGTACATATATATGATCTTAGTAGTAAATGGTTAAGTCAAGTATTTAAAATAATAATGATGGTATTAATAATAGTAGCTTTTAGTTTTTTAAACCTTTAAATTCCACAAACAAAATATCAGTTCCTTTGGTTTGTTTATAGTTTTTTCTTTATCATAAAACACTGGCAGAAACAAACAATGACATGTTATGTTTATTTAACCCATTAAATATTCCTTAATTTAATGATTTTTGATATTAAAAGGAAATCAAAACTACCATCCTGCATGAATGCAGCCATATCTTTCTCTTAAAACCCAATAAAGACCCAACTTTACCATCCAGCTACTGCCACATTTCATTAATCAATACAGATCTATTCTATCATTCAGTAGGCAATCATCCAGTAATACACATAGGTTATTCAATTTAATACAATATTCATTACAACAACCAATAGACATTAATAGTTCCCCAACAAGGTATTTGACAGGGTGAGCTGTCAAATACCTTGTCCTGTTTTCTACATTGGATAGGGTTTGTCATCCATTCACTGAATTAGAGTCACTCATTCACTGAATTAGAATTCTATGCACATCACCCTGAGCCATCGTAATCACCAATGGGCAAACATCACAGAGTTTCACACTACACAGGAGAACTAGGCAAGGATGCCCACTCTCCCCTTTTATTCACTATCTTCATTGAGCCACTAGCAGCAGCCCTACGGCAAAACAAGAACATAACAGGCAACAAAACACCCGCAAAGGATTACAATATTAGTCTGTATGCAGACAATATACTGCTGTATTTTTAAAAAATCCTCAGACATCCCTCAAAAATATCTGACTATTCCATAGACTGGAACTTTGGTTAAGTGTGCTGAGTAAGGATTTTTTTGCCCTCTAAGATAAGCTTTTAATGACTCCCATATTAAGGAAGAAGAGGTAGACTCATTCTGATTTAAAGCAGAAAATCGTCAGTAGAATCAGAGATAAATTTACAGAAATCCCTATCTGATAGGAGGAGCTGGTTGAATCTCCATAGTGGAGGATTCCTGATATTGGAGGCAAATTTGATATCTAATCATAAAGGGGCATGATCTGATATAACAATACAGAGGAAGACACATGAATTTAGAAAATGATCAATGAAAAAAAAATAAATCCTGGAATACGAATGGTGAACATGGGAGAAAACAGAAAATTCTTCAGCTGTGAGATTGTGAAATATCCAAAGATCAATAAACCTATTTTGATTCATAAAGTCAGAAAAAGATTCATCCAAACTGAACTTTCAGTTTCTAATTAGAACTGCAACGTCTCTGGACTGAGAATTAAATTCTGAGTGAAAAACCTGACTGATCCATGGACACTGAAGCCCATAATGAGCTCTGTTTTTTAATAGAGTCTATTGAAAAAAAATGTCTGCATGCAGCCTTTTTTTAAAGAGGCTATGAGGAGTTTCTAACTAATTACAAAAAAGTCTCACTTTTCGATATGCCTGATCGAAATACACACTTTAAGATGAGTTTTATTGCATCAAAATAGGTTATCTATAAATGCTATTCCTTAGCTAAGTGGTCGGGTCGGACAGCCGGCTGCAAAACTACGATAATAAGTTTTCCAAAAATTGCTTGTTGTCACACATCTCTTTCTACGTAACTAGAAAGAGATACATTACCTCGTCGCTTTGCATCCTGTAAGTTGTAAAGCAATGCAGAGTTCTGAGGAAGGTCCAAGCTGCATTCATTAGCATCACAACAAACACACGCTTTGGCTTCAGGAACATCTTTTGGTGAGTTCCAATTGTAGTCAGAAGTCAGAATTTCCAGGTTCCTAGTAGGAAACTGCAACTGGAATGCCCTATGAAGTCAAAATTTCCTTCTAGGAACTTGATGCAACCTCGCCACCCCCGAGTTGACAATCAAAGATGGCTGCCCCCAGTGTGAACAGTTATTTAGCTCCTGTAATAATCCATTTATTTGCACTTCTGACTGGGGTGTGTCGCTCTAGATCAGCTGTATACATAGTATTGTCAGACTTATATTTACAAAAATGCTGTCATAGTGATAAACACATTCTTCATGTGATATTTGTGAACAACAACGCAGGGCGCGCTAACAACAGCTAACAATAGCCTGGTAGATCTGCATGTTTTTGTCCAACTTCAACTGGAACGCTGATACGTTGGAGATGATGTCACTACCAGTTCCAAGGTTACTGAAACGCAGCATTAGGACAGTCACCGCGCGTGCTCATTGGTAGCGGAGTCTTTATGTCTTTGGAAATAGGTTCTCCTCATAGCACCTTTAAATGTGTGAAGACTTTTGACCTCTTTATTGGGCTACCAAATCCTTCAGTGTTCCAAGTCAAAAACCTAATTGTCTCACCTGTACTGTCATTGTTTTAGTTAAATAAATGACATACCAATTAAAAGTATTAGCTACTGGTAATAAACAAACAACAAAAGAGTAAATAAATCAGGGTTGGAGACACAGGCCTTTCTTCATCAAGATAAGAGGCATACGCACACAAACAGTGCACACACTTCCCTAAAATCCTTGACATGTTACCCACCCCACCCAAACTTAACCATCCCACAGAAGAATCATATCTCAGCAGTTTGCTGAGATATGCTGAGTATGTCCTATGAGAAGCCATTCACATACAAAAAGTGCAAACATCATGAGACCAACGTGAGCTAGTGAGTCCCACAGATTGCAAAATATGAAATGTAATTGCACATGAATACAAATAACCAGTTTGAGAACAACATAACATGTCTGGTATAAAGTTGAGGGAAATAGTTACTGCAATGTGATGAATATTAATCATTTAAAATGCCCCTTTGTAACATCTTTTTCAAAGAAATCAACACATATTGAACTAGATTTGATAAAGAATAGTATTCAGAATTATTAAGACAGGGAAAAAAAACATCTTAAGCATTTTAGAAATAAGGTGCATTAAGTAAAGTGTTACATCTTTATAATAAGTGCAATAGGCAACTGCATAAATCCACAGCAATTCATTTTTGATTGAAATACCAAATATTTCACAAATGCTGACTTTAGGGGCTGTTTTACGAGGCCTAAAACGGTCAAATCTGATATGTTTTCATTGCGTTTTGGCCTTGCGTTTACATGGGAACTCTAAACGGATTGCCCAAATCCAGAAACTTTTGAAACCAGTGTCCAAAGTGGAGAGTTATCCATACGCTCCTCCATGCATCACCCTGTAAACCAAAATCACAGCATTCCAGGGTGAAACGCTGACGTCACCTCATGTGCAGTACTCTTTCACATGAAGGCATACCAGGAACAACAACAGCTTTGGCCGTCTACCGAGTAACATGTGCCGCTTACCGTGCTGGGTTTGCTATCCGGACAGATTTGTTGTCCGGCACTCCAGCGTCTTTGTGCGTCCACTCAACATTGTCGTTTGTGAAGTTTTCTTCTTCTTATGTGTGTTGTAGCAGTGCTACCTCTCTGCAAACTACATCGCCATCTACTGAACCTGCATGCAACTTATAAAAAAAAATATGTTGCAATGCATGCAATTTTTTCCTTCTTTTTCCCTTTGACTATTGTGGTTAGAGGTCGCATTAGCTTTAAAACAAGGGCACCAGCTTGCCTAGGGCACAAAATACATTGGAGTTAGGGTTAAAACACACAATGTTTTTCAGTACACTTATCTGTGCCATGCAAATTAATTGATTTATTTAATTCTGTTATTTTTCTACATAATATCATGGTATAGGATACAAAAAAAAACTTGAATAACCAATGGGACAACAGGGTTGTAATTTGTCCTCATTTCAAACTAGATAAAGAAGAAAAATTGAAAATGCACTGATGGCCATCAACAACAGTAGTTATTGTCCTGTTTTTCTCCCTGGATGTGGTTGTGGTTGTGGTTGTGGTTACCAACATAAATAAATGGCATATTTACACCTGTCCTACTTTTACAGCAACATGAATATTTTATGATCTGTTTTTTAAATCAGCACACCACAGAGACTTCGCTTTTCCCTCGCAGACAATGTAGCTGTCAAGTTATGACTATTGAATCAACTGCTCCAATTTGCACAAGGTAATTTAACTCTGAATAAAATATTTTGGTGTTACTGATTCTAAAAAGTGCATCTGTATTCACAGACTGATACGAGGGAAAATGACTGGATGTACTTTGTGAAGTTTTTCAGTAAGAGCCTTTGTGTTCTTCATGTCTGTGACACTGCCAACACCACTCCACCTGACCTGCCTTCATAAAATATTGATCATCCCTCCACCCTCCCTGCTGGCCCTTTGCCAAACCTGAGTGACAGCAGATCCTGGGAGGTGACTGAAGAGACAGATTAAAAACAGAGAGAGGAGCAGAACAGAACCAGCTAATCAAGTTCATGAGCGCCAAGGCCTCACACCCTCCCTCTCTGTCTATAAATCACACTTCTCATTCCTCTTGTCTATCATCAAGTCTCACATTGCTTTCTCCCTTTTTGCTTTTGGTTCTCTCACCTGTTTGAATCTTAATCTGACCATCACAACACTGCAAAAGGGTGGCAGCAACCAAGCCTGGAATACAGGAGTGCCTTGCAGGAAACTCTCAAAAGCTGGCATTGAGCAAGATGTTGCCTCTGACTTATCTCTATTCACATTTTTATGACCCACAGCATACTGACAACAGCATTAGCCAGCTAATGCACACTGTTTTCTCGTGGCTTCCCATAAACGGCAGGTCTCTTTTCAATCACAAGAAATGCTCGTTCTTGATTTCTTGCTTTCTCCACCTTCAAGAATCCAAAATGTTGTTGCCTTTTTAATGAGAAAGTCACCCTGTTGCCCAAACCATTCATTTGTCTATAGCATTGAGGTGTGAATTTCTTATTTGGCAGAGTTGAAATACTCATTCATGCCATTATGCATCGTGATCATGAGAAAATCTAAGCCCTAATATTATGAAACCAGTTTTTTATAATAATAATAATAATAATAATAATAATAATGATACATTTTATTTAAACATTTTTTGTATCCCTAAACAATCAAGGACACTTTCCCGAGTAATTAAAAACAATTAATATAAAAAAAAACAACAGATATAAAAAGAGCTTAGATTAACTATTAAAATAGGCAGTGTTCATGTTTACTTATGCTATTTTTTAACGAAATAGCCTGCTATTTTTGATTATAAGGTAAGTTGTTTCGCGAAACACGTTTGACCTGCACCTCATTTTGTAGCAAAACTCTGGACCTGAACTGTAAATCTGCTTTTTCACCAAAATGTCTGAGATCCTCCTCTTCATTACCTGGGAAATATAACTGATGAAATCAGATTTGATTATTATGCCCCAACCCTGGGTTTGTTTAAAAACACTATATTTTAAGAACCACTTTGTTTGGAAGAGGCTTGCTTTAAACTGACTTTCAAAACCTTGTCTGCACATTGAAGTCTGTATATCTCAGCTTTGAATTTGTTTTCTTTACTCATATTTTACTTTTTTTCCTATTGTTTGTGTAATGTGACGTGTCAGTTTATTGTTAGCCCCTTTTTTAATTCATGGTTGAGTTCTATTCTTGTCACTCTCATCATTTCCTGTCTTAATACAGGCTGACATGGCAGAACAACAGCCCTGGCTCTTCAAGCTGTTTCTACTTCAATATTTATGATACCAGTCTTTACTCAGATGTCACTATTGGTGAATTTTATACACTATGTAGATTTAGACACTGCCTTGGGGGAAAATCCCACATGAATAAATGATATAACTGAGCTTTCATGAGCTCTATGACTTGTCACTTCAGAGTCGCAGCTATATGTAACTAAGCTGTGAGAAAATGTTGATCATGGTGGGGGGGTGATGCCATTGTTTATAGTGTTGCATGGTGCTGCTGATTTGATAAATGCTTCATAAATCCTTTCCTTATGATCATGTGTCAAGATTGCAGTGGCATTTTACTGACAGCAACATCACTTTGTTTGAAGGGGAGATAAACCTGCACCTACCTGATTGATGAATGAGCAGGAACAGAACAAATGAATGACCATTATCTTTTTTGTTTTAAATCAGACATTGGTTTTGAATTGTGGTTCAACAGAATTATATAGAGCAAACTAATGAAACTGGCCTGGACAAAAATGATGGTACCCCTCAAGAAAAGATCCAAATGACCTGACCATAGGGACATGTTAAAATAAGATGTGTCCTGTAATTAGTACAAACTTGTAATCAGTCAGTCCGCCTATTTAAAGGGTGAAAAGCAGTCACTGTGCTGTTTGGTATGGTGGTGTGTACCACACTGAACATAGACCACAGAATGCTAAGGAGAGAGTTATCTCCGGAGATTAGAAAGAAAATTATAGACAAGCATGTTACAAGTTAAGGCTATAAGACCATCTCCAAGCAACTTGACGTTTCTGTGACTACAGTTGCACATATTATTCAGAAGCATAAAGGCCATGGGACTGCAGCAAACTTCCCTGGACATGGCTGCAAGGGGAAAATTGATGGCATATTGAAGAGACAGATAATACAAATGGTAACCAAAGAGCCTAGAATAGCTCCCAAAGACATGAACTCTAAGGTCAAGGTACATCAGTATCAGATCACACCATCCATCACCGTTGGAGCCAAGGCAGACTTAACGGAGGACTCCACCGTTGAATGCAAATAATAAAAAAACGAGACTGGAATTTGCTAAAATGCATATTTAAAAAACACAAAGCTTCTAGGAGAATGTCCGTTGGATAGATGAGACAAAGTTGGATCTTTTTGGCAAGTCACATCAGCTCTGTATTCACAGATGCAAAAATGAAGATTACAGAGAAAAGAACACTGTACCTACAGTGAAACATGGAGGAGGCTCAGTTATGTTCTGGGACTGCTTTGTTGCATAGGCATATGGTGTCAGGGTACAATAAAATCTCAAGACTATCAAGGCATTCTGGAGCAAAATGTGCTGCCCAGTGTCAATCAATCAATAGACATATACGTACAAAACCCAACATGAATCCATCCAGCCAATCATGAATCACTCCATCATGGCAGCAAGAAAAAACCTTCTGTTAAGCAGCAGGAAATCTTGAATGTGGATCCCAGTCTCATGGTGAACAGCAAATCCACACGATGCTGTGTTGGGTGTGTGACCAAAGGAAGGGAGGTAGGAGGAGACAAGTGGACCAAGTAACTAACAGTTTTGCTTGGTGTCAGGCTAATGATACCAAGGGCAATTAAATCAACAGAAAAGGTTTCTCTAAGGTGTCGAGACCCAGCATAATGACCTCTGTCTTGTCTGAGTTAAGAAGAAGAAATTTTTTGACCATCCAGATCCTAATGTCCCTTAGACATTGGTCTAGTTTAGATAACTGATTTGTCTCAGCTGGCTTCATTTTTACATGCAGTTCAGTATTATCAGCGTAACAATGAAAATTAACAGAATATTTCCTCATGATGTCACCGAGGGGAATCATAAGTATGGAGAACAGAACTGGACCTAGCACAGAGCCTTGAGGAACTCTATAACTTACTTTAGTATACACAGAGGACGTGTTGGTCAAACTGGTATCTATCAGATAAGTAGGACTTAAACCAATTTAGGGCAGTCCCTGTAACATCTCTAATTTCTGTATAGGAACACCACGATCAATGGTGTCAAAAGCAGCACTAAGACCTAACAGAACAGGTACAGAGAGAAGTCCCTCATCTAAAGCTGAGAGAAAATTGTTTGCTTCTTTGACTAGAGCAGTCTCTGTGCTGTGATGAGCTCTAAATCCTGACTGAAAGTCCTCAAGCAAGCTGTTGTCTTGAAGGAAGTCACATAGCTGATCAGCCACTACTACTTTCTAAATGGTACAGCAGACTCAGATAAAGACAGGGAGTTGCTAATTTAGCTCTAATTTTACGAGTTTTATGATTAAAAAAGCTCATAAAGTCCTCATAGCTGAAGTCTAGGGGAATCACAGGCTCAATAGAGCTGACTTTGTGTCAGCCTGGCTGCAGTGCTGAACAGATACCTAGGGCCCTTTTTATTTTCTTCAGTTAGTGAGGAGTAGTAGGCAGCTCGAACATGTCTTAAGGCTGTCATGTGGTTATTATGACTTTCCCACCAAAGTACACGTGACTCACCCTTTTATTGGAGCGCCACATTTTCTCTAATTTACATGCACGAGTTTCAGAGCAAAACCAAGGAGCTGTCCTCTGATGTTTAATACTTTTTGTCTCAGTGGGGCAATTGAGTCCAAAGTGGATCCTAGTAGACTGGCATCAACAAGCTGATCCAGCTGAGAGGGGCTATAGCTAAATATCATAGTTATCAGTTGGCCAATTTATTGAGTTTAAGGCAGCAGGGATGTCCTCTTTAAATTTAGCCACGACACAATTGGACAGATTTCTACTGTTCACATTTTTTTTCACAAAACACAAAGTCCTCTAAGAAGATGTTAAAAATTATGAAGAAGTTGTTGGTTGACAAAGGATTTTCAGGAAAAAACATTTTATTCATTAATATCAAGGCTATATGCTAGAACCAAATCAAGAGTGTGAATGAAATGATGGGTAGCTTCACAAACAGCCCGAATAAAAACAACTGAGTCTATTGAGGACATAAAAGCTAAGGCTATCACTTTCTTGTCAACATGGATATAAAAATCACCTACAATGAGTATTTTATCAGAGCTAAGGACCAAATTGGACTCTAATATCAATTCTGATAAGAATTCAGAATATGGGCCTGGGGGATGGTAAATTATCACAAATAGGACTGGCTGGCAGGCTTTTGAATCTGTATGAGATAAGTTTAGAGTAAGGCTTTCAAAAGAAGAATAATTAGCCTTTGGTCCATGATTGACTTGGAGACAAGAATGATAAATAGCTGCTACACCACCACCACGGCCTGTGTCACGTAGAATGTGAATATTTGAATGACTACGAGGAGTGGACTAATTTAAACTGACATATTCCTCCTCGCACAGCCACATTTCAGTTAAACAGAATAGATCAATGCGACTTTCTGATAAAGGGTCATTCTTTAGTTAAGATTTGGATCTCAGTGATTGAATATTTAAGAGACCACATCTCATTATCTGATCTGATGTGTCAGAAAGAAAGCTTGGTCTCAGCTGCAGGTCATGGGTCCTGCAACAGTGTAATGATCCAAAACACACAGCTAAAAACACCCAAGAATGGCTAAGAACAAAACACTGGACAATTCTGAAGTGGCCCTCTATGAGCCCTGATCTAAATCCTATTTGTGGAAGAAGCAGAAATATACAGTCTGGAGACGACACCCTTCAAACCTGGCACAACCAAAGTCGTTTGCTAATGAGGAGTGGGCAAAAATATCTTTCAATAAATCCAGAAGTCTTATTGAGAGTTACAGAAATTGTCATTTTGCAGTGATTGCCTCAAAAGGTTGGGGAACAAAACACTGAGTTGAGGGCACCTTCATTTTTGTCAATGCCAGTTTTGTTATTCTGTTTTTAAATATCTGTTGAACCACAATTCAAAAGCAATGACTGAATTTCATATTTATTATTACTTTTGTCATTTTCAAGTTATTTCAATGAGCATGTGTGTTTTTCTTTTTTTAATGGAAGGGTAGCAATGATCTTCACATCTGTGCATATCTATATATATATATCTATATATACATATCTATATATATATATATATATATATATATATATATATATATATATATATATATATATATATATATATATATATATATATATATATATATATATATATATATATATATATATATATATATATTTATTCTTACCCGGTCGCCAGTCAATCACAGGGCCACATGGAGAGACAGACAAGCATTCACACTCACACTCATACCTAAGGACAATTTAGAGTCAATTAACATAATGAGCATGTTTTTGGTCTGTGGAAGGAAGCTGGAGTGAACCCTCACATGCACAGGAAGAACATGCAAACTTCACACAGAAAGACCCTGTCTGAACTGGAGACATTCTTGCTGCCAGGCACGTGCGTTACCTGCTGAGCCACCGAGCCGCCCAGAGATGAAGATTATAACATGTTTTCATAGCCTATATTTAGGTAACTTTCTAAAATGTGATGAGGGTCTAATCTGATTTGTAGATTAACGGTTAATTTATGGACATCAAGGCAATTTATCTTAACAGTCATCTTTTGGTTGCATATGTAATGCATCAAGGTTTTCAGAGATTTTCATCTTAATTTGCATAAACCTTTATGCAGATGTTTATTCTAGTTTAAAGGCCAAGATAAGGTCATAACATTTTCTTGTCATCCTTTGCTTGAAATGCAGTATCTCAAGAAAGAGTTTTGGTATCGTGTCAAACTTTTTACATGTCTTCTTGCACTGAAAGATGACCTGTTTAGACTTCTTGATCAAAGTTTCACAGGTATCATGTTCTCTGGCTGATTGTAAACAATTAGCTCAAAAATACTTTGAGGTATCTTCTCTAAATTCTGCACAAATGTCTGATGCAAAATCATACATGTAAGATTTTAGAACAAGTCCAAACATAAAAAAATGTAAAAGGCAATCGGGAATAAAAAAAAAAACAGAAACATATGTAGAAACAAACAAAAAAAAAAGATAAGTCAATTTTGAGCAACAAAATAAACCTGCTACATACATAAATGAGAAAAAGATAAAAACAATTGTGAATGCCATAAAGACCCCTCCAGACTGAAAGCCATAACTAAAAGGAGGATATTTTGTTGACCTAAACAACATTTTAATCTCAAGAGGTTATTAGGGGCGTCGGTGGCGCAGTTGGATAGTGCGCTTGGTCAGTGATCGGGAGGTTGCAGGTTCAAGCCCAGCTCCGGGCGACACATGGCGATGTGTCCTTGGGCAAGACACTTAACCCCAAGTTGCTCCCACTGCTGCATGTGTGTAAATGGGCATGAAAGGGTGAGAATGTGTTCGAGATAATGACGGATAACTAACCTAGAAACAGAGAACCATCAGTGAGTGAATGTGAGGGCGAATGGGTGTGAATGGGTATGAATGGGTAAGTGTGACCTGCGGTGTAAAGCAGCTTTGAGTAGTCAAAGACTAGAAAAGCGCTATATAAGCTCAAGTCCATTTACCATTAATTCACAATTTTAGCATAAAAAGAAACAAAGATCTGTGTAAGCAGCAGAAGGAAACTTTAATAAGGAAACACTACATGATCTAAAAGTGATCTACCAGAAATGTCTATGTCACATAAAAAATTTAGTTCATATTTAGTTCCTCAATGAGTGACACCTGAACTAAGTTCCTAGAACTTTGGACAAAAGATTGCAAATAAAATGCAAAACACTGCTTTAAATGTAATTGCAACTGTCTTTATTTAATGGGAACAAATATAAAACAATCAAAACGAGTCACTTCCAGTTTGATTTTGTCAGTCAATCTGTGAAGACTGGACTGAAATAAACTCTCATAAAGACAGTTTTACTGTTTGTGGTCTTGAACCCATCTGTGATTGTCTCTTCTTGTTACAGCTTCTGGAAACTATGGACAACTTTTGAGGTGTTGCAGTGTAACTGGGGGTCAGTCATGAAAGACCTCTAGCAGAAGTACTTTCTCCTGCATTGCCATTGTTTACTATCTGATTAGCCTGATTAGGGGCTTTTGGATGTACTTTTCTACAAAGGAGGAACTGAATCATTGTCAACACATTGTCAAAGGAGCTGTAATTACATAATTGTTTTCCTGTTTATTCTCTAAACAGATTTTTTTATGAAACATCCAAAGCAAATTCTCAACAGCTCCACAGCATTTTTTCTCTGAATCTGAAAATGGGCACAGCAGGTAGTGCACATGCCTCACAGCAAGAAGGTCGCCAGTTCAACCCCCAGGTAGGGCAGGGCCTTTCTCTGTGTTTGCTTGTTCTTCCCGTGCATGTGTGGGTTCTCTCAGGGCACTCCTGCGTCCTCCCACAGACCAAAAACATGCTCATTAGGTTGACTTAAAGGATAAGTTTGGTTTCTGCAGCTTTCACATTGTTTATAGAATGAAGTAGAACAATATACTCACCCAGAAGGCTTTCCTGATCCAAACAGTGCTTCAGGAGATATTTAGATCCAAAATCGGGCGGCGGACATCCATATAATGGTAGCACACAGGGCACGTATAGCGCCTCTCCTAAAACTGCATTAATCAGCCAAAAAATCATTACTTTCACCAATATTTCATCATGGTCCGCTCACACTACTCCTCCATTAAAGTCTGTGTCGCCCCAGACATGTTGTGTAACTGTGCCGACCTCTGAACTGAAGAAGAAGAGCGCTTGCTCCGTGCCTGCGCAGTACTCTCCGGAGAGCTGCCTCTGCGTCCCCCTTTCGATGAGCTCCTCATCTGTAAACTCTGGCTCGAAACTGTAAGGACATCCATCATATTCAAAGTTCTCCTCCACAACATCTTCATCCGATAGATATTCGTCCATTTTGCACAAAACTGGAAGAAGAAAGTCGTTGTGTAGCTGACGGTCTTCCCCTGAAACAATGAGCCGTACTGCGCAGGCGCGGAGCAAGCGCTCTTCTTCTTCAGTTCAGAGGTCAGCACAGTTACACAACATGTCTGGGGCGACACAGACTGTAATGGAGGAGTAGTGTGAGCGGACCATGATGAAATATTGGTGAAACTAATGAGTTTTTGGCTGATTAATGCAGTTTTAGGAGCGGTGCTATACATGCCCCATGTGCTACCATTATACGGATGTCCGCCGCTCGATTTTGGATCTAAATATCTCCCGAAGCACTGTTTGGATCAGGAAAGCCTTCTGGGTGAGTATTTTGTTCTACTTCATTCTATAAACAATGTGAAAGCTGCAGAAACCAACCTTATCCTTTAAATGCCCACAGGTATGTGAGTTAGAGTGAACGGTTGTCTGTCTCTCATTGTGGCCCTGTGATCAGCCTGCAACCAGTTCAGGGTGTATCCCGCCTCTCGCTCAATGACAGTTAATTCCGTACCACGAAAGGGATAAGCAGTACATCAAACCAATGAAAATGAAAACCACTGTCTCTGTGATTCAGTTTCTTTTCTAGTTGGAAGTTGGAAGTTGTTCAAAAATGAAACACAACCTGCAATGGCAAAACATGCCAAAATTAATAGCACCTTATTTCACATAGGCTACAGAAAATAAACAAAATGTTTGTCCTTCATCTGGTATTTCATGATAATGTTAGGATTCTGTCCAGCTGTGGATGAATGTTTAATGAGATGTTTTAAATGTTCAACATCAGAAATTAAGCCTCATCTGTCACCAGCTGTTTGGAGAGTGTTGACCAGGCTCACCAGAACAGCCACAGCTGATGCAGTCACTGCTGCATCAATCTATAGTATCAACTACAATTTTAATTCTGATGGCGATACACTGAAATGTTTCTCTTAAACATAGTCTTCTGCCAAGTTGAAATATGCACAGAGAATTCACTCATGAGTATAGAGTACTTGACAGCTGGGCCAGTGGAACGTCCCCCATCTATTTTGAGCTTTTAATACATCCTGATGATGAAACGCTTGTTTTGTTTTAGAAAGATTCCAATGATGCCAGCTGTGTGTCTGTCATTCAGAGGATGGACGGACAAACACACATACACACAACTATATCCTGTCTGTCTGCAAGCTCCTGCAGGGATTAACTCAAAACACATCTGCACGTGAACAAACACATTCACACACTATCCTTCTTTATCCACCCCGAACAGCTGTTTGTGTATCATCTCTTTAGCCCAAAGCACTCAGTGTAGCTCACTTATTTAGTCTGCTGTGCAAGCCTTTGTGTTCTTCCTGTGCAGTGCTGATTATGGCTTTTTATTTTAGTCTGTGTATGCTGCATCACTTCAGGATTTCTCTTATTTGCTATTTACTGCGCATACATGGCAGCACACAAACACAAATACTGTAGTGATTGTGCAAACACACATCAATAAGCATTTTTAAAGGACATGACTCCTAATTTCTCAGTTGATAAACCACCTTTTATTATTTGAGAAATCATTAAGGATCTTTTTATGATGTTGAGAATATACCAAGGAAGCACATTTGTTGACATACATAACAAATAATATAAAACTATTGGGAAAAGGAAAAGAGAATTCTGTCAGAAACAGTCAAAATCAAGTTGAAATAGTTTGTTAGCTCTGCTATCATTTCACATCTGCAATGGTTTAAATGATATTTGTTGTCTTACATGTGTATACAACTAAAAATACAAGTATAACTGCTGCAATATAACCTTGGCAACACAGAGCATTAGTGTGGGGTAGGTTAATAAAGCATGGGTACATAAATGTTTGTTAAAAGTAAGGGATTCTTTAACATGTTTTTTTCCATATCCTCAGTGATGCTCAATCAATCGTTTTATTTATTCATAGTGCGAAGAAATAAAAAAGCTATTGGACTCACTCGTCTTAGTTTGGAGAGCTGCTTTTCTGTAAGTTGGAAGGCCAGTTGGAACACAAAATATTAATACTGATTATTATTAAGTCATATATTAATTTATTGTATACTTGTATACATGTATTGTTTGTGTACATGTATGAATTTAGCAAACATGTGTGTTTATGAAGTGTGTATGTATTCATGTTTTTATGTATGTATGTATCCATGAATGCATTTATGCACGTTTGTATGTAAGTGTGTATCTATCTGACTAACCGCCTATTTATGAATCTATATCTCGGGGCTTGAGCCTATTCCAGCTGTTATTGGGCAAGAGGCGGGGTACATTCTGAACTGGTCGCCAGTCAATCGCAGGGCCACATGGAGAGAGAGACAAGCATTCACACTCACACTCATACCTAAGGACAATTTAGAGTCAATTAACATAATGAGCATGTTTTTGGTCTGTGGAAGGAAGCTGGAGAGAACCCTTGCATGCACAGGAAGAACATGCAAACTTCACACAGAAAGACCCTGTCTGACCCGGGGTTCGATCTGGAGACATTCTTGCTGCCAGGCACGTGCCTTACCTGCTGTGCCACCAAGCCGCCCAGAGATAAAGATTATAACATGTTTTCTTAGCCTACGTTTAATTTATTACTTTACTTATGCCATGATAATGACGCTCTATGACTTGAATTAAACTATTATGATATGCACACATGTAAAACAATTTATCAGACATTATTTATACTTGCTGCACATTAATTTATTAGAAAGTTATTTCTTTACTTGCAAATGTTTTGTGCGGGGTAGATTTTGGAAACATTTGGATTTTTTAACACAAGCTCTACCTGCATCTAAGATAAGATGGATAATTCCACTGGTCATTGCATTAAAGTGTAAGTCATACACATCAAGAAGATAAAGAATTATTTGAAAAAAACTCCTTTTAGTGTCTTAAAATTAAAAATAAATATAAATATTGATCTAAAACATAACTGATGCAGGGTTACAATTGTAATAGAAAGGGTATCAATCAGAAATTGTATAATAAGTTTATAACCTGCTATTATTATCATATAACTAATAAGAATTGTAGTTACCCTTAGCCATTTTTAAATGCTGTGTATGTTGAGTCAATAGTGCGCATGAAGTTTTCGCTGAAATAGGTTACAGGTCTCAGTGGACCCTGTTGTGCCTGTAGTCAGAGGAAAAGTATAGAGGTAATTGAGTAAGCAATGCAAATAAGTTGCAATGTAAACAAACTAAGAATAGTCAGGAAAGCATCTTTCAACTGCTGGCTTATACCTCCACTTAAACCAGTCACTATTTATCCATTTAAAAAAAGGTAACCTCATTTGTGAGTGCAGCAGCTACAACTTGGGATAAATTCATCGAGCAATACAAAGACCCTGGGCTGTTTTAAAACCAGCCAGTGCAGGAATGCAACAAATGATATCACCTCATGGCCGGTATATACACATTCACATCAGAGACACCTGAGCCGTGAGTCGGTCCCTTTTTTCCCTGTCATGACCATGTAACAATTTAAACCAGGTTTTCCTTACTTAAGCCTTTGATACTTTTAAAGCTTAACAAATACATTTTTCTATACATATCTGTTGTTTAAAATGTCTGAGGTTATGTCCTCCAGGTATACATTACTGAATTCACATTTCTTATGGAATCTTCAAGATATATGCTAATCCTGCATTTGTTTTTTGATTTTCCAATACTACCCTGAAAACCCCTTGTTAATGCTTAATCCTTGTTGGATAAACATTTCAGTTGCTTTAATCTCTTGCTCTTTTAACTAAAGCTCCTTCCACACATACAGTACATTCTAGCATACAACAACATTATCTGAAAAGGCTCTATGTGAAAACATGGATCTTAGTGTCACTTCAACAGCATTTAACAGATTTGACCCTCCCACAGTCCCTGTGTGAAGCCTTCTAATGTTGGTTGATTAGAACAGACACAGTTTCAGGGGATTCTCAGCAATTAATTAAAAGTTGGTACTAAAAAACAGCTGGTCCTCTCAGCACATTTCAAAGGTAAGTCTTTTATTTCAGTTTTTATTTTACATAATCAAATGTTTTTTTGTGTTTGTTTTATAATGCGCACAAAACATTTTTGGGTTTTAACTCGTACATACACTTCGTAATGTTTCTTTGAATGGACTTGATGCTCACAGTCTGTTAGATAAATCTCTTTTCTCTTTAGTTATACTAACTTGTATAGGTGGAGATACATGGGGCTTAAGTTTAAGACTTACAAAAGGTAGATAATGCTTTACATGTCAAATGTGGCTCAGGACACTAGGGCGTGGCAGTATCATCAGACATGCTGTGACAATAAAAAACTGGCTCATAATTATAACTTTTGCTTAAGAAATTAGTAAATTGTCATGTTCAGTCTGGATATACACTGACTGGTTGTGTTGGCAGGGAAATGATTCATAAATTGGGCTTTGATAAAGGTAGCCATATGGGATTTTAAAAAAATACTGACACGCTTTATGGGGCATTTTGCACCAAGTAAGAGAACACTATAAATAACTTCCATCTAATATTATCTCCCAAATCTCGAGAAATGTATTCATCTTAAACCTGTGCAATAATCACAAATGGCTAGAGCTCGCAAAGTATGAGCATATAGTTGTATTCAGTGTCAAAAAAAGAAAAACAGTTAAACCTTAATCCAACATGACCACTTCTTTTTTTATAACTGTCGGTTTAGCAGGCTGGCACAAAAAATGCAGATGAGGTAACACTCAACTCAAAATAAAATATAAATTTTGATGTGTAAATCAAAAATCCTCACCATGAGGTCTGAAAATTATAATAATTATATTATTATTATTAAGCACTACAGAGATTCACTTCCATCAATTTGATTGTTAAAAATGTCAATAATATATTGTTTTTTTAAGTATGTGTGCAATGCTTATGCACGTTTATTGTATTGTAAGGTTCAAGGTTGTTACAGTTTATTCAAAAACAGGCAATTTGCTTCTTTGCATTTTTTTTGTTTCATTTGTGATTTTTACAGAGCAACATCTGCCAGGGACAACAGAGGGAAACAGCCTCTGGCAACAGATGAACACTGTTTATTATTATTATTACATTGTAAACCATCTTTCTATCCAAAATCAAGCATAAATCACAAAGTTGTGTGATAAGAACTGAGCTCGGGAAGAAGTGAAATCATTGAGCTGCTCACCCAGTCATCCACTCAAACAAAAGGCAGTCGTGCTGAATAAATCCAAAAACAGTCCATATTTGTTTGTTGTTTATTTCAATACTGACAGTTGTGTTGTGTTTTTGAGCTGACTCCTGCTTTTCTGCAGCCCTGGTACGTGTAAAGCATGTGTTTCTTGCTGTAGTTGCTGATCTTAAGACATGTATAGACAGCACAGGTTTTATTGATTGTGAGAGAAGAAGTCGAAACTGTTCATTCAGAATAAGTGAAGCATTTAGCTATGCACATCATGTTTGTCTTGAGACACAGTTTTGAGATACAGCAAATACCTTACTCCACAGAAAAACTTACATCAATCTGCTTTAAGAGCCACAACTTGGTTGAATTTAAAAATCCAAAATGTAAGATTTGACATCACAACAGCCGAAAATATGCTTTGAACAGCCATACGCTGATCTTAGAGGTTAGCATTTCAACTTCTTATGCTGCTGTTCCCAGAAAGTCATAGTCAGAAGTACTAATGCTGCTTTGCATCAACTTTAATTCAGGATGTTAAAAGTGATCCACGGCTTATAATAGTTTCATGTCACAGACTAATGCCAAAACTATGGGATTACTGAGTCTGGTTATTTGTTCTGAAAACGTCTTACATTTTATCTAAAAGAACTTTTGGCTGACAGATGGATTAAAATTTCTAATCTGCTTTTTATATAGTTAAAACTCGTCTACCATAATTTGTTTTGGTTTGTTTTGTTTTGTATATTTTTAACTACAGGCACAAACAACTGTGTTACTGAGTGAGTAAAATATTAATACACAGGAAGTTAAAATGAGTGACTTCCAACATATAATCTTGGGATGGGACACCTAATTATTTCTTCATAATAAGAGGAAACATTTCAAAAAGAAAATTAATTATAGTATACTCCCAAATTAATAGGTTTAAGGTTTAATATGTTCTCTTCTTTTAGTTTAACTCATCTACACTGTCTGTCGAACAGGTGGAGTGAATTTGTAATAAATGTGTAGATAGATAGATAGATAGATAGATAGATAGATAGATAGATAGATAGATAGATAGATAGATAGATAGATAGATAGATATGTGTGTGTGTTACTTAATTGTGTGCCTTTACTTGGTCAAAGCATATAAAATACCCTCACCAGCACAGAAAGTAAATAAAAGCACTGGTTTATGGAGAAAAAATACATTAAAAAGAGGGATAAGAGGTTTGTGCCCAACAGCAGTGATATGATAAGTGTAAAAACTCAGATATTTTGCTGATTTTTGTGTTCCTTTTTCGGCAGCCAAATGAATATTACAACACTGTAAAACACAATATATCACCCTTTCCTTACTCGTGAACATATTGATTTGAAAATGTACACTTTGATGATGCTTTGCTGCTTACATTTAAAAGGGCCACGCAACAAAATAGTTACTTGAACAAAAAATGGAGAACTAACAACAGACAAAAAATAAGATGTAGCTGTGAGAGGACTGAGTAAAGATTATTCAAAAAGTGTGCAGTTTCAGTGTTTTCCAGACTTATAAGTTACTGAATACAATGAATTATGTAGAGAATTTCACATATTACTACGGTGATCCAGTCCTTTCATCCCACTGCATACTGTACTGTTGGGGAAAAGACACTAGTATTGATATACTATTAATATACTGACCAACTACCACAAAGCTGACCTGTGGACCAATCAGAGTTGGCCGACATGGAGAAAGGAGTGTAATAGGTGCAGGAGCACTGAGTGTCTCAGATAAAAAGAGAACACAGCTGGAACAAAGGTACTTTGTAAATGAAAACTAGAAGGTTTCTTACATTAGCAAATGCAAACATACTCTGGCAGTCAGCAAAAATGAATATATGAGCCAAAGTCAAGGCGAAATAAGGGTTCTTAAAAATCAAACATGCATAGACGTTGATTGTTGCATTGAGGATTGTTTTTTTATTTTGATTATTATCATTGCTATTGTTATTACTATTGTTTTTATATCTAAATTATATATAATTTATAGTGAAATGCTTTGGCAGGGAAGTCCTGCAATTCATGTCAGTAAAACTATCTGAATTGAATTGAACTGAATTGTGTTTTGCACTGCTGGCATTATTTAAGAAGAATAAGGCCACATACTGGGCTGCTTCTTGCGTCACCCTGATTTTTTAATTGATTTCTAGCTGTTATTTTGTTTTTCATTTTGCTTGACATTCATGTTTTGCATATCTGGCTGAACTAATTGGAGGACCGTGTTAATGAATCATTTAAGCTGTGACCAGTTCACTGCTAGAATTGGGTCATGGGTTCCCACCACTACCTTTTGAGTTGCATAAAGGTTCATTTATATGAACTAACTGCTATGAGGCTCATTAAGTTTTTCATATGTTTAGCATGAACTTTAGCAGCACTTTGGTGAAAAAAACAGGTTGTTTATTGACTTCTTATAAACCTTAGACCAAGTATTACTGGAAAATAGTTTCTAATGAAAGACTATGTACACAAATGCTCTATCCTAATGATCTTAGCATTATTTTTAAACAGTTTGTGGATCCTCCACACTGAGGTCAAATGTCAGCTATAGATCTACATTGCCAATCAGAAATCTATAAGTACGCTGTTCCTAGCTTATGGTGCAGCTACATAGGTCTACAGGGAAACTGATATTGAATTACAGTGTAGGTAGGTTTCTGAGGTGTTTTGTTTAGAGACGAAAAATCTCCAAGCACTGCGACTGCTAGCTCTGTGCCCTGAGTTTAGCTTTTAATTGCATAAAGTTGAACACACCCCAGAGAAAGTAGTCTATACCAGTGACTCGCACACAGGTGTGTTGTCAGAGTCCTGGCTGTGCATGGAGCTAAGGCCTGTGTCTGAGTCCTCATCATTTGTGTTGCAGGCCTTGGACAGACCTCGAGCTTGCTCCACCCAGCCACTGCTCCTTTCTACTGATGCTAGCTCGACTTCAGCACACACTGCACCCAGCTCACCATTTTCATCGTAAATAAGTTTGCTGTTCACCTGCTCTATTTCCATGGTCTCGACTTTGGCCAGTAGGTCCAAAAGTTCACTCTCTTTAGTCTCCCAAAGAGCAATACTCAGGTCCAAGTCTCCCCTGATGGCGTCCAGATCTGTCTTCAGCCGCAGGCCAATGTACAGGCTGGTGTCTAACTGCGTTTTGATCCTCTCCTCCTCCAGAAGCTCGTTTTCAGAGAAACTTTCCACGTCAGCTTCCACAGCTGGGACAGATGAAGAGGTCAGACACATGTCCTCCGCGGCACTCTCTGTGACCTCCACAGCCTCCGCTCCTCTCTCCTCCCGCCTTCTCTTCATCCACCGCTGGTTAAGCTCCTCCTGTATCTCCCCCGTGATGCACTCCACGAGCGCCTCGCGCTCTGTTAGCTCTTCCTGAAGCCGCACCACCTCCTCACACTGGAGCGCGTACTCCTCAAACTGTGCGAGCGCCTCCGGTGTGCACCATACGTCCTGCCGCTCCGCTTTGCGCTGACAGTCCTGAGGAACGGGATTTTCCGAGGGGTCCACCATGTACGTGTCTTGCACATAGTTCACCCCATGTCTCTGGATACGATCATAGTGCACCTTCGCCTCGTATCGCTCGATCTCCCTATCCAGTTCCTTGATCCTCTGAATCTGCTGTCGTATGGTGTGATCCTGAGAGATGACCAGGTGAACCAGCGTCTCCATTCTCTCCACAGAGCCCTTGTCCTTACACACAGCTTGTTCCTTCTTTTTGTTAATCTTATCCAACTTTCTGAAAGCTTTCCTGACTATGCGCCTCTGCCTCTCCTGGGACAGGTTAGCGGCGGCTGCAGCGGCGGTCCAGCAGGTCTTTGCGGTGCCTTTGAAAACTCCGCCTGGACCCCCGTTCTCCCGGCTTGGGACCACACGGGCCTCAGCGCTTCGGGGCCCATTACTGGGCAGAGAAGCCTCGTTCTTTACCAGTACGAAGCGGACATTCTCCTGCTCGTCTCCCCAGGCGCTCCACAGTCGGAGGATTTTGGTCTTGTTGGGTAAAATCCTTTCGAAGCCTCTCCATTTCTCCACCACGCAGTAAGACTGTGGACAGCCGGACAGCATCCCGGCCGGAGCGCGCTGCTGCAGGTTTTGGTCTTCTAACAGTACTCTGATCACATCAGCGCAGTTGGTTTTCTTCGTCAGTCCAGACACCAGCTTCTCCTCCCGGCAGACCCACACGGAGATTTTCCCCTCCTCCGGCTCCATCTTTGGCTCAGCTCCGACAAAAGAGTAGGGGGTTAACCCTAAGCGTCTGTCAGTCAGTTTGAATTAACTCGGAAAAGAAGAGTAGGAAACTCCTAAGATTTCTGACTCAGAACTTAATCTTAGCTAAGCTTTTACAGAACGTGGAAGCGTTCTCCCATGACAGAGTTACAGCTCCGTGCGCCTTAACACTTCCCATAACGAATAAGCCTTTAAAGTTCGCTCGGCTGGGTGAAAAAGCAATCTTGAGGAAAAAAAAAAACGTAAACCACTCATGATACTCAGCGATCTGCCTCTGGAGCTACCGACCCAGAGCTCATTCTACTCTCCCGGCAGGTCGATCTAAGCTTTGTGCGCAGTTGGAGGAAAAGGAGGTGCGTCTATGAGAGCACTGACTGCCCTGCCCTGCCCTGCTCTGTGTGTCTGACTGTTTGTGAGAGAGGGTCAAAACAGGAGGGTGTTGTGACGCCCTAGACACGCCCCCCTCCCCCTCCCTCTCTGTCACACAACAGTCTTCCTCTGCAGGATAGGGGAGGTCATGGAGACACTTTTCCCCTCAGCGTTAATCCCCTCAATTTGGAGGCTAGAGTTTTTTTTTTTTTAACCTTTTTTGTATCATGTTTGCTTTCTTCAGATAAAACCAACTCAGTTTACTGACCTTGTAAGCTTTTGTTGTGTATTTACTCCATGGCCAGAATAGGAACAGGAGTAGGCTAGTATAAAATAAAACCACCAATAGAGCCCCCTGCCATGCAAGCATATGAGGGGCAGAATCCTTGATTTTCACACACGCGCACACACACACAGTAAGACAGAAGGTGTAGAGTGAGAGATAGCACCTTAAAACAACTGCCAGCAAAATGTTGGGAGTAACGTTGGAAATATTTTTTTCTACTGAGCAGGCAACTGATTTCATCATTTGACAAAATAATTTTAAGCTCAGCATAATAAAAAAGAGTTGAGAGAGAAAGGAAAAACAAGGCAAGCATGACAAACATATCCACCAAAAAGTTTTGAAAGCAAAATAAGAGGTTAAAGTTTTCCCACCTAGGCTAATTTGGTATCTCCCTGTCAAACTCCTGCAGACCCGCCTTTGCATCTATCTTGATATCCTTATGAATGCTCCTCAGTGCTAGTCCTTTCAGACTATTATCTGTCACCCTAGATAAGTTAATATGTGAAGGAGCTGATGCAGCACTCAAAGGCCTACTTCACAGGTAGACATGAGACTGGATGGATGGACGCAGTCACGCAGCGAAAAGGAGGCTCTAAAAATTACAGAAGGTAGCACTTTTTGACTCACTTTTACCTAAAAAATTTCCAATTACCTAGAAGAAATGCAATACATTTTATCTAAGGGGTTACAGTTCAAATCACAACAACCTATATGATTTTAGCTACGATAGCCTGAGTGCTTGGCTTTAAGTATAATTTTGATGGATAGAATTACATTAACAAAAAAAAAATTTTCCTCTGAAAAATCCGGAGGCAACCTTGACAGCCTCATGTGTATGGTCATGTGATGCCCATGTTATTCCTGATTCTTGAAAACTAAAGTGTTAGAACTCTCATAGAACTGCAATCATCTCAGAGCTGCTTTACAACTCTTTGGCAAGCTAGTGTAAAGCCAAATTATGAGTCCTTCATAGTTTAATCAAACGATTCATGGAGTGCATGCTTAGGTGCAGGAGGTTGCAGGTTCAAGCCCAGCTCCGGGCAACACATGACGATGTGTCCTTGAGCAAGACACTTAACCCCAAGTTGCTCCCACTGCTGCGTCAGTGGTGTGTAAATGGGCATAAATGTGTTAGAGATACGGATGGATAACTAACATAGAAACTCGAAAGTGAGCGAATGTGAGAGAGAACGGGTGTGAATGGGTAGGTGTGACCTCCAGCGTAAAGCAGCTTTAAGTAGACTACTAGAAAAGTGCTATATAAGCTAAAGTCCATTTACCATTTACCATTGTTGGAAATAAATGAGGTATCTAATATTCAAAACGAGCGAGCGCAGACCTCCGCCAGCGCCACCCATATTGTGATTTTCACCATAAATATTAGTCCTACCTATATTTCATCTCAATATTTAGAACCTTGATCATGAAAACATACCATTAGCAAGTGGATTGATTATATCTACTTTAATTCAATAGTTATTCACGAAAATCGCAGTTTTCGTCATGGCGGATCCAGACTGTGTTCCGAACCACTCCCGAAATCTAATCATTTCCTAAAAATTTAATCAAAATCTGACCATAACTTTTAGAGTTATCTTACTAACAGAGAAACTAACTAACTAACTAACTCCCTAACTTATCGAACAAAAATCAAACAGACACCAGCCCTCACATGACCTCCTGGCAGAGGTAAAGAGCAAATTTATTACTTATAGCCTATTTAAAACGGATCAAATGGTCAGTTACACAAACACCACAGTAACGATTTATCCCTCCATATTTCTGAGCTTGTTCAAGTATTCTTAACAGTATCTAATGTGATCAAGACCTAATACAAGCCAAGAAAAAAAACATGGAAGCTAAATGTAGAATGAAGGTCTTACTCAGCAGGGTTACACTAAAATGAGTATTGTACTGTTTCATCTGCAGCCTATAATCCCCACACAGCTGAGTGCCAGTGTGTGACAGAGCTCAGCTGGATGGAGCATAAAGCAGAAGAAATCCATCTATTACACCCTGCTGGGTTGTCTTGCGTCTGACACCATAATCTGCACTTTAAAGTATTCCAGGCCAGAATGTCTGTACTGACTCTATGTAACGGATTCATCTGCATAAATAAGTACTGCTGGGGGGGGGGGGGCATTTATTGTATTAATTCATCCTAACCGGCAACCATTATCATTCAGAGTGAAACATTACACCTGGTTTGTTGGTAAAATAACCCTTTGAAACCATCTGGGAATTTAACACTGTATGCATATTACCAGACACAGTGCCATTACTCACAGTGCCATTACTCACAGTGCCATTACTCACAGTGGCATGTGCAGTGGATTTTCTGTGCAATACTGGGGATGTGAGATAACAAAATATGTTTTCACACTTTGTCCCGTTTTCTGTGAGGTCATCACATCGATGTGACCAGCAGACTTTCTGTTGGTCTTAAGATGTGGTTGCAGTACCAATAGAAATGACCACAATAAAGTGCAGTCAAAATAGGCTTTGTTTAAAAAATCATCATGTTTACATGAAACCAAAGTGTCTGAACATCGGGGAGCATACCAAACATCAACCCATAACAATATCATTAGGGGAGAGTGGGGTAAGATGAGCCAATTTTTACTTTTGTTTTCACTGAGGCAAGGAGAAATGCAACAGAGATAAAATGAAAACACAAACTCTTATTTAAGAATATTTGCTATCAACTGAAATTGTAAGGAAATACCTATGACAAAGAGCCTGGAAACTGTGGCCTTTCAAAATAAAGTGATCCTGTGGCTCAACCTGTCCCAGGGCCCTGTTCAACAAAGCAGGATTACTGCCTAGCGAGGTAGCTTTGAGGGTAGGTTCTGGTTTCCCTGTTCTACGAGACGGGATCACTCCTTAGCGAGGCGAGTCTCCATGGCAACGTACGCTGAACGGCTAACCTGCTCCAGGGCAGGTTAGGTTCCAGATTGAACTCGCAGACTATAAAAACCCACCCACTGACCAATGAGCTGACCCGATGGCTGCAGAGGGCCAGCTCCTCTGCAGGAGTAAAATCTGAGGGAGGAATCCCCCCCAGATCTTTTTGTGCCACTTTGATCGGTGCTGAAACGAGACTCAGATTTAGAGTCACTACACAGTACATGACACAGGCTACAGGTAGTTAAAGGGAATGAAGAACTCTCATTGCCGTGACAAGATCTTCAATGCCAACACTTCTGTTCCATGACAATATTTTATTGCCCGTCTTAAAATTGTGACAGGAATTAATGTAGGGCTCATGTGGCCTACATATCACACAAAAAATGTAAACACGATAGGAATGAACAAATGAATGAATTCACCTTGGAAATGAATTGGACATGTCTGGTGCATGTTACAGTAAAAGTGCATGTTGAACAGCGCTATTTCAGGATGATAATGGCATTGGCACCAAAGATTTTTTGCACGCTATACTTATGCATTGAGACTGTCAGCAATTTTCTGCCAGCACTCCTTCCGTGTTTTTGCCGCAGCGACGGTGTTGCTTTATGACGTTTATTACATGTTTTAATTCTTCATACTCTGTCATGATTGCCTCCTGCTCCTCGTGTGTGAAGTAGATTGTCCTTCTCTCTCCTGCCTGCTCTGACACTCCAGACTGGTCCATGTTCGCGATTGGTCAGATGCGGCGGGCTCCGCCTTATATGTGTGCACGCGCTCATTGCAAAGCTGGATCCACTTATGAGGTTGATAACCAGTCAAACCACTTAGCGAGACCGCCGGCTAATGCGCTCAGTTCAGCGAGGTAGCTCCAAGGCTATCTCGCTAGGCTGAACTTGCTTTGTAGAATAGGGCCCAGGTCAGGGGTAAGTTAAGCCAAGTCTGTGGGTAAGTTGACCATGTGACTTCATAACTTTAAATCTGAAAATTATTGAAAGATGATGTATTGCTGTCAAAAGAACCATTCCACAAGAGATTGTTCACTTCACAAATAGTTACATTTATTGTCTCAAAACTAACTTAAACTACCTATAAACAAAAATCAGCAACTTAAAAATTTTAATGCCATACATTGACATATTTTGCAATTTTTGGGAAAATTACTCATATGCAGTAAAATGAGAGCCAGCAAAGCTTTGAACAACAAACAGAAAAGTTACATTTCCTCGTATGCTTGAAAGTTTTTACAAGTTCATACTTGCTAAAACAAGCAAGTTTAAACATTCCTCTTCCTCATTTACCTCTGCAGGGTTGACCTGTCAGCATTTCACTTCTTTGCAACGGATCTGATTGACTTTTTAATCATGACTTCCTTCTTTGCTTTCTCCATCTCAGTTGGTTTTCCTCTTGTACACTCTTAGCATGATTTTCTACTGTCTAACATTTGATCTGACAAGTCAGTTGGTTAACATGACATTAAAAAGTATGTTATGATTCAGTACATTAATATTAATTTCCAAACCTTTGGTTGTAAAAAAGGAACCAATGGCTCAATGTATTCCACAGCATGTGGCTCACTTTGCCCCATATCCAACATTTTGGGAAAATGTTGCTGGCTTTGCTCTTCAGGCTCATCCGTAGGCAAATGACTCATACAACTTTATACATTGGTAAATTACAAATATGTGTATACACTATTTTAGACCTGGATAAATTGGATTTGATGCAAAGCTCAATATACCTGAAAATTTACTCTGACACACAAAAAGAGTTTTTGGGGTTAAAAAAGTACCAATCGTTTGTGCCAGGTGCTCCTTTTCAACAGAGGCAGGATGAAATGATAATGGCTTTCTGAATTTAGGGCCACATGACAAAAGTTGATTACTGTTTCCCAGGAACAGGGGGTGCGTCAACTTACCCACTGGCTCAGTTTACCCCACTCTCCCCTATGTAAATATGCAGTCCATTAAAGCAGAAACCAATAAGATGGTAATGTCATAGTTTCATAGTTTTAATGTGAATATATGCACACTGATTTTTCTGTTGGTGCATATTCTTGAATGGTATAGATCTCTCTTT
The DNA here is from genome assembly GCA_036419115.1 of Scarus forsteni. Classification (NCBI taxonomy): domain Eukaryota; kingdom Metazoa; phylum Chordata; class Actinopteri; order Labriformes; family Labridae; genus Scarus; species Scarus forsteni. The sequence goes on along the minus strand of JAZDUH010000536.1, from coordinate 7,972,188 downwards.
TCTATTTTTCCTCACATAGTTATGTCATTTTTTTAGGGTTGACTCCTTTGAGTATGGCTCTCTCTGGTGTTCATTTTGAAAATTACAGTACTGGAGTTTAAGAGGATTGCACATCACAGAAGTTATTGCCATAATTGAGAACCTAATGTGGTCAAAGTTTTGGATTAGATCATCCCTTCTCACGTTTTTGTGCTAATATGAAAGCAACTTAAATTCATTTGTTGACAAAAAGTTTGTGGATTTTTTTGGGAGTTGCAACTGCAATATGTGTGTAAATATATATGTATATATATATATATATATATATATATATATATATATATATATATATATATATATATATATATATATATATATATGTATATATATATATATATATATATACATATATATATATACATATATATATACATATATATATATATATATATATATATATATGTATGTATATATATATATATATGTGTGTGTGTATATATATATATATATATATATATATATATATGTATATATATATATATATATATACATATATATACACATATATATATCATATATATATATATATATATATATGTGTGTGTGTGTGTGTGTGTATATATATATGAACAGAATGCTTTGGCGTCAATAGAAGAAAGTCATGGACTTTGCTACAATCATTTGACTCTATTTTAATCTTAAAATGAGGTATAGGGCTAAAAACATTTTTGTTCACTCTAGCAGGCTGATTTCAGGGGATTTTCAAACCGTAAAACCCTAAACCCTATTGCTATACCTAATATTAGTGCTTACAGGCGATTAAAAAAAATTAGTCTAATTAATTACAGGATTTGTAATTAATTAATCTGATTAATCACATTTTAATCTCATATCTGCCTAAAGTCCCCACATAAAGAATTTGAATTCTAGGACATTACAAAACTGTAGTGGATGATTAATCGAATGAATACACTAAAAAGAGAAGATTGTATATCTACATTTTATTGGTGACTAAATAAAACAAAAGTCAGGGCATCTTGTACAGAAAATTCTAAGCTCAACCAGGCGACTCAAATTACACTTTAAGTGTGTTTCATAAATAAAATTCATTAAAAAAGGAAAAAGGTAGAGGACATCCAGCAAACCAATTAGGCCTGGTGCATTATTTAAGAATTCAGTACAAATATTAATCAATCCAAAAATAAAATAAAGCGGAGTCTTAAATATGCCATTCCTGTTGTCACCTGGGCTTTGTTTGGTTTGACTAGCGACGCATGTGTGAAGTGACGTGCCACTGCCATGTACAGGTCCTTCAACTGGACAGTATTAAAATGTTTGTGTGCTATGATTAATCTTGCGATTAATTTTTTTAGTGCATTAATTTGCGTTGTAATTAATTAATCTAATTAATGCACTGAAGTGACAGTCCTACCAAATATGTACATTCCTGAAGAGAGGACAACAATAGCTGCATTTTAAAGTTTGGATGAACTCCGTAGGTGCTATTATGGCAAAGCAGTAGTGTTGGGAAAAAAAGAACGTTTTTTTCGGTGTGTTCGGGGAGTCTCCCCATTCATTTAATGGGAAATAGCTTGACCAAAAATGTGTGAAAATTGCACACCATTTCTGAACGAGCAGCACGTTTTGATAAATGACTTGTGGGGTTTTTCTCAAAGCCCTAATAGAAGAAGTGTTTGTGCAAGAAGTGGAATGAAATTTTTTTCGGAAGATGAAAAGCATAGGTGGTGGCTCGTGTCGAAAGCCCGAGCCCTCAAAAAGAAAGAAACGCGCAGAAGAACAATGGGAAGCGTGGCTCGTTGCAAAGCCCAATCCCCAGATTATGTGGATTTACATTCATGTACTGTATATACAGGATTGACAAGTGAGTTGACTTATTGTCTTAGAGATGATCTGTTGGTATCACTGGACCAGTTCAGGTAGCTACAGTCAGAGCAACATTTTCAACTCTCATAACTGAATCTAGATTCAGCCTAGGCTCAGTCTTTTTAAGTTTTTATCAATGCTGACAATTGATAAATAGTGAACCAGGGACATATCTTGAAGATTCAAAATCGAGGCAACTGGACTGCGTTGAGTTTTGGGAAGACGTTTTGCTTCTCACCTAAGAAGCTTCTTCAGTTCTTCAGTTCTGTTTCTTCAGAAGGAGAAGATTCTTGGATGAGAAATGAAACGTTTTCCAGAAACTCAACACAGTCTAGTTGCCTCGATTTTGAATCTTCAAGATAACCATGACCTGGATGAATGAGAATCTACACAGACAAACCCGGAACATAGTTTGAAACTGACCATTTATTTAATCTGAATAGCATATACATACAAAATATCTACAAAGCTAGAAAATATCTAACATCATTTTAAGCAATGAAGGGGGAAAAGTTATCGAATAAAGATCAGACCCTGTGCAGTATCAATAGACACATTTTCTGGACTTTTGGATTGGCCTTCTTGTAAAATAGGATCAATCTTAAAATATCAAAGATAGACACATCTGTAATAAACATTATTGTCACCTTTATACAAAGCACCTTATCAAAAATCCTCAGTGCACCTACTTGTGCCTGATATGCACCACTGCAGAAAGAGTCAAGGCCATTTTTTATAGGATCACAAAGTGTTTGTGCAACATGTAGTTCAAAAGATCCAGCTTCCACATAAAAGACATTGACAACAGAGATAACAATTACTCATAACCGGGCAGTTTAAACAACTTTGAAATTTTTGGACCACTTTCTTTAAGAAACACTTGTGTTTCTGTGAACAAGAGACATTCTGTAACTGAAAAGAAATATTACATTTGAGTTCTTCAACAAGCATTCAAGGTGTTTACATACAAGGCTATGCTAGTCTACAAATTGACATGATTATTGACAAGATACAATTGAAATAAAGTTGATGTAAAATTGCGTTATATTTTACACATTTTGGCCCTGGTACAGGAATACACCCACTCTGATGTTTTTGTCTCTAAACCTGTCACTCACAGCTTAGTTTAAACCGTTATTTTCAGAGTGGTAGTTCTATTAAATTGTCTGACTAAATATGATAAGTAATAATCATATATCAAAGAATGTTTGGTGATTGAAGAAATGGTGTCCCTGTATGAGATGCTTTTAATTTGCCTCATTCTTTTTATACAGCGTTGATAAACATAAGAGTAGTTCAACAATGGGTGAGAGACCCTCTCACAGTCCTGCTGTTTGATGAAAAGATCATGGTCCTTTCATCAGCTTAGGTTTGTGGGAAGAATCACACCTGAGGTTATCAACTAGCCTGGTTTATGTTAAAAGTTAAAAAACGAATACAGACGGGAGAGTTTAGAAGTCACATTTGCTTGTTTTATCCACAACAAACAGGAGTGCTGTATGGTCTAGTTTCACAGAGTTCGAAGTGAAAATCTTTGCTGTCTGGGTAAAGCACCATTTTGTCCACTAAAACTTTCTCGGTAATCATTCTGCATGTAGTGCAGATATGCTATCTCTGAACATGTTGGTAGGGAACTGTGTTCTCTTTTAGTGGATAAAATGGACTGCATACTAACTGCCATTTTATAACCTTTATAATTAACTTATTTTACCACTCAGCCACAGACTCGAAAAAAACAAGAACGGTGACAGTTTTTTTTGTCAAAGTCTCACAAGAATAGTTTTGTCCACTAAGTGAAAGTATGTTACTTACCCCTTTTTAAATAACTTCTAGAATTAGTTTTAGCCAATAAAGATACATTTTTATCATTAATCTGTCACACCAATATGTAACAGTGATGTATAAAAGTGAACAGGAGTGTGTTTTAATATAATCTAGTGAGACATAAAATATTTCTGATTTTCTAGGATGATTCAGTACTGGTTGTCAAAAACAATAAAGTAGCAACCATTACAAAATAGTCAACAATCTATTAGCTGTCAAACTAAGACAAACCCAAGGACATGGTTTGAAAGTATTTACACTGAAATGGCTTCTTGTGCACTTGCTAAATCACAAATTATCAGGTGTTTCATGAAACAAATTAAAACTTTCTGCTGCTACTCCTGAACAAAAGGCACTTCATGCTTTTGAGCATGGTACATGCAAGTCATTATTACACCAACTGCTACAACACAATTTAACATTTTTGGCTTTTATTCATGAATTGTTTAAATTCTGACATTTTGTCATCTTACTGGAAGGTGCTACTTCTGGACTGTTAAAGGGTATTGTGTCCTCAACATTTTGATTTACCAGCTGTCCTTATGCAGAGAACCAGCCAAATGATGAGCAGGTTCCATGGCCCAATCAAGACCAATGTTTAGTTTTGTGTAGGCACATTTATATCTTGAGCTTGAACATATTTAACAGTAAAGAAATATTAAAGCTTAAGTTAGCTGGTGCATATATATTGTAGTACAGATTCCTTTGTAATGAGTCATGCTCAGGAACATCAGACTTACTTAAACTGTATAAAATATTCTTCATTTGTTCAACATAAATAACATTAATGTATGGTTTTATAAGTTACAGTGGCATCTACTGGTCATGCAATGCAAACATGTAATACTTCTGTTGCTCCTCAGAATTTCAAAGAAATCAAGAAAAGCATTTTTTATGTTTGCTCTTCAATATCTTTAGCTCCTGTTGTCCCCTCTGAACTGATTTGGTTGCTAGGGTCTTGCAGTCCTGCATATTGTCATCTTATGCCAAATTTTCAGAAGAGTGTTCTCTCAATACAGATCCAGAGCTGCATTAAGTCATTGCTAAGGCTAACAACAGTTCCATTGTCTTGAAGTTCCAGTGTTACACTAATTAAGTACTCAGGTTACTTTTTATCAAGCAGTCAGATGGAGTGACACATTTTTATCCTCCTGACTTTGATTGGTTTCTGAGTGAGCCAAGACTAACATCTTAAGGAATATGGACTGGGCCAGATATTTCATTTATAAAATCTTGACAGAGAGTTTCTTTTAACTTATAAGGTACTTGAAATGATGAATTTCATTTTTAATTAACATACATTTTAGATTGTGTTACTATAGTTAAATACAGTCTTTATGCTATTACTTATAAACCACGTCCCAAAGTGTAACAGCCATCTTTTTTATGAAAGCATTAAAAAAAATAGGTTTTTCAAATCTCTTTTCTTTGGAACAAAATTCTTTATGTGCAAGAATGCAGCCCACACAACTTTGCAGATACTGTCCGTACATAACCACTTGTTCATTGTACTTTCTGTTAATACAGCTGAGGTGTTTTTTTAATTATATATATATATATATATATATATATATATATATATATATATATATATATATATATATATATATATATATATATATATATATACATATATATATATATATAAAAATATATATATATATATATGTGTGTGTGTGTGTATATATATATATATATATATATATATATATATATATATGTGTGTATATATATATATACATATATATATATATATTTATATATATATGGTGATTTAAGATACACAGGGTCTGATCTTCAGTGTTCACGACTCTCTTCTCTTCTCAGATAGTAAACTTTTGCTGAGGAGGGCAGGAGATCCAGGTAATAAAGTCAAAATGCTGAGAAAACCACTCCCATACATTCTGATGTGTTTCTAATGATGTACTGGCATTAGGCTTTTGTTTCTAGAGTAATCATCATCTGAGATTTAGATTGTTAAGAATGATTCATTTGAATTGGATGGATTCTGCAGGCGACTGCTCCACATGTAATACAAATCAAACATTACCCTTTAACCACTGAGACAAATTTTCATCAGCATTGTAAATGAAACCTTTTTTCATCTTCACTAAGCTGAGTTAGACTTAACTGTTTGGCTGAAACACACAATTGTAGAATGCAGATTTCCAACATTGATATCCAATGTTACGACAAATCATCAAGCAAAGGCTCTAGGTGAGTGCGCATGAGTGGGTGTGTTATTCTTTGATGAGTCGATAGATGTGGTGCTGTGCGCCGTGCTCACTGTTGGACACCTCGAACACGCATGCCATACAAAGCAAGGTCTCCTGAGTGTCTCTGTTGCTCACAACCTGGAGAGACAGAAACATTAATGCACATACATTGTGAGATTTAATGTGTTTTTGTTCATATGAAGCATGTTACTATAGCACACGAGTTAAGTCCTCACCAAAAGAATAGTAAAGTTTTCTAGCACACTGTTCATCATATATTTTTCAGGCAGGTGTTTGAGCTTATGGATGAAGTTGATCATGTATTCACACATTGGAGAGCGACTGATTCTGTAGACAAAACGCCCATTCTCAAACCTTGCATACTCCGTCTACAAGAGAAAAAAAAGTCACAGTTATCATAGATGACATCAAACAAAGTATAATGACGTAAAGACAAGCATTCAACTGATACAACACATTCTCAGACTGATTTTAGCAATGGGCTCTTCTTGGAAATTCCATAATTAAAAAATGAAGTTACCCTATGGCCACTTGTGGTACTCTGAGAAAAGGATGTTTTCAAAATGGGTTGAGAATTCCTTTGGCTCAAGAATTCATATCACATACCCGTGCATATTTAACCCCTTTTAAATGCTTAGAAAACTTAAGTCCATCCATTATTTTGCTGCTTTCCATGTATATGGTCCAACTGATGTTATACAGGCTTACTTGATGTTGCAACGATTTATTTACATACTTCAAGCAGGAGGAAAATGAAAATTAAATGTGTTTTGCATTTACAAGGCAGGGACTAAATGACAAACCAAGCCAACCAAGCATTATGAGGGATGTTGCAGATTTAAAAATAATGTTGTTTCTGACATTACTAACTCTGCCAAGGAGGCTATGTTTTTACTTATTCTGCCTTTTTGAATTAAAAACAACCATTGTATGTCAACCAGAAAGTTTTCAATGACATGGTGTTGCCATTCTGAAGCACATGAACACCTGTACATGAAAAGTGTATATACACAACACTGAATGTTTCCAGAATCATTTAAAATACAGCTTACTTCAACTTTCTCAACCACTTGCTTGCCAAAGGAGCAGACCTTGGTGGAGCAAGTGATGGTCATATTCTCTGAGCTCTCATATTGACTAGTTACTCCGTAGAAGGCTCCAGGGTCATCTTGCATGTTGTGGTTCAAGTCCGCCTAGGAAAAAGGGCAAGGGAAACAGTCACAAAAACTGTAAGGTTTATTTTCACATCAGGAGACATGACAAACATCAATTTAGGTTTGACAAGTGGATGCATCTTCTTAGGGATATTACTGCAATTTTACTGTTGCAATTACTCCAAACAATGCCAATCAGGTTTTGGTGTCCCAGATACATTTCGAATTTCAAGAATCCTCCGGATTCTGTAACTTCAAAGATGTTGACTAACAAGAACACAGAGCACTCTGCACACATATAGCAATAATGGTTGTCAATTAACAGAACATGCTGCTTTCAGAAGCTGAAACTATGAGACAACTGAAAAGAATATAACAAAAGATTTTATCTGACCACAGTGTAGGAGATTGCTGTTAAGAATAACTAAGAAATACAGTTGCCTGAAAAAGTATGTGAACCCTTTGGGATTGCTTGGATTTCTGCTTAAGTTGGTCATAAAATATGTTCTGATCTTCATCTAAGTCACATCACAAGATAAAACTGTCTGCTTAAACAAATACAGCACAAAAAATCATTATTTTCATGTTTTTATTCGACACAATGTGTAAACAGTCACAGTGCAGGGTGGAAAAAGTATGTGAACCTTTGGATTTAATAACTGGTTGACCCTCCTTTGGCAGCAATAACCTCAACCAAACGTTTCCTGTAGTTGTAGATCAGACCTGCACAACAGTAAGGAGGAATTTTAGACTATTCTTCTGTACGAAACTGTTTCAGTTCAGCAGTATTTCTGGGATGTCGGGTGTGAATTGCTCTTTTGAGTTCATGCCACAGCATTTAAATCGGGTTGAGGTCAGGACTCTAACTGGGCCACTCCAGAAACTGTATTTCCTTCTGTTGAAGCCATTCCATTGTTGATTTACTTCTATGCTTTGGGTCGTTGTCCTGTTGCATCACCCATCCTCTGTTACACTTCAGTTGGAGGACAGATGGTCTTAAGTTTTCCTGCAAAATGTCTTCATAAACTTGGGAATTCATTTTAACGTCGATGACAGCAATCCGCCCAGGCCCTGAGGCAGCAAAGCAGCCCCAAACCATAATGCTCCCTCCACCATATCTTACGGTTGGGATGAGGTTTTGATGTTGGTGTGCTGTGCCTTTTTTTCTCCACACATTGTGTTGTGTGTTCCTTACAAACAACTCAATTTTGGTTTCATCTGTCCACAGAATATTTTGTCAGTAGTGCTGTGGAACATCCAGGTGCTCTTTTCCAAAATTCAAACGTGTAGCAATGATTTTTTGAACAGCAATGGCTTCCATGAAATCCATTGTTGTGTAATGTTTTACTTATAGTAGATTTGTGAACAATAATGTTAGCATGTGCCAGGGATTTCTGTAAGTCTTCAGCTGACACTCTAGGATTCTTCTTCACTTCATTGAGCATTCTTCGCTGTGCTCTCACCGTCATCTTTGCCGGACGACCACACTTTGGCAGAGTAGCAACAGTGCTGAACTTTCTCCATTTGTAAACAGTCTGTCTTAACGTGGACACATGGAAATCAAGACTATAAGAGATACTTTTGTCACCCTTTCCAGCTTCAAGCAAGTCAACAACACTTGATCGTATATCTTCTGAGTGCTGTTCTGTGCGAAGCATGGTTCACATCAGGCATTGCCTCTTGAGAACAGCAAACTCACAACTGGTGTGTTTTTTATAGGGCAGGGCAGCTTTAACCAACACACCCTATCTAATCACATTGATTGGACCCCAGGTTGGCTGACTCCTGGCTCCAATAAGCTCTTGGAGAAGTAATTGGCCTAGGGGTTCACATACTTTTTCAACCCTGCTCTGTGACTGTTTACATATTGTGTTGAATAAAAACATGTAAACTTCTAATTTTTTGCTGTATTAGTTTAAGCAGACTGTGTTTGTCTAGAGATGTGACTTAGATGAAGATCAGAACATACATTATCACCAATTTAAGCAGAAATCCAAGAAATCCCAAAGGGTTCACATACTTTTTCTTGCAACAGTATGCAGCAGTGCATGTGGGTTTAATAATCTCTGGATAGTTTGACAGCATTGATTCTCTCTGCGAATAACCAAGTTTATATTAGCAATTAAACTGAGAGACTATAATGTTCTATTGTTGTATATGTTTCATAATTTATACTGTCTTACTCTACAAATCCTCTCTTCCTGTTTAGATTGGAATCAGATTCAATATATAAAAACAAACTTTGAAAAGGTAGCAGCAATGGCTTACCCTCCAAAAAATGAATTTTATAGAGTTTTAAAAGTAAGCTAGACAATTCCCGCGGGAATTGTGAGTGGGGCTCGGGCCGCTGCAGGGATTTATCCTTTTAATACAAGCCAGCCTCAAGGAGCATCTTAATTGGATGACATGCTAAAAAAGTTCTAGAGGGCACTGAACTTCATTCATGTGTTTAAGTCATGTGTGGCCTGATAGACTGAACATCATCACCTGGCACCTGACCTTGAGCTGTGTTCTTGACATACCTATACAAGGCTTCCATGTCATTAATTCACGGGAACACACACTCAGAAGAATGTGCGCTTCGCGCACAGTTTCATTTAGTAATACATACTATAAATTTATAGTAAGTGTCCCCATTAATATTTTGTGTCCCCCAATTTCGGTGATGTTTAAAGTCTAGGCCCCTGTAATGTCATAAGTACAAACACACACACATGCACACAGACCACAGAGACTAATATCCACAAACATGCACACAGACCACAGAGACTAACATCAACAAACACTAAATAAGTTGTCTAGCTGTAAAGGCTTCAATGTCTTTCATTCACACACATAGACACTCACAAACATGTGCACAGGATCATTTATGGGGACATAATAAACCTTTGTAGTATGAGTCCCCATTAATACTATGTGTCCCCAAGTACGGGCGTTGTGTAAGGTCCTCTCAATGTCATAAGTACAAGCACACTGTCATTACATTTATAGTAAGTGTCCTCATTAATACAATGGGTCCCCCAATTTCTGTGCTGTTTAAAGTCTAGGTCCCCGTAATGTCATAAGAACAAACACACACACAGACCACAAAGATCAAACACCAGCAGCAGCTGGCCAAGTAATAATTAAGGCTCCGTTGTCATGGTTACAGGTGCAAGTGCGGCCTGACTGAGAGACTTTCACTGTGTGCTGTCAGAGATTGATGATTTTTGACAGTGTCGAACAACTCCTTGTATCTTTGGAGATTTTTGAGCTAGGTTAAATCCAAGGGCATCGTGAGTGTCGGGAGAGTCTTGGGATCGTGAAGATGTAATTTTTATGAAGATAGTATGAGAAATGACTGAGTTATGGCAATTTACAAACAACTTGTCCCTCATGAGGACTACATGTCACGTTATTATGGAAGTAGATTAGAGCGAATAATGGACTTTTGACCACTTTTGAGCCAAACAGCTGGCTCTCATTTAATTTCAGAATCAGTTAGAGCTTCACTTTTTCTTTTATATGAGGCACAAGAGTCTCAGATCCGTTTTTCTGAAAAAATTATTCAGGTCCTATGTACCGTTTTGCCGTTATCGCAAGTTGTTCGGGGATTTTTTCGAGTGGTGACTGCCTGCTCTCTCACTCTGTTTTTTAAAATCTCAATTGAATCTCCCCTCTAAAAAGTCATTTTGGGGCGACGCAAGGGACATTTGAGGGCTTGCTGACTGAAAACCGTAAGCCCGTAGGGCTTACGGTTTTCAGTCCTGAAGAGAGGAGACATACAGCTGTGTTTTGACATTTGAATGAGCACTGTAGGTAGCACGACGGCGAAAAACAGTGATATTTTGGTGTGTTCAGGAGATTCGCCATTCATTTTCAATGGGACTTTTTTCACAGGTTTTTCGTGAATAACTCTGCCATTTTTTCGCGAAATTCTTATAAAAGTCATAGCACACCGATCGGAACCAAGCCGCACGTTTTGATATATAATTTGTTGGGGTTTTCTCAAAGCTCTAGGACTAGATACACATCAAAATTTCTGGTTGCAAGATGAAGAAAAAACGGACAATAAATAAACGCGCGGAAGAACACATTCGCCACAAGCCACTCGACAAACATCAGAATTTTATTTCACTAATTAAAATTACTCCAAAATAAATTGTCTGCATGCAAGGCCGGATTAGCCAATGGGCCTTATGGGCACAGGCCCAGGGGTCCACGGGCATCTGGGGCCCAACCAGACAGCAGCACCGCCGGTCATACCCACTATATTTGAAACAAGCGGTCACTGCAGTCAGCGCAGCGGTAGTGAAATGTGTTTCTCTTCAAAAATTAAACAACTGGTCGTGTTCCCGCCTTCTATAAAGTTGTCCCCCCAAAATCCCCACTGTAAACACAAATAAAGGTTTTCCAATTGTATGGTTATGTTTTCTGACTGTACAATACAAGCCAAGTCTTATAAAAATTTTAGTTGACAATTTTAACTATTGAAAGATTTTAACCCCAACTCCCACTCCCCTCTGCCTGGCTGTGACAGTTAGAGGGTCTGACATCCTCATCCTCTCATTTATGACACAAATATTAGATGTTAACTTGAACAGATCAAGTTTCTAATTAAATTCTGACTCTGAATGTTCACTCCTTATTGTCCTCTAATTAAAATTACTACATATATTTTCAAAGTTTTATTTAATAGATAGTTCATAGTAATGTGGACTTATAGCCTTCAAATTGATACCAAAACTTTGTTCATTTACTCAAGGAAAATTAAATCTAGGCTAATTGTATATTTAATTGCATTGCATAATTTAACCCTTTAAAAAAATGAATGCACAAATAACAGCCAGAAAATTTTACTTTGTGGGAGCTGAAATGTTAATCTTACTTTCAACTGAAATCCAAGAAAAAAGAAAAAAATTCAATAAAATTTAACACGTATATCTTGGTATCTCATTTGATAGAAATAGTTGTTGTTGGCAAGTGATAATCCATTTAAAGACACTTTTTACCATTTATCTGAATAAGATGTTTCTTTTGTATTGGTAGTTCATATTGATTTGATAAAGGTATAAAATAAATATGTATCAAATATGATACAACAGGCTTTAATTGGTTAATTATGTAAAGGTTTGTGTATTGTTAAGTTATGTGATATATTCAGATTTTGTTTTGTTGCTGCTTGTTGACAGTTTGATAAAAAAATAAAATCAAAGTGTAGTTTGATTTAGTTCAGCTTTTCATTAAAAATGTCATTTAGATGTATATATTGTTTTGAGCTGTTAATTCTTGTAAAGCTGCTGTAGTGGTGATCAGACCAGTGTTTTTGGTGAGTAAACCCTGGTCTTGGGACTACTGGTTGTGCACAAACCTGTAGACAGGTAGGAAATAGACTTTAGAGGAACAATTACATTAGTGTTATTGTTTAAATATCACTATGCAGGTCTAAAGAGCTTGACATATCAGACACAGCAGAATATAGCATTTGTTTTAATTTTATTTTTTACCTTTAATCTAACTTGATTGCACATGCACCTTTTTGTTACATCTGAGTGCTATATAGTCTGATTAAACTTGCAACTTGGCTCCAAGAATTTGTGCCCAGGGGCCCCTGTCTTCTTGATCCAGGCCTGTCTGTATATATGTAGAGAAAAATGCAGAGATGGCCAAGAAGGCACGAGAGCTAAAAAAGGCCGGGAAGATAAAAAGCACCTGGACGGCAAACTGCAAAATACTGATAAGAACTAACGGAGAAGCCCCAGAAGAAATGAAGACGCTGCTGGTCAAGAGCATGGAGGATCTGGACAAATTTAACGACTAAATGGATAACAAAAGCTTCAAAACCTCAACACAATCTGAGGAAAAGGAGCTAATGAACTGTAACATGGAACATGGACATTTGGATTTAACTGACTGGATTACAAACCATGGGCATCGGGATTTAATAAAAATTCAAAATGTTGACCAGAACTGTTCGGACTGCAATAACCCAAACATGAACATCGACCTGGATAACTGTTTTTATGGCAACAAATCGATTAATTGCAACTACTACATGGAACATGATTATAATACAAGAATTAACTGGGACAACAAGCTGAAAATCATCCATTTTAACAGCAGAAGCCTCTACACCAACTTCGATCAAATAAAGGAATACCTAATGGACTTTAAGAACCCTTCTTGACATTATTGCAATAACTGAAACATGGATTAACAAAGAGAAAGGTATGAACTTTGAATTAGAAGGATATAACCTTGTCTGTATATGATATATGATTAAGTGAAACAAAACATGTGGGTTGTTTGGTCTGTAAGACAGCAGGAAAAACGAAATGTACCAAAACAATGATAATGAATGAACTGATGGTGTAGGTCAAGTGAGGCAGCAGAACAGTGCAGGAGCACGCCTGGGTGAAGAGAAGAGTGACGACGAGTCACACGTTTAACAAATGTTCGAAATCTGGAAAAACAAAAGCAACACGGACACACCACCCCAACATCACTAACCGGGACTAACAACAACAACAAAAAAAGACAGTCATGAATTACGCCTTCCGTGGAACAAAGGATTGGACTCTGCCTTACGTGGAACAAAGGATTGGACTCTGCCTTAAGTGGAACAAAGGATTGGACTCTGCCTTACATGGAACAAAGGATTGGTCATAATAGGTCAAATATGGACAATAAAAGACAGATAAAAATTTATAATAATTTGATGATATGTGGAAAAGAGGAGAGTAAATATTGAGAAAATGGGGACGGGACTAGATAAGCTTTGCTTCTCCCGTTTTCCCTTTCGGACATGTACAATGTGATCAACTATTGACAATGTGTGATGCTGTATAAGTGTGCTGACGTGACCGAAATAAATAAATCAATTCATGTAATCCTGACATGGTCAGATAACCAGTGCAAGACCATGGTGAACTTGCATGACAGGTGTGGAAAAAGTTTGTAGTGCAGGTAATAAAAAGTGGAGGAGGCATGAGTGTCAGTGCTGAGATGTATGTTTAGATACACATGCATGCATGCACACACACACACACACACACACACACACACACACCCATACACACACACACACACACATACACACATACAGACCAAATTCTAAAAAGGCAATCATTGACTCACTAATAAAGATCAAGCTGAGCATTATGGTAAAGGAGAATAAGAGAAATGTGCAACCATGTTATAGTTCACAAGGCCTACAATGGGACAATCACTACACACACGGTATTTTGTGATAATATTACAAGCACCAAGTGCTCTTATACTTATTTTGAATCAAACCTTCTTCGCAGCCTTGCACGCTTCTTCCCTCTGCTTTGTACTCAGCCTTACAGCTTAATGCTGTCATTATCAGGTGTTTGTTCAACCTGCCCCCCAAACAGTGATTGTCAAATCAAAGCTTAGCAACAGTAACCTAGCACCTCAGTCATATCAAGCTTTTGATTTCTCAGCATTCTGCAGCTCCATTATACTGTCTTTGCTGTGGCTGGTGTCTATTTTCATGTTTTCATAAACCAAAGACACAGAGGAGGCAGAGCTATTAGAATAAATAGTTTTTCTGCTGTAATAGATTTGACACTCAGTGATAGTTAGCTATCCTTTAAACAAAATAATATATCATTCTTTAGACACATTTTTAGGCCTTTAAATGTCCTAATAGCAAAATAAAAACAAAAAAGAAGGACTCAAAAATTGATGTTAGCAGAGTCACAGGACAAAAAAAAGCAAAGCAAAAATATCAAATGAATGCAAGCAAGGGATCTATGTATATAAATCTTTTCAGAATATTCAGTTGACTTTATCATAAGTCACAACTCTTAAGAACTGGTCAATCAATCTTTAATCAATCTCTATTTGTGTAGTGCCAATTCGTAACAAGTGTTATCTCAAGACACTTCACAATAGAGCAGGCAAACTCTTCATTTTAGGCCGGTCTTCATGTCTGTATGATTGTAGTAAGATGATTATGTAAGTATAAATAATGATCATGGAAACAGTAAAAATCTAATATTGACATTAACATCAGCAATGATTATAAAGGAGATATGACTGATGTTGAATCATACAACAGCACCAAAATTTATAAGTGATGTATTTCTGCAGATAATTGGAGCTGAAAAGGACTGAAAATAAGAATTTATGGTGGTGACAAAATCCTGGATGCCCGGACCATAAATCCATCCTCATCACGTGTCTCCATTTGGAGTAAATTCAATAAATGTAAACCTCTTGAGATGTGGCTGTCACAATCTCAGTTTTCAGCCTCAGCCTCTCCCGCAGCCTGTCACTCCCTGCTGCACTCTAATTAGCCCAGACTCACTTCACCTGTGTTCCTGCTCACACCTGCACCTCGTCTCCTGCAATCAAGCCAGCTACAAAAGCCCCAGCTCCACACTCAGTCGGTGTCAGACTGTCTTCGCACTCATGCTGAGAACTCCAGACTTGTTTCCCGGATTGATCACCCGTTGCCGACAAGTTTCGTCCCAGACTTTGCCTCATACGCCTGACCCTCGGCTTGACTTCAAGGTATCGACTAGCTTCTGTCCTGCATTCACTCGCCTGTCTGAATCCCCGGCTATCAATCCTGTTCCTGTCTCCTGTTGCCGAGTCCTGCCTATCCTACGCTGTGTTCTCCACCTGGTAACTGATCCTGTTCCTGTCACCTGTTGCTGAGTCCTGCCTGTCCTACGCTGTGTTCTCCGCCTAGTATCTGATCCCTGTCTGTCTCCCGACGCCGTATCCAGCCTGTCCTATGCTGTGCTATCCGTCCGGTATCTGATCCCTGCCTGTCCTCGACTACGTGAGTTGGCCTGAATCCCTTCTCTGTGTGTTCCTGAACGCCTTTGCTCGTCTGAGAGTGAGTCAAGCTTCCTCCGCTCTCTCGTTTAAACACTGTTTGAGCTTCTGCCTGTACATCCCCTCGGTGGCTCAGTCGGTAGAGCGCCCGACTACGAAGCCGGCTGTCACGGATTCGATCCCCGCTCAAGCCACAGCCTTTCTTCTGCTGAACTGTGTGAACCTCTGTTTTGGCTCATCTTCTGTGTGGCGCAGTTGAGAAGACGCTCGCCTTAAAAGCCAGCTGTCGCGGGTTCAACCCCCGCTCAAGCCGCAGCTTCCTTCTGAAAAGACTGTGTGAGCCTCTGTCTGTACATCTCCCGTTTGGCTCAGTCGAGAGAGCGCCCGTCTTCAGAGCCAGCTGTCGCGGGTTCGACCCCCGCTCAAGCCACAGCTTCTTACCCGTATTACACCTGGTGAGCCTAGGTCTGCACGTGTCCTCCGTGGCTCACCTGAAAGAACACTCACCTGTCATTCCCTAGTGTGCGGGTTCAAACCCCGCTTAGAACTGTGCTTTGAACTACTGTAAAATAAAGACTGTTCGTTGTTCACATCCTACTGCTTGCTTCTGGGTCCTAACTGCAAACGTGTCAGTACAGTCTGACCAGAAGATGGACCCAGCGAGCAGTTCACCATCAGCAATGGACAGGCTTGAAAGAGTTGAAGGGGTGCTGGCTCATCACGAGGGACTAATTGCCACATCAACCAGCCACCTTCAGAGTGCTGTAGATACTCTCACCTGGACTGTCACTGAACTGGCTTCCAGCCTTCAAGAGTCACCACCAGCTCCAACTCCTGCACCTGTTCCTCAGTCTTCTGCGCCGCCTGACGCTCCGGAACCACGAGTGGGCTCCCCTGAACGATATGATGGTGAACCTGAAACCTGTGCCGCATTCATCACCAACTGCACCCTGCTCTTCGCTCTACAGCCCTGCACCTTCTCCTCCGAAGCGGCTAAGGTCGCTTACACCATCAATCACCTGACGGGGTGCGCAAGACTCTGGGGAACTGCTGAGTGGGATCGTCAATCTCCTGCCTGTTCCAGTTTCCTCACATTCACCTCTGAACTTTGCAAAGTGTTTGGCCTGAATCCTGATAGGGCTGGAGTAGCAGCGGGACTTCTGAGGCTTCAACAAGGTCGACAGTCAGTGGCTGATTACTCCATTGACTTCCGCACTCAAGCCGGTCGCAGTGGGTGGAACTCTTAGGCCCAAATCGATGCCTTCGTTCACGGATTGGCCGACTACATCAAGGACGCCCTGGTCTCCCATGAACTCTCTTCGACACTGGATGGCATTATCAACCTCGCCATCCGGATCGATCTCCGCATCAGGGCCAGAAGAGGAGCAAGGAGTTCAGCCCCGGCTCATCTGCCCATCACCAGTCCACCACATAAGAGTCCACTCCAACTGTCTTCGACTACTCTGGTAAGGGACCCCGAACCTATGCAGCTGGGCCATACCTCCCTCACCCCAGCGGAGAGAAAGCGACAGGTCTCCTCTCAACTTTGCCTGTATTGTGGAGGACAAGGACACTTTGTCAAGAACTGTCCGTTAAAAGAGAAAGCTCACTCGTAAGGGAGGAGGTACAAGTGAGCTCATCCCTCCAGACTCCTCAAGTCCTTCGTCCTTCTCTTTCTGCCTGCCTACTCCTGCCTGAAGGACCCCAGACCCTGGCCACCCTTATCGACTCCGGTGCCAACTCATGCCTCATCAGTAAAAGGGTGGCAGATCAACTTGGACTGAATCTGATTCCCCTCAGTAACCCAATTCCTGCCAGGGCACTGGACGGTCATGAGATGGGGGTCATCACACATCAGACCTCTCCTGTTTCCATGCTCATCTCAGGCAACCACAAGGAGACCATCCAGTTCCATGTTCTCAACCATCCAGATGTGCCTCTGGTCCTTGGTTTCCCCTGGCTCCGACAACACAACCCTCAAATCGACTGGTCCACCAACTCCATCCACGGTTGGGGAACCGCTTGCCACCTCACCTGTTTTAAGGACGCCATGTCTCCCCTTCAGCCAGTCCACACCAAGTCTCCGCCTGAACTCTCCCGGGTACCTCCTGAGTACCATGACTTCAGTCCCGTGTTCAGTAAGGCCAAGGCTACGTCCCTGCCACCACACCATCCTTATGATTGTGCCATCGACCTCCTCCCGGGCACCACTCCTCCCAAAGGCCGATTGTACTCCCTTTCTGCACCTGAGAGAAAGGCCATGGAGGAGTACATCGGCAATTCTCTGGCTGCTGGTCTCATCCGTCCTTCCTCATCTCCTGCTGGTGCAGGAGATGAGGAAGGTGAAAAGAAAGATCGTTCCCTAAGGCCCTGCATCGACTACAGAGGACTGAATGAGATCACGGTTAAAAACCGCTACCCTCTGCCCCTGATCTCCTCCGCCTTCGAGCTACTGCAAGGTGCCACCATCTTCACAAAGCTTGATCTCCATAACGCCTATCATCCCGTCCGCATCAGGGAGGGGGACAAGTGGAAGATGGCGTTCAACACCCCCATCGGCCACTATGAGTATTTAGTGATGCCGTTTGGACTAACCAACGCTCCTGCAGTCTTCCAAGCACTGGTGAATGACGTGCTGAGGGACATGCTGAACCAGTTTGTCTTCGTTTATCTTGATGACATCCTGATCTTCTCTAAGAACCCCAGCGACCACGGTCATCATGTCCAATCAGTTCTGCAGAAACTCCTGGAAAACTCCCTTTTCGTGAAGGCCAAAAAAATGTGAGTTCCACGTCCCCACGGTCTCCTTCTTGGGCTTCATCGTCTCCAAGGGCCACATCCAAATGGACCCGGCAGAGGTCACTGCTGTAACCACATGGCCCGTTCCGGAGTCCCGAAAGCAGCTACAACGATTCCTGGGATTCGCCAATTTCTACCGCCGTTTCATCAGGAACTACAGCACTGTAGCTGCTCCACTCACCGCCCTCACCAGCAGTAAAAAGACCTCAAGCCGCAGCTTCCTTCTGAAAAGACTGTGTGAGCCTCTGTCTGTACATCTCCCGTTTGGCTCAGTCGAGAGAGCGCCCGTCTTCAGAGCCAGCTGTCGCGGGTTCGACCCCCGCTCAAGCCACAGCTTCTTACCCGTATTACACCTGGTGAGCCTAGGTCTGCACGTGTCCTCCGTGGCTCACCTGAAAGAACACTCACCTGTCATTCCCTAGTGTGCGGGTTCAAACCCCGCTTAGAACTGTGCTTTGAACTACTGTAAAATAAAGACTGTTCGTTGTTCACATCCTACTGCTTGCTTCTGGGTCCTAACTGCAAACGTGTCAGTGGCATCTCATTTAAAAGGGACCTTATGGTGCTAAAGACAGTAACTACAGATGTATAATCAAGCATGGATAGGGAGATCATGCTAATGTCTACATTAACAATTATAAAGAGAGAGAGCTTTTGTTAAATTTAGTAATCATTACTTCCTGCTGCCAAGATTCTAAAATGCACGCCCTTGCAAACTATGACAATGAAACTGGTAAACTATAAATTGATACACTATGAACCCACACATACACAACTGAAAGAGTTTTGTAAAACTGAATTATCTAAACTTTTCCCTGAATGTCAACAAAACCTTTAAGCAGCATGCACACATGGACACACTAACGCTCTCTCACACACAGGTGAAGACAGAACAGCTTGAAAGTCAGAAGGTGAAGCAGGTGTTCAAACAAAGTGAGGGTGCTTTCATCAAACCATCACCTTTATATCCCAGGTGGGAGGGTTGATCAGACACACACCCACACACAAATACACACAAACATGAAACCAAGTGCAGGAAAAGCAATGAAGATGGGTGGTAAACCATGACATTATAGAGAATTTGAAGAAATCCTCTGGTCAGTATTAACTCAGGGGAGTTTTATCACAGTTAAAATTAAATTAGGACAGACACTGAGGAGAAAGAAAAACCCCAAGGCCCCGATCTACTAAAGGTTTGTGAGTATTAAAACACATGCAAACTTGATAGCGTGCACAAATCTGATGTACTAACAGGGTGCACTAAAGATTGCGTCTGTCAATGAGCAGAATAGCACACCCAATCCGTTTAGTGTGCCCTCGTGAATATGCAGAATACATACAGATCATCAGAATGCACAAAATACTGGGAGTAGGAGATGCAAATGTAATCATTTAGTACACGCAATGTGATTTATCAAACCTGCAAGTGGTTGCACGCAGTGTTTTTGCATCTGAATTTAGTACGTCTGAAAAGCAGGTGCAAAATAAGGGCACAGTGTTACGAACGGGAGGCTGTGATCATGGTGACAAACAGGAGTCACATTAACCGAATATTTCTATCACTGACTGAATTTTTGATGAAATGCAGAAAGACTTGGAGGCTGTCTGTCATTATGAAGGACTGGAAAAACGAGGGACAATCCAGTGTGCCATGAAGACGCATGTGTAAAGTAAACCCTCTCTGCTCTGTGCTCCACATCACAGAGGAGGTCATTTAATCTATGTAAAAACGAAAAAACCTTCATAGCCACAATCACTCCGTTTGTCATTCAGAGCGGACTGCATCACACTCTTTATGCACTGACAGCGAGTTTAGAGGCTGTCAGTGCACAGAGAGTGTGGTGCAGTCAGTGCGTAAAGGCAACAGTAACCCTTGGTCTGTGTGTGTAACTGTAAGACTGCTCTTCACATGAGAGGTTATTGATGACGGAGGTGTGCAACTACGTTAATGCTGCCATTGAGACTATGTTTCATTGCAATCAGAAAAGGAAAATTAAAAATGATGGATAGAAATATGACATGAGGGAAAAGTGACGATCTTGTCCATCAAAATGACATGCGGCGAAAAAGGCAAACACACTTGTGATAAGCAACTATGTTTGCCTCAAACTCCAAGGCTTCAAACTTAATTTGAAGCCTTTCTGCTCTCCCAAACTCTTCATGGTGACAGCTGGTAGCACACTTTTACTCCTGCTATCAATCTATCACGCAGTGATAGTAGATCACCCGCAACACGCCCACTAATACTAATTTTTTAGTTTGGACATGCAATTTACCCCCATTATTTTGGATCTTAGTAGATAAGGCCCTAACTGTTATGCTTACCCAGAACTTGATCAGGTAAAAGGCATTTTGCGGTCCCTTGTCAAACAGCTCCTTGAGGCCACCCTTCTTCTCTGGAAACTTATCATAGATCTGTCTGATGTCCACACACTCTAAAAGGGGATCACTGTAGCTTGGACTGCTCTGGCTGATGTGCACAAACATGTGCTTGTTGTACTAAAGCAAGAAAAACAGTTGAGTTAGGCATTGGTGAGAAAGAAGCAGTCAAAATACTAATAAACAGTATGTGTCTAAAATCAAAGAAATCCATTATGCCCTGTGACTTTGTTGTCCATAATTGCGGCTATGAGCGAGTCAATGACTGCTTTGTTTCATGCTCATAGTTGTCAAAATACATGAGTTCACCTTAAATATTCCTGGCTTGATTTTCATTAACTGAACACAAAAGAAAAGAAGACATACTAACAAAAGACTGCAAAATACCAAAACATTCAAACTGTCTTCAAGTGTAGTGCCAGGGAATATTACATAAGTTATCTTCAAAATCTGACGTTTGGGAAGATAGCAAAATCTGCAAAAATACACCTTGGAATGATAAATAATATTAATGTTGAGCAGCAGAACTGTAAATGCAAGAGACAGAATTCTTTTATTAAATTATTTATTCCAACCTGCCCACATAGTAAAATATATTTGGTGAATCCTGAAGGTAAGGTGACAAAATTATTTTTATAAAATGAAAGGAACAGTTTAGAGTTTCTTAACCCTTCAAACTAAATATTAAAAAGATTAATTCCAGCTGTCTGTAAGCTCAAGATGGAAAATGATTTTGAGTCCATGGAGTGGGAGGAGGACAGATAGTTGGAGCAGACAAAGAGTCTGAGCTTCACAGAGCATAGGTTTTTCTCATTACAGCTCAGAAAGAGCATTAGACCTGTTATCTGCTGTGGGGTTATCTGCCATCTCTGTTTATTGAACAACATGTAGCACACATGACAGACTGGGTTTTGCATTTGCATGTCATTGTCTGTTTAACTCACTGCATCCTGGTCCCTCTGTGTCTCCAGGAAAGATGAAAACTCCACTAATCGTAGTTTGGTTGTGCCAATGGAGCGACCTTGCCATGCTGGCTCTCGGTGTGTCTGGGCTGCAGAGGGGGGCTCATAGCCTTGACATAACACAAAAACAAAGTAAGTGTTACACTACTTCACTGCTGTCATCAAGTTTGGTCATGATTTTCAGATACTTAGAAGCAGCTATTACATTGAAAAAAGCATGCAATTATTCAAGTGTCAGGGCTAATACTTGGCTATGGTAGCAGAACTGAAAGTTCTTGACAGTGGAAAATTAATGCCACCAGGATTCAGCAACTTCAGTATCATGGGTACAAACTAAAATTATTTCATTTTACCACAAGAAGAAAATGTTTGATACTTTCAGTGTGAAAGCTGTAATGACTTATAAAAGAAACAAATGGCTTTGAACAGAGTTTATTTCTTTAATCTAGCTCATCACAAACAGTGATGCTTACATTAATGCAGACTCCTGGCAAAAAACAAGTGCCACTGTCAGTTTTATCCATGTTCTGATGGTGCTGTGGTAATTCAGGTATAGATCTTGGATTATAAATTTTGTTAAGTTTTCTGCATGTTTTAAATTTTTTTTTTTTTGGGGGGGGGGGGGGGGGGGCATTTTGTGCTTTTATTGATAATGACAGTGATATTGATAGTGATATTGGAGAAAGAATCACAGTGGATAGGCTTGCGAAAGGGGGTGACAGAGTAGGGAAAAACACTCTGCAAACTGGACACAGGCTGGATTCAAACCAAGGCCGGCAGAAGTATGTATATGGGACGTGCCTGGTCACTAATTATTCCACCAAACCAGCACCCCATGTTTTCTGCATGTTTACCATAATCTGACATTTCTCATGGACACGATCAACCCTGCTAAAGGGGGAGGTGGGACGTATTTTTCCCAGTTGTGAAGCCCTGGCCTTAATTCATTTAACCTCTTAATAGTTTTGTCATTTTTAAACTTACGGCTACTATTTGTTGTATATTGTGGTGATTAGTGGTCTCATACTGACACCTTTTGGATATAATGATGCATAACATGTATCTGTGGCTAGAGGACACCCCTGTTGGAGATTGTGGGTTGAAACAAGCCAACAGTAAAGCAAGACGTGGTCTCCAGTGATTACTATTGATCTGGTCATATAAGTTGATGAAATCCTTCCAAGATACAATAACTATCACTTGCTTACCTATATGGAGCAACTCATAAGAAGTAAGTGTCTTTGTAAGTTAAAAATTATTGACAAAAAACTAAGATATATATCATATGACATATTCCAGGGGTAACTTACTGTATTTTGTTCCTCAAGAGTATCTTTGGTTTACCCATCTATTTTTGAGCCATTTGAAAAAATATATATTATAACGTGCACCTGAATAGCACCCACCTGAATAACACCCAAATGTTATTCAGAGATAAGAAAATATTGAAAGCTAACAACTGCTTAGTATAAACTATCATTTAGTTCTTTTTTAGTACCAGGGAACTATTGATGTAAAGCTTGATAGCAAGTTAAAAACAAAATAGGAGAAACCAGTTTTCTGTCACATGAACATGTGCCATGTGAGTCAAAATTATCACAGAGTTTGGAAGTCTACAAAGTGCTAAAAGGCAAAGAAATCAAAAACAGATTTGCTAATTGCTCAAGTTAAATGCTTTGGAATATGATGACATTAATAAGAAATTATCCAATTCTTTAAACGTCAATAAAATTACATAAAGTGTGAAAGTGGAGACTTTAATTTGAAGTGCTTTGACAGGGCAAAAGGGATAAACAGAGTAGAAATTTTAATCTTTTAAAAACTTCAGTGAAACAGTACTTAAAGAAATGTACATACAGGTTTGTATTGGGAACACTGTCATGCATCACAAAGGTCACCTTTTCACAAGCACACCTTTTGGCACACACAGAGTGATGTACTATCCTGTCAAGAGCCTGGGGTCTGCTTTACAGAAAGAAAATAATTGCATAGTGGCAGAGCTCACCTGAGATTGTGGTGGTCCCTGCTGTCTGCACAGGGTAGGCTTGCTGAGAGAACGGCTTGATACTAAGAAAAACGGAGACACAAACAGAAAGGGTAATATCAAAAGGTTGAGAGGAGAAGAGACAGCGTAGGGTCAGCCACATTGTACCTGCGTGACACAGAAAATATTCTGTTCCATGCCTTGTGTGAAAAGTACGGGGAGCATTGAGGTCAAGAGTGTCTTTGAGTTCAGTGAAAGCTACACAAGCCCAATTACTTTCCATTATCTTTATCATCACATGGTGGCCTAACAGCACCTGGCAGTGAGCAAGTCACACATGATCCAGACTGTCCATGTGACCAGTAAATATCCAATAAATCCTGAGAAAGTGATCTTCTTGTCAAATGTGTGCCTTTCCGTTGCATTTGATTTTACTACACAATGAAATTTTGTTCAAACTCTCCTACTCCCTCTGATTTTCTGCACTGTCATTGTATAGATGAAATTGTTCGATTGTTAAAAAAAAAATCTCAAATTGAAGAAAGAGAAAACTAAAATGACATCACAACTTCATTTCTTCTAAAATTAGTCCTTAATTCTTTGTGCCCTTATCAAGAGTTAGGACCTTTTAACACATAGTCTTTCCACGAGAAACAAGAAAGTATTTAAAAATCTAGAAATATTTCATTTTTTAAATTAAATTTGTCTACATTTATTATTACAATAGCTGTTAAACAACATCTGCAATAAGAAATTTTGCCATTTTGGATCTTTGCTCTAGAAAAATTCCATAGTACTCTAGAAACGCAGTAAGATTTGTAGAGCTTTAAGTGCAATTCAATATTCGTCTTTACAGCCACCTTTTTTCAACAAAAAATTGTAGCTTTACCATTTAGTCACACACTTTTTAAACAATCACTCCCATACTGAGCCACAAAAGGCTTGTTTTCGTGGTTGTTTGTTTACCGGCATCTCTTTCACTCTCTTTTCCTTCACTTAAATCTGGTAAATTCTGTTAGACAAGACTCATCACATAGTTATCTACACTGGGCTTTGAAGTTAAATTAAATAAAATACATTTCTTTTGTGTTTGTCATGTTTAATTTGGGGCTATGCTGTAACGCAGCAAGTAGTGCACGTGCCTCACAGCAAGAAGGTCACCAGTTCAATGCCCAGTTGGGTAGGGCCATGCTCTGGTAAGTTTGCATATTCTTCCTTTGCATGAGGGTTCTCTCCAGGCCCTCAGGCTTGCTCCCACAGACCAAAAACATACATATTAGGTCCACTGGTGACTCCTAATTGCACTAAGGTATGTGGGTGAGAATGGTTGTCCGTGTGAATGTGGCCCTGCAACTGACTGGCCACCATTCAGGCTGTACCTCTACCATCTGATGACAGCTGGGATAGGTTCAGAAAAGGATAAGCAGTATAGCGCATGAATGAAGGAAAGTTCTTAATTTGTATTCTAGGATATCAATGGGGCAGAATCACCGGAGATTTATCTCTTATCTCCTTTTTTACAACCAAAAGTTGTTTGTTTGGTCAGAAAGGCTGAAAATTCACTTGATAATCTAGATGTGTGTTTGTCAGGTGAGTGGGACTTACTCCTGTGTTGTGGACGTGGACTGTCCTCCAGGAATCATCCCCTGCCACAGCTGTAAGAAATGAAAACACTGGTAAATGTATGGGATACTTTGTGACATTACTTACTGTTTTTGTGTGCACCAGAACTGCCAACTGATTTAAGTTGACAACCAGACTTTGAATACATGAGCTTTTCTATTTCAGGAGTGCATTGTGTCTTTACCATATATTTTTTAATATGATCAGTGCAGGTCATATCTAAATGTGGGTGAGTGGGAGTGCACATGTGCATGAGTATTACCTGTGCATTGGTGGGGAAACTAGCCCGAACTATTCCAGGAAGAAGCTTGCTATGTATGGCTGTGGCTGAGACAATCTGAGCGGACGACATAGAGGAGATGCTCTGTAGTGCCTTCTCCTTAGCATTTTGGTCCTGGATGACAACATATAACCATGTGAACATCCATGTTATTCTAATAACAACACAATGCCAACACACACACAAAGAGAAAACATCATGACTTTTGCACTTAATAATTACACTCATCATGTTCCTGAAGTTGAACAAAACCAGGACAGAACTTAGGTTTTAGTCATCTGTACAGGTCCACAGAGAAAGAAACTGGAGAGCAAATGTCTTTGATTGAGTTGGACAAACACAAAAAATGTTTTGATGAATAACAGACTTTATGTGTACATTTATATCATTATATCAGTAAATGGTTAAGCTATGTATTTAAAATAATAACTGTAATAGTAATGGTAACTTTTAACTACCATTAAAAGTCGTTAAAAGCTACCATTACTATTTGTTATTTTTTTGTTTGCATTTTTTTCTGTATCATACAGCATCTACTGAACATTCAATGACGTGTTATGTTTATTAAACACATTTAATATTCCTGAATTTAATGACCTCTGCCAACAGTTGAGCTGGGAGTTAAATGGTTTAGTAAGTAATAAGTCTTTGGTATCAAGTCAGGTCAAGTCGAGTATGGGGACTGGAAAGTTGAATCAAGTCTTTAGGTGAAAGCGGGTAGGTCAAGATCAAGTCTTCAGTTTTAAAATTCAATGTCAGATGAAGTCATCAACATTTCTCACCCTATTAAAGTTCAGTTCAGTTCAGACAACTTTATTTACCCCACAAGGGGCAATTCTTCTGAAGCTTTCCAGTGTACATTCATGCATACGGTCAGTCAACAAAAGAAAAAAATATCAATAATCTATCAAAAAGAAAACATACTGAAGCAAGCATGGGACAGATGGAGATGTGGGACATTATAAGTAGCCTACATATACAATCGTAGAGCAAGATAAAACAAGACAAGATAAAGATAAAAGCAAGTGGGGTACAAAAAGCAAGACAATGTAAAAACTGTTAAAACAGCAGGAAAAATAGGTAAAAAGAAATAAATAATGTCCTCTAAACAGAGTCATTTAAAAAAGGTGTGTGTGTTTAGGAGCTTACTAGCAGAGGGAATGAAGGACTCTGAGTTGCGATTAGTTTTCCTTTGGGACACATAACGTCTGCCTGAAGGCATAAGAGAAAATTCATTTGACAGAACATAATCTGGTTGACTGATAATTCTCTTTGCTTTTTTAGCTACTGTTCCTCCCAGATTGTGCCCAAGTCCCTCTGGTGAACTCCAATAATTCTTGAGCACACTTTGAGGATGCTGTTTAAGCTTTTCTTGTCTTACACAGACAGCCCATTATACCACCAGGTAAAGAAAAAGGTTAAGAGGCTTTCAATAAAAGAATGGCAAAAATTTTGAAAAACTGTGGTATAGACACTAAAAGAATTTAGTTTCCGCATTAAATGAATAATTTGTTGACTCTGTTGGGCAATAAGCTCAGTGTTTATGTTGAATTTAAGTTGTGAGTCAACCACAGTGCCAAGATATTTGTAAGAGTCAATAATTCTAACCTTTTGGTTATGGATGATGCTTTCTACTGGCATATCATTGTTCTACCTAAAGTCAATGATTAGCTCCTTGGTTTTTATTCATCATTCACTTTATATTGATTGATGGTTGCCATTGTTTAATACCTTGCCAGGCTGCTTGAAGGTTGCCACTGCTATATTGGGTTTCAATTGTATCTCTGTATTTTTCTTTAGCCTTCCTTATTTCATTTTGCACTTCTCATGATACAGTCTTTTTCTCCTGTGTATCTCCAATAAAGTAGGTCTGTTTCTTTTTGTTAGTGATTAATTTAAGCTCCTTTGTTACCCAAGGCTTATTACTGGGATATTTCACCACCTTGTTAGAGATAATAGAGTCCACATAGAACGTGACATATGGTGAGATTGTTTCCGTCAGTTCATTTTATGTCTTTAACAGCATCATAAAAACTTTCCCAGTCTGTACAATTGAAGCAGCCAGTTTGGATACTGTCATCAGACCAGCACTTTACGATTTTCTCCTCTAGTTTTATGTGTTTAAATGCCAGTTTGCACACAGGTACAAGAAAGACACTGCTGTGGTATGGTGCACCGAAGGAAGACATGGGGAGAGACTTATAAGCACCTCCCACAGAGCCATAACACAAATCAATCATGGAGTTCTTTAATGTGGTGGCACAAGACATATATTGTTCAAAGTCTTTAAAGGCTTGTGTAGACGGCAGTGATTAAAATCACAGAGGATAAACGTGGGAGCGTCTGGGCAAATCAACTCCAGTCTGTGCATGACGTCAGCGATCAGCTGTGTGGCTGCGGCCGTGTGCTCACACTGCTGGGGATGAGTGTAAACAACTGTAAAGAATAACTGCTGAAACTCCTGTGGCAAGTAATAATAATAAGAACAGAGAGAGATGGTCAGCAGTTCAATGTTGCAGCTTTCTCATATTATGACTGTATTACAGCATCTTGATTGACGTAGAAGCCACACCCCCAAACAGCATTATGGGTGATAGGGACAATCATGATATCTTGGCTGCTCCCTGGTCTGTCATGTTGTCTATCTCTGGTTTGACTTCAATATGTTTGTTTTCCTGGATGAATGTTATCTTATATTGGCTGACAGGTGGATTTCTATTAATTGGATCCCAGTAGTTTCAGGAGTTGCATTTAAAGCTGTAGTTGCTTTCCATACTTTAACTAATCCCCCCTTCACCTTTTTGAACTTCATAATGTTCTGGGGGTCGATTAGGAAGCTGTGGAGGACCTGATGTGGCCTCAGTCATCCAGTATAATGACAGATTTGTCAACCAAGGTAGATTCTGGGTTGACCCTGTCCTCTTGCTGCTATGTTTAAAAGGTTTTAACATTTATTAATTTCTAAAGTGGATGAAACATTGGTATTTGGCTCATTTTAGATAAAACATTCACTCAAGTGGTGGCTCTTCCAGCTCTATCCTGAGAGCCAGTCATCATCTCAACAATCATCATGACCAAAAATTCAAAAAGATCAGCCACTTTAATTTGTTCAATAAAAATGTTTGCAGTTTAAACCCCATGTGGAAGAAAACATTTTTGAGCAAAGGGACATGACAAAAATGTTATAAATATTGAATAAGACACAAGCCCTGGGAAAAACACATCCTTAAATCTTACTCACTTTTTCCTGTCTTAACATTTTAAATGCTGATTTCTAGATATCTCAAGTCAATGTTTATTAAAGGAAATGCATTTTTTTATCCAAAGATGACAGGAACTACCAATATGTACTTGTTACAGGACAGCAGAGTAAAATAAAACAGATAGATGTCTGTCTGCTTAGGGCCTCTGTACTAAAGACAGTTCTGACACATTTTTACCTGATTTGTACACATCCACTGAAAACAGCTCTGAGACCCACTTTTGGGTCTCAACCCACAGGTTGAGAACTGATACAGTAGCAGAATGCATTGGAGGTTGATCCTTTACAGATTGTTCTTACATCATGGAGAATAAGTGACACAGGACACCGCAGGATGAATTTATCATTTAGAAAAAAGTAAATGAGTGAAAACAATGTCAGAGCAGGACTGCTTAAAAATATTAAGTTAATCAAAAGGCTGACTCGTAACTGTTTAAGTGTGTGTTCACTTAAACTGCACACATTAGTCATCGAGAGACCGTTTAAATACCAACAATCACATGAAGTGATTCATCATCCCTGCCCCTTGCACTGTGCGTTTTTAAGCATCTTTATGCTCACCGGCACACAGAGGAAGAGCCAGTCCACAAGCCAGTGATGAGCAATTCAGGAGTTATTTAGATGAAATGTTCACATGCATATGGGCCGATCTGCCTTTTTGCAGATCGGCCCATATGCCTGTAGCTAAAAGAGAAGATGGTTGCTGCATCCCTTTGATTATGACAAGGATGATAATCTTGTTTTCACTCTGAGAAGGGCTGAGATTTGCCATTGCATTAGCCCATTGTCCTTCAAGATCAACCGATGGTCAACAAAAATTATTTACAATATAGTTTTTTGGTTAAATTATGACAGCCCCGGGCCGACCCAAATGGCCAATCCAGCCCTGCCACACAATAACATACTGTGGTAGGAGTGTGGCCAGTTGTAGTGATTTATGTTGTTATAATGTTCATTTAATGATTAGTTGTATAATTAGCAACAGGTTAGGGCTCATAATACTGTAAAAGGTAGGTTCACTGTCAGTATGTATTTGTTTGACTTGTTTATGATAACCAACGTCTTATTAAGTTGTGTTTCTATTGTTGCTGCTAGCAAGGTGTCACTGTAAAATCCTTGAACCTTCATATTTTCTTTGTCATCATCATTCGGGTTCAGTCACTGCAAACTACAAACCCAAAACCAGTGAAGTTGGCACATTGTGTAAATCGTAAATAAAAACAGAATACAATGATTTGCAAATCCTTTTCAACTTATATTCTACTTAATGCACTGAAAAGACAAGATATTTAATGTTTGAATTAAAAACCTTTTTTTTTGCAAATAATCATCAACTTAGAATTTAATGGTAGCAACACATTGCAAAAAGGTTGGCACAATGGCATTTTTACCACTGTGTTACATCGCCTTTCCTTTTAACAACACTCAGTAAACGTTTGGGAACTGAGGAGACCAATTTTTGAAGCTTTTCGGGTGAAATTCTTTCCCATTCTTGCTTGATGTACAGCTTAAGTTGTTCAACAGTCCAGGGTCTCCATTGTTGTATTTTACGCTTCATAATGCGCCACACATTTTCAATGGGGGACAGGTCTGGACTACAGGCAGGCCAGTCTAGTGCCCGCACTCTTTTACTACGAAGCCACGCTGTTGTAACACGTGCAGAATGTGGCTTGGAATTGTCTTGCTGAAATAAGCAGGGGCGTCCATGAAAAAGACGTTGCTTGGATGCCAACATATGTTGCTCCAAAACCTGTATGTACCTTTCAGCATTAATGGTGCCTTCACAGATGTGTAAGTTACCCATGCCTTGGGCACTAATACGCCCCCATACCATCACAGATGCTGGCTTTTGAAATTTGCACCTATAATTGTCCGGCTGGTTCTTTTCCTCTTTGGTCTGGAGGACACGACGACCACAGTTTCCAAAAACAATTTGAAATGTGGACTCGTCAGAGCACAGAACACTTTTCCACTTTGCATCAGTCCATCTTAGATGAGCTCGGGCCCAGCGAAGCCGGCAGCGTTTCTGGGTGTTGTTGATAAATGGCTTTGGCTTTGCATAGTAGAGTTTTAACTTGCACTTACAGATGTAGCGACAAACTGTAGTTACTGACAGTGGTTTTCTGAAGTGTTCCTGAGCCCATGTGGTGATATCCTTTACACAGTGATGTCGGTTTTTGATGCAGTACCGCCTGAGGGATCAAAGGTCACGGACATTCAATGTTGGTTTTCGGCCTTGCCGCTTACATGCAGAATTTCTCCAGATTCTCTGAACCTTTTGATGATATTACGAACCGTAGATGATGAAATCCCTAAATTCCTTGCAATAGCTCGTTGAGAAATGTTGTTCTTAAACTGTTGGACAATTTGCTCATGCATTTGTTCACAAAGTGGTGACCCTCG
Source organism: Scarus forsteni (assembly GCA_036419115.1). NCBI lineage: Eukaryota > Metazoa > Chordata > Actinopteri > Labriformes > Labridae > Scarus > Scarus forsteni. The sequence goes on along the minus strand of JAZDUH010000536.1, from coordinate 7,940,628 downwards.
CCCCATCCTTGTTTGTGAATGACTGAGCATTTCAGGGAAGCTGCTTTTATACCCAATCATGGCACCCACCTGTTCCCAATTAGCCTGTTCACCTGTGGGATGTTCCAAATAAGTGTTTGATGAGCATTCCTCAACTTTCTCAGTCTTTTTTGCCACTTATCCCAGCTTTTTTGAAACATGTTACAGGCATCAAATTCCAAATGAGCTAATATTTGCAAAAAAATAAAGTTTACCAGTTCGATTCAAGTATCTTGTCTTTGCTGTGTTCAATTGAATATAAGTTGAAAGGGATTTGCAAATCATTGTATTCTGTTTTTATTTACAATTTACACAACATGCCTACTTCACTGGTTTTGGGTTTTGTACATGCAGATGTCCATCCCCTGTAAACTTTGTCCGTTTAGTTGGTGGTTGATCTATAGAGCCAACAAAGACTTGGGATAAAAAAACACTCTTCCAACATTGCTGATGGTTTGTCTTTTCCTTTGAGATGACATAAAAGGAAGCATTCGGTGGGTTCAGATCTCCATGATGCGTATTAACCACAAGCCACCAGTTGAGCTCTGCCCACAAAAAGGTTAGCACTGTTAACATCGAAGTGGTGTATACCTAGAATATTATAGGCAGCTGACAAAAACAGTACAAATGTTTAAGCTGAACATCTTAATAAATTTGATTTTGCTTTTTTGCTACCTTTCATCCTGCCTGTTAATGCAAAACAGACAAAAGCAGGTCCTCAAATAAACAATTTAAAATGTGAAATATGTTAAAATTATGAGTCTAATTGTGTTGATAATCGGTTCTAAATCGAATTGTGACCCCCAGGATATGAAATGACTTAAATTATAACCTACTGGAAGATCCATACCTGCTCTTTATACATATGCTGTATATTCTCTTCACTTGAGTAGTTACTGACATAAAGAGACACCATGAATTTTACAGATGTGAAATAAATCTATGATCTTTAAGATTTTATTGTTCTTGAAGCATTAAATTGATTACAATCCCCTTACCTTTAATTTAGACTGAAACTCCCTGGATTTTCTTCTGGCTAAAACTTGTATATGACTGGATACCTGGAGAAGAGAAGAGCAGAGAAGCGAAAAGGACAGGGGAGGAAGGGGAGGAGGGGACAGGCAAAGGGGGGTTGGATAGTAGAAAAGAGAGGAGGAAGAACCAAACAGTGAGTTGCCATGGTAATGAAAGGCCGATTGCCACACTAGAAGGATATACAAACACACAAACACACTACACCCATGACAACAGTGAATAAACCCATCTATGCACATCTTTTGAAAGAACAAAAAGACACCTGGTTAGGCCAAAAACTCAAATCAAAACCTAATGTTTGGAACAAACAAAAGTAAAACATTTCTTCTTATATCATCACCAATTAAAATTATATGAGACCACTACTGCATGAAAGTAGGAAAAATGATAAACCTGAATTGTTTTTTTAGTTCAAGAAAAAAAGGCAAGGTTTCTGATTAAAAAACTACCACTGCCTATACATATTTCCTCATCCTGTAAGCAGGGGTTTTATAAATAAAAAATAATCAGACAATATGCTTTTGGAGGTCAGTGCATCAGGATCCAATCTGTCCTGACAGGAGCTGAGGAAGACTGCAGGGCGGTAAAACCAAACATAACTTTTTACTGAATTTAGCCTGTAAGATCTCTTTGATCCCAGCATTATAAATTTTGCTGAATACAAATCAAACTAGAAAAATACTCGGAGAGCGCAGACCTCCGCCATCGCCACAGCTCTCATTCATATTGTGATTTTCACCGTAAACATTAGTCCTACCTTTATTTCATCCCAAAATATATGATATCTATTTTAGTTCAGTTGTTATTCATGAAAATCACAGTTTTCATCATGGCGGATCCAGACGATGATCCAGATCATTTCCGAAATATAATCATTTGTTTCTTGTCCCAATCCGGACATTTCCTGAAAATTTCATCAAAATCCGTCCATAACTTTTTGAGTTATGTTGCTAACAAAGAAACAAACAAACTAACTAAAAACAAACAGACACCAGCGATCACATGATCTCTTGGGGGAGGTAATTAAACTTTCAGAAAAGTAGAGAAAAGTTAGGTTGCATTAACACCCCCAATGCACATATTCCCAGTAAGCACTGAGTTACATTGTTAGCATTAAACACGACCATCATTACCTGTTTTCTTGTCCGTGTTTTGCCTGTTCTGAGCTTGATGTATCTGGCTATAAGCTCATTTCGACCTGAAGAAAAAGACAAAGGAAGAATCATACCTATTTTCTTTTCCCACACACATACAAAACATACAAATAAACATTGGACCTGATTAGAATTTTTTTTCTTTCTTTCTCAGAAACAATCACAAGGGGAAATCATATGACACTAACAAACAACTTAGTGCCTGATTTACCGCTATTGCCCCAGCAACCCAGTGACGTGCCGTTTCACACAGTTGCGCTGTAATCACCGTTACCCCTGTTGAGCCCTCCACACACACACATACACACAGAAGATCACACACGGTATGGCAGAATGGCTGAATACACATGACCCAACAATACAGGCATTCATGCAGGCCGACCGTCCCCTGATTAAAGGAACCAGCAGGCCAGCTGTACCCATGCTTACGGGTGTGCACAAATTTGGCACGTACACGCACGCACACACACACAGACACACACACATGCACTTCTAAAATGTTGAATAATTCAACTCATTCAACGGAGAGCACAGCAGACTCAGCATGACCTGGCTAGTATAGATTAGTGAGGAAAAAGGGGGGCAGCCAAAGGAAAAAGAAGCAAAAAATGGCAGATTACATGGAGAAACCTGTGAAAAGTAAAGTTATCTATGACTTTAGGTTTTTATGTTAAAACCCAATGAATGATGGAAACAAAGCCCCCTAAGGTTTGACAAAATTGTAACATTCTTATTTAATCTGACAGAAATACTGCTGAATATTTGATCAGACCATGTAACTTGACTGTTGTTTTAACAAGCACTAGCACATGAAAGTCATGTTTTTCGCTCTGTGGTGTAGATCAGTTTGCTTTTTTCTCACCCGTTTTCTGTTCCAACCAAGTGGAAAACCAAAGTCAGGCCAGCTGGCCAACTGATGGTCAAGATCAGCACAAATCCAAACCTCTACACACTACCCAAATGGCTCATAACAATAGCTCTAACTAACAAGCAGATGGTGTGTGTGCATGCGTATTGGTGAGTGTTTGCTTTTGCACTTGTGTGTGTGTGCGTGCGTGCGTGTGTGCTCTGTGTTCCAGTCCCACTCTCACTGAGATAGGGAGCTTAGGCTGATAAAATCTCCAGCTCCCTATGCAGGTGTTTTCCTTCGAGCAGTCAAAAGCTGTAACTGACTACAGCACACACGCAAGCACACACGTACATGCACAACATGTATATGTATGCATGAGTGCCGGCACACACTCACACACAAACACACTAAAGCAGTGAGTCTTGGCTGTGGAGGCTGACATCTGACTCCAGAGGGGCCAGCTGGTCTTTCTAGAAGGCTTAACGGTGAATTATCATCCTTCACTAACCCTGCAGCACACATCCCTCACTCTGGCCCTCCCTCTTCCTCAGAAACTCTGCAGCACACACAAAAAAAACTTCCTTCCCTTCCCTCCCCCTTCCCGCTCCGTCCACCCATCCATCCTCTGTTCTGGCTGTTCCCCTTCTCCCCTCCTCTGTTCCTCCCATAGTGAATGGGCTTCCCTTCTGCTCCCTCCCTCTTATATCTCTCTATCTTTCTCTCTCTACTCGCCCAGTGAAAGACTTCAAGGCCAAAGTCAGATGCTCATTAACCATGACGAACAGAAGCCCTCTCCCTCCAATCCATTTCCAGGCTGAGGCCACTGTGTGCAGGCAAGTTATAAAAAAGATGGTGCAATCCAAAGACCAAAAATTTACTGTTTAAATCTGAAAATTGAGAGTAATCAGTGAAAAATTAAAAACCAAAGCGTTGCTTGAAAGCAAAACAAATCAAGTTTTTGATATTGTAAAAGTAAAAAAAACACAAAAAAATGATTTTAATAGAGTTTCTACAAATGATGAATCCATAAGTGATGCAAAGCATTTTAAAGAAGAACCTCCATTAATACAAAGATTCTTAAACCAACTCATTAAACAACCCTGATGCACCACAAAAATTAGAATGGCTGCACAATCTGTTAAAATCTGCAGCTTTTCATATTTTTTGGACAACTTAAAAATAAATTATTTCTGAGTCTTTAACAAATTTCAGCATTTCATTGGTTGACAGACAGATTAAGCATACTTACTGAGCTAAAGACAGTTGCTCAGTTGCCAAACTATCTTGGACTACAAGAGTGAAATACCCTGCTTTTGCAGTGCTGTATACCCATATCAGTACAGTGCATCACAGTCAGGTTAACTTAGTAAGATTACACTCTCTATTTGTGCTGTTCATATTAAAATCCCAGTTCGGCATTCTGCGGAGAAACTCCCTTAGTTTACACAGACACTTTTTTTCTGAGGTTTCCCGAGTCAGTAAAACCATAAATCAGGTAATAACTGATAGATTTATTGTTGCTCCTTTTTAACTTTCTATTCCTTAACTCACTGTTGAGACATTTAAAGGCAGAAAATTTAAAAAATCCTCATGTCAAATTTAGGAAGCGAGACAAGGCTGTGGCAGCTTAATATGCAGGAACACTTAATTAACTACATATTAAAACAAGAACTCATCACAGGCATCTTGTGCAAATATATCTGCCGTTTTACAGCTGAATTTCTGCCTTTAGGTAACCTAAATTAGGTGTGAAGAAATTCTGTGTGAAAGGCAAATATCCCAGTCAGTCAGTCAAGACTTTCCCATTTCACAAGACCAGTCTTTTTGTATACAGTCTACATTTCTCAACAGAGCTGGTTGCAGAGAGGGTATGGGTGTGACATATAATATTCAATATTGTTTTAGCTGGTTCTTTCTAGTCTTACCAGCATAAAAACAGCACATATAAAGGTGATCTCCTCTGCTTGTTCTGTGAACTCATAACTGTGACTGAAATAATGCTCCAGTGTGTAAAAACAAGACTGTTGGATGATTCTCTGTTTTTTAAGTGATGCGTGTTTGTAACAGAAACTGTGCAACAATGACTCACGAGACACAAATAAAACTGTATAATTCAAATAAAGTGTGAATTCACTTTACACTTCTTAAGTCCTTCATTTTAAACATGTAGATTTCCTTCGACCCTGAAAGGGATAAGCAGTATAGAAAATGAATGAATGAATTATCCTTCTTAGTGCAGTGTCAGTTCCTTTAAATGGGGTGATGTACCAGATTGACTTATCTCATCATGATGTGAGCCATGGGTTGGCCCAAAAAAAGACTTAAACAATGCCAAACTGCACCACGTAGAGAACGTGTTAGGAGTTAAGCCAATGTTCTCTGCTTTTTGTTTAGTCTGACCTCTTCACAGAACTTTATAGCAATATTGAACTGGACTAAACTGAAGATAATGAAGCAGTATGGTAGGCTAGATCTCTGTTAGAGCACAGACCATTTAAATTTTCATTTACAGTATGGGGTACGTCTCACTTATACATACAATCTGAACTCGTTCCTCATTCGCAGCTAAATGGACATTTAAGAGACAGTGCCTATTAACCAGTTTTATCTTTTTATACATACATAATGTTTCTGTGTTGAAAACAAATATTATTCTGTACAAATGCAGAGCAGCAGGTGCCAAAGCACTAGTCATCTTAAATCCTTCCTCTTTTGTAAGCCCATTTACTAATTTGTCTATGCAACACTCACAGAAAATTAAGCTTAATTTAACATCTTTTTTTCTATTCCTACCCTTAGACAGAGCTGGCTTATTAGACTACCAGTTGCTTCACATTTTAGTTCACAGCCTGTCAGACTTAACATCTTTTTTTTCAGTAGTACTCACCTAACTCTCATTTGTCCTTTAATAAACTCTCTATTAATGACATGAAGGTGTGGTATGAAAAGTGAAGAATATACTGGCAGACAGGAAAGTAATCTCAAGGTTATGTGCATGCAGAACTTTCTTGTTAACGACTGTAGAATAATGAAACAGAATGCACAAGTTAAATGTAAAACTGCCTTTATCTGAATCATTAGCCTGACATCTTTTTTTAATATGATGCAATTTCAAATTCTGCGTTGCACAGATGTTCCTGTGACAATTTAAACCTCCCTATCTTGCCAAACACTGCATATCCTTTCTAACCCCCTTGCCTCAGAAAACAGACCCTATCTAACTCATTCAGGTCACAGTGATAAATGTGTCAACAGTTTAGACACAAAGTCAACAGGGTACACAAACAGTGCTGAGCATGTCACCCATGTAGACAACAGAATGAGACTGATAGATTAGTGACTGATCAGTGTCTCTTGGGAGCATTAACAGTACCAGCATCACCAACTCTTGCAGGGCAGGATTTCAGTCTCTGAAGCTCTTAATGATTTGATTATATTTTTTCATATTTCATTCAAAACAGCTTCTCTTTAATGTACCATGACAACTTTTGAGGAATGCTTCAGAGGTCGGCCCTTCTTGGAAGAAATGACTGAGAAATCACAATGGCACAAAGCTTTGATGACAACTGACTTCAAATTAAGGTTATATAACAAAGACATCTTCTTGTCTGTTTGAACAAAGGGAAACTGTTTACAAGCTGCATGTCGCTTGATGCTTTGTTTAATTGTTTCCTTCTTTACAAGGTTTTGTTACAGTTGGTACACATCATGACTTAAAATAGTTTGGTAATTGTTTATGTTGAAATTAATTCATCTCTGAGGGTTTTTTCTAGGAATATTGGTAAGTTAACTGAGAGTAAATAGAAAAACGGTAAATGAGCTTATATACCTTTTTGTAGTCTTTTTGGGAAATACAATATGCACTTTATATTCTTGTGCAATACGAGGACCAGAACTCCAAGGGAGCTTGCACTTTGCACTTTAGCACTGCAGCACTTTAGAATTCATTGTATATAATTCCCATGGTCCCGAATTTCACAACCTTTTTTTCTTTTGGACTGAATGACGACTTAGTCTGTATGATCTTTTTATATGCTCTGTGTGTTTTAATTCCTATTATGTATGTCTGTTTCTTGTTTCTATGTGTGCATGAGATGAACTAGTGCACTTCCTGCCACTTAGTTGATCAACAACCTTTGAAGCTTTGAATCCTGTTGTCCACTTACTTTTGGACATTTATTGTCCATTTGGATACATGACTGGTATGTCATTAAAAATGGTATACACCATAGACCGCGGAACGTGTTTGAACAAGGGGGGGCCACAATCGCAAGGGGGGGTCACCGAAATTTTCGGTCAGACATGATAAGCACCGAGGCTATAGACTACATACACGGACACACACGTAATGCCATCATCTACCAGGCTATTGTTAGCTGTTGTTAGCACGCTGTGTCTGCGTTGTTGTATGAAGAATGTGATTATCACTATGGCAGCATTTTTGTAAATATAAATCTAACAATACTATGTATACATCTGATCTAGAGCGACACACCCCAGTCAGAAGTGCAAATAAATGGATTATTACAGGAGCTAAATAACTGTTCACACTGGGGGTATCCATCTTCGATTGACACCTCGGGGTGGCGAGGTTTCACCGAGTTCCCAGGAGGAAATTCAGTCTTCGGGGGACGTTTCAGTTTTAGTTTCCCACTCGGAGCTCAAAATTCCTACTTCTGACTACAACTTGAACGCACCGGAGACGTGAAGCCAAATGTGTTTGTTTGTTGTGGTGAATGGCTGCAGCATGGATCTTTGTCGGAACTCTACATTGCTTTACAAGTTCTTTTTCAACAACTTACAGGATGCAAAGCCACGAGGTAATGTATCTCTTTCTAGTTACGTAGTGGTAGTTTTTGATGTGTGACGACAAGCAATGCGGGGAAAAGTTATTATCGTAGTTGTAGACGGCTATATATGGCTACTTACAGCCCGGCGCTCTCAGACGTGTAATATAAATAATAAAATAATATAAATTTGCTCTAGTTTTAATTGTCTTGTTCCTGAAGTTGAGTATCCAGGCCAGTCCAGCCCTGTACGACCCGACCAGGAGGCTAAAGAATAGCATTTATAGATAATCTATTTGGATGCTATAAAACTCATCGATAAGTTACCCGGGCCATGGCCCGCCTGGCCCCCCCGCTTCCGCGGTCTATGGTATACACAGTAACCAAAATGTAATGCCATTAAATTCTAATTTCTTATATATTTAAAAACACTACAGAGCTCTGCATTCACAGTAAAAGAGAAAAAAAATAAGTGAAAGAGAAGGAGAGAGGTGCGGCTCGTGGCAGCCAGAGGACCATCTGTTTATCACCCTATTAGTACACATGTAGACACACACACAATGACACACACAATACATTTAGTCTCTCTGTCAAGTTCATTGTCAGCACTCATATTTGATTCATCATGCACAACAAATCTTTGCCCTCTCTTAAACAGCTCATCATTCTTTTCCTGTTTCTCAAACACTTAAAACCCTACAAGACGGCGGTCACACGCTGCTGTCTAATTCTCCCAGGGTGGCACAAACCATCACACCTCAGCAACTCAGATGTGTCTGCAACACTGTGCAAAGATTACCCTTGATACACAACACAATGAAAATGTTGCACAAACAAGTGTTTTCTTTGCATTATCTTTTTTCCAATACTTACAGTTGTGCCCAAAAGTTTACACCCCCCAGCAGAATTTTTTCAGAAAATATGAATGATAACACAAAAACCTTTCTGTCACTCATGGTTAGTGGTTGGGTGAAGACATTTATTGAAAAAATAATAAGCTTACTCTTTTTAAATCATAATGACAACAGAAACTTCAAAAATTACCCTGTTCAAAAGTTTACACCCCCAGTTTTTAATACCGTGTATTTCCCCCTTTAACATCTATAACAGCTTGAAGTCTTTTGTGGTAGTTGTGGATGAGGGTCTTTATTTTCTCAGATGGTAAAACTGCCCATTCCTCTTCTCAAAAAGCCTCCAGCTCCTGTAAATTCTTTGGTTGTTTTGCATTAGCTGCACGTTTGAGATCTCCCAACAGTGGCTCGATGATATTGAGGTCAGGAGACTGAGATGGCCACTTTAAAACCTTCACTTTGTTCTGCTGTAGCCAATGGCAGGTTGATTTGGCCTTGTGTTTTGGATCATTGTCATGTTGGAACGTCCAAGAACGTCCCATGCGCAGCTTCTGGGCAGATGAGTGTAAATTTTCCACCAGTATTTTCTGATAACATGCTGCATTCATCCATCCATCAATTTTGACCAATTTTCCTGTGCCTTTGTAGCTCACGCATCCCCAAAACATCAGTGATCCTCCTCCGTGTTTCACAGCAGGAATGGTGTACCTTTCATCATGGGCCTTGTTGACTCCTCTCCCAATGTAATGTTTATGGTTGTGGCCAAAAAGTTCAATTTTGGTCTCATCACTCCAAATGACTTTGTTCCAGAAGTTTTGAGGCTTGTCTCTGTGCTGTTTGGATTGTACACGGGATATTTTGTGGCATTTGCGTAGAAATGGCTTTCTTCTGGCGACCCGACCATGCAGCCCATGTTCCTTCAAGTGTCTCCTTATTGTGGATCTTGAAACATCCACCCCAATTTTTTCAGAGAGTCCTGTATTTCAGCAGAAGTTATTTGAGGGTTTTTCTTTGCATCTTGAACAATTGTCCTTGCAGTTGGAGCTGAAATTTTTGTTAGTCTGCCTGACCGTGGTTTGATTTGAACAGAATCCCTCTCTCTCCCCTTCTTCATTAGAGTTTTAACAGTGCTTCTTGGCATCCTCAATTCCTTGGATATCTTTTTAAATCCTATTCCTGTTTTAAACAGTTGAAATATCTTTTCTCGCAGATCCTTTGACAATTCTTTTGCTTTACCTATGACGCAGAAACCTGAAATTTCATCGCAGTGAAAGATGCACGTGTCTGTCAGGAGCTCAGAAACTCACTGAGCTTTTATACACACACACAGATTACAAGCTAATAGATCACAGAGAGGATGGTTACCTTTAGTAGACATTCAAACCCATTTGTGTCAAATTTTGTGCATGTTATCAGGCCAAAACTGCCAGGGGGTGTAAACTTTTGAACAGGGTCATTTTTGAAGTTTCTGTTGTCATTATGATTTAAAAAGAATAAACTTATAATTTTTTCAATAAATGTCTTCACCCAACCACTAACCATGAGTGACAGAAAGCTTTTTGTGTTATCATTCATATTTTCTGAGAACAGGCCAAAAAATCAAAATTCTGCTGGGGGGTGTAAACTTTTGGGCACAACTGTAGCTCTGTTCAGAATCAGAAACAGAATCAGCCTATTTAATACAAGGAATTTGACAACTATTTACTTTGGCAAGGTTTGTCTAACCCAGATGGTTTTCAGCAACAGGCACACCACTTTCATTATGTCTTTGAATATTTATTAAATCTAAATAATTCCTTAATGACTTATTATTTGTGTCATTTTAGTGCTCCATCAAAGAAACATGAAAAAGCAGCGTATTAATACCATCAGTCATGTCCACACATACACTGGCCCTGCAATCCCTGGATCACCAATCTCACTATCTCTGGTGCTGGAAATAGTTGAGAGATCACTTCATCACCTCCAATTAAGCAGCTAGGGGTATTGATGATTCAGTAATACCGCTTTCCCACTAAAGTTAGCGGGTCAACAGGTTTTTTTTCAACGCGAGTTAACCCATTAACAATTGGCAAGTGGCTCTTTTCCTATTGCCAGCAGACCTAGGTCAAACCGGCAGTAGACAAGCTGCATGGCTGTTTTTTCCACTGGCATATCAAGCAGATGTCATCATGTTGATGACATCATCAACGCAATGAAGCACATCCATGTAAACAATGGAAAGGAGAATGGAGGCCGTGGACATGTTTTTTTTGTACTCTATAATTTTGTCCCTCTTTAAAAATGTACAAACTTGGTGCTGATGATACAAAGGTGGTAACGTAACATAACATAAGTTACAGACGGAGGGGACGGGTATGGTATTAAAATTGCATGATGAGTCGACCCAGGCCGAAATGCAGGTGAAACCCTTTCAAACTGCCGACAGGAGCGGAGTTTAAACAAGTTTTTTGCCCAGTCTGTAAGGGGTTTAATTGATGACCTTTTGAAATGTTTTTGGACAAAGATTACCCCCCCCCCCCCCCAAACAGACAAACACAGCCCCTGACAAAAGTTCATGTATAAGGCCATTTTCTTCCCTTATTACTTACCATACATTTTTCCTTCATCAGACAAGATAATCTTCCTTCTTCCACATGGTGGGTAGATGGCCAAGGCTTCTTGGAAACTCTGCTCGATGTCTGGGCTCCAGACTCCTTCAGGGTCCCCGTCCATGGTCTTGTCCCCTCCTGAGTCACTTAGTCTGTCCATATCCTCCCCCGCACTTTCACTCCCACTCCAGCTACTACGATCCATCTCCACAGCTAACTTAAACCAGCTAATTTAAATTAAGCTCTGCTGCTAAAACCTAATATCTAATAAGGTAATGAGATATGGGACTATTTGTTCACTCAAGCTACAACAAACTAATGGCATTTATCGAGTCTCCAGAGGGTATGGTCAGTTGTGGGAAACAACACATGAAAGGCTGATGATAACTCTTTCTATGGAGAGAAAATTTAAAATCCCAACCACAAAAAAAAAAAAAAAATGGAGACCAGTAGGCCGGAGACAACCCAGCCAGGCAGTGCGAAATCCAACTTCAGACAACAGGAGTCCTAAAATGAGAAAACAAAAGAGAGGCTTGAATATAATGTTGCTGAATCATCTTCACATTGGGCATGTTTGCAGGAAACTGCCTACTAGTCACATGTTACTACAAAAGGCTGAATAATTTTTTTCTTAAACACAAAAATCATTGAAGAATTCCACTGTAAGAAAGTTAGACCTTAAATTTGAACCCCTGGTTTTATTTATTTCAGAACTGAAGCTCAAGCCAAACACTGACAATCAATGACGGATATCGCAAAATATAACATTTTTTGATTTGTTTTTTTTTAAAGGTGTTATTATGTGCAGAGCTGATCACTACAATCCACAAATGTTTCTTTGGTTTGTTTGTTTTTTCCAGAAATCAAGATCAACATAATGGAAAAGACCTACTTTCTTTACATTCACATTGTTGACAAGACTGAACTGTTTTCTTCAATAAATTCTAGAAAATCTTATGTTCTGATCAAACAAACTGTAAACCTGTAAACCCAGCTTCCAAGCAAAAAATATTGCCTCTTTTCAAGTGAGAAATTGCCTACTTTGTAAAATCTTTTTAGTAGCCTGGCAGTAAACCCACATGTACACAATTTTAAGTGGAGCAAGTAAAGAAGGGACAGCCCAGAGGCCACTACTACACACAGCTACTGGAAGATTCAGAAAAACAAAACTGACGCTGCTTGTCAGCTGCCTACAATTCCTCTAAAATCCCCCACGGTTAACAGCAATGTTGGGCAAGTACACACTACTCTCATACACCAACATATGAGCGCGTGCACACACATACATACACGCACACAATTACAGTGCCAGCTCCTTCACACACACAATTACAGTGCCAGCTCCTTGGGCGAACACATGTCATTTTGTCTGGTCTTCTACTGCTCACACTTCCCAGGCTCTTTCCCCTGCCACAGCATGCCAAAGCCTGTGGTGTGAAGTGTATGTCAGTGTGTGTGTATACTTTGTGGGTCTGTGTGTGTCTAAATTTAACACAATTACATTTGACAGCGAACAAAAACAATGCAACACAAATAAGTACAGCAGGCAACATTTATGACAAATTTAACCCTACCTACACACATTAGACCAGCTGAATGGTTTTTAACACCTGAGGGCAGAAAACATCCTTTGGCTGAGACTCCTATCCATGTGTAATGACTGATTTTACAAGAGTTTGTCCTCTGGTTTTCTCCTCATGCATGTCACATTAACTTCCATTTCCACCCCAACTTCCTGTAATCCTGTCACACTCAGTCCAACAGCTTTCCATTCAAGCCAATATTTAATAGTTTTTTTGGCTTTAATGGTGATCAACAGAGGCAAGATTTGTTTGATCATATTAAAAGAAGGTGAGAGATATTTTAAACATATTAATAAATGACATGCTAAATAAGCACTGCAACAATTTTTCATTCTCTATCATCTGTTATAACTTTGTCATCTTAAGCATTCCACATTATAATGAAATGTACATACATGTATTATCTTTATTTGGCTTTGGTGCTTTTTGAAAAAACAATATCATGCCAAAATATCACAGCATTTAACACGGTCAACATTGATAGGCTTTTTATAAGGTAGGCCTATTTCTTTTTTGTCTTAATGCATTTCATGCCAAATATTCAAATAGCCATGGTCATATAGAGCTTCAGACAGCATTTCAGTCCTTACAAACGACACGACGAAATCTAAAGCTAGATTTAAATGCTCAAAAAACAAAGTTCATGGTCTTCTCAAGAGGTAACTTGCAACAGGTGAATAATTTTAAAGCGATATTCCGGGATGGAACAAGTTGGGTCCTATCACAAGGTTTAGGGCAGAAATTACCCCTACAGCGGTGTTTCTGTGTTGCAGAAGCCCAGGGTGCCCGGACCAAACCCCTCTCCCTGCTCGTCTGCCGGTTTCCTCTGCATTCAGACGGGGCCATATTTTACTTGACCAAAAACACACATAAACGGACTCCCAGCGAAAAAATCTGATATCGACAGGCTCTGCCTCCGGAGGCAGAGCCTGCAGCGGAGGCCGTTTCACGGCGCTATGAGAACTAGAGCCTTATTTAGCGGTGTTTTTGTGTGAAAGCAACGCGCTGAAAATTCTCTAAATAGAGCGTGAATGCAGACCGATATCAGATTTTTTTGTTGGGAGTCCGTTTATGTGTGTTTTTGGTCAAGTAAAATATGGCCCCGTCTGAGTGCAGAGGAAACCGGCAGACGAGCAGGGAGAGGGGTTTGGTCCTGGCGCCCTGGGCTTCTGCAACACAGAAACACCGCTGAAGGGGTAATTTCTGCCCTAAACCTTGAGATAGGACCCAACTTGTTCCATCCCGGAATATCGCTTTAAGGTTTTTACGTCTGAAGGAAACTGTATTGAAAATGTGACCTCCTACAAGTACTTGGGTATTTGGATTAGAGCTGCAACTATCGAGTATTTTTGGAATCGAGTACTCTGTCAATTATTTCTTCGAGTACTCCAGTACTCTAACAAAATATACTATTTTGTTTTTAAACAAATAAATCAATTGTATACAATGCAACATGTTAGGGCTTTCAAAAATGAGCAACCAAATGCGGTTTATTCCTCAGAAAAGGGTTTTTATTTTAACAACTTTCAAAGTTTAAACCAGTACTGGCTTAAAACAAAGCCAATACAATACTGATTTACAAAGTAGTAATATAATTCTGCAATTATATTTGTGAAGTGTGTTCTGGAGGGCATTGTGAAGTTTGGATTGAAATCCTTGATCATGTTCTTAAATCCTGTGTCCTCCACCATGGAAAGAGGACGCATGTCTGTGATGAGCATATTTAAAATGCTGTAATAGTAACAGTTGGAGCCCTAACAACGTGCTATCATGCTAAGCTACGTGCTAGGTTAACTGTTTGACATCAGACACACTGCACTGTGTTTTCTTTTCGTCTCTTCTTGTAGTGACCACACACTCGGGACACTCTCTGCCATTTCTTATGTGGACTCTCTCCTTTCTGTTCCTCTCTTTTCTCTTCCTTCATGATTTTACAAGCCACCCAGCAGTGGAGGTAGCAGGCGAGGTGTGCCACAGAAATGACCGTCCGTGTCAAACACCGTGCACTGTATAGTAGTCCAGATATATATTTATCTGTATAATTATATATTAAACAAGGCTTCGAGGCACACAATTTAATTTGAGGATATTTTGTAATCGAGTGCTCGCGAATATTCGAGGAATCGTTTCAGCTCTAATTTGGATAGACAGCAAACTCTCATTTAATGCTCATATCACAAACCTAGTAAAAAAGCTTAAAATGAAGATTGGCTTTTATTTTAGAAATAAATCCTGTTTTACTTTTAATGCCAAGAAAAAAACTTGTGGAGGCTACATTTTTGTCTGTGATTGATTATGGTGATATTCTGTATATGCATGCCTCTGCTTCCACACTGCGGACCCTTGATTCAGTGTATCATGCATCTCTTCGCTTCATAACCAATGCAAAATCTCTCACCCATCACTGTATTCTTTATGATTTGGTTGGTTGGACTTCCCTAGCAACTCACAGGCAACAACACTGGTTGATTTTTATTTATAAAGCAAATCTGGGAAAACTTCCATCTTACCTCTGTTCCTTTTCTTTATAGCAGCTCTACTGGGTACCAGCTACGATCCTCTAACTTTCTGCTCTTCTCTGTACCCAGAGTTTTTACAGACCTGGGGAAAACTGCTTTTTCTTTCATGCACCTTGGTCGTGGAATAATCTTTAAAAGAGCTAAAACTGGATTCAATGATATCTCTTAACGAATTTAAGAGCATCATTAAGAATGTGGTGACAGAGGCATGTGGTTGTTTTTCTTGAAAGTCAAATGTGTATATGCTTATTTATTTTGAACCTGTTGATTGTGTTGTGTCATATTCTATGTACCGTGAGTCTGTACGGCTGCTATTTTGGCCAGGTCTCTCTTGCAAAAGAGATTTGCTAATCTCAATGGGACTTCCTGGTTAAATAAAAAAAATATAGTTTTGAAACTGGTTTAGGTACGGTAACATATCATATTACATGTAGTTATGCCAATTATTTGTTTTGATTTTTTTGCTATTAGGCTAGAAACTGCACAGTACAGATCTGGTGCCTGTTCCATTGACACATCTGGTCCATGTATTTGAAGAACATCATAATCTTGTGTAAAAAATCCTTGAGTTTGGTCTTAGTGTGTAAATCACTGTTTCAGCTGAATGTGTGCACTATATTTTGACCACTTCACAGCTAACAGACCCTGTATGCTTAGTATTTGGCTTAGTAATATATTATTCTGGCATTAAGCTCTTGCCCTTCAACCAATTTCAGTAATGATTTGAATTCACCAGAAAACTGGACATGCTTAACTGGATATTTATTCATGTTCTCTTGTCATTTAAAGCACATCTAACTTTATTTCATGTAAACGGACACTGGTTGCACTGGATGTTTTTATGTTACTTAACCTGCAATACACAGTACAAAACACGTCTCTTAAGCTGCATAAAAACTTTACTCCTTTGTACAACACTGATGTCCTTTTTTACTGCTATGTTTGCGGGATCTAAATTTTCCTATACTTTCTTTAATTCTTTTATCTCCGGAATGTTTCTTCACCCTGAGATGCTGTAGCACTTGAATTAATCCCTCTGGGGATCAATTAATGATTACCTTGTCTTAAGTGACTATCCTAAAATATAATCTTGAAGGCAAATTTCTACCATCTTACTCCACTGCCACATTTTTGATACAGCCAGGAACAACCAACCCAAAACTATACCCTTGCTAGTAGAGCCTTATGGCATTTTTCAGTTGGAATTACATTAGCGAAGATAAACATGGAAGGGGAAAGAGAGGGCATATGATTTAACTGCAGTTCAGGTTCTTACACTGATGATTGGGATTCATGGTTTGGGATGTGTTAACTCTTTCACTTATGCTGTATGTTACATGTTGTGGTTTTACATTGGCTTCCTGTTTTCATTACTTAGGTGTTAACGTGAAACTAAACCAAACAGGAGATTTGCAATTGAGAAAGGGTCCCCTGCTGTGCTCAAGCATTTCTTGGTCTTGCACTGAAAGAAGTGTGCCTCTGAATACACATGCGTAAGCATATAATCAATGTAAACTTTCCCTCAACAATCATTTTTAGCATCAGCCATGTGTTAGAGGGTGGCATCTGAGCAAATTAAAAGGAACAAAGCTCAGAATTTGGTTAAATTGCAGACAAGCTGAAGTGCTTTGTCCCTGTGCCGACTTTAAGACCACGCTTTTTGTAAGTGTGCTGTACTGGAACTTGAAAGGTCGGTGTGCCTGAGCTTTGTTTACAATAGTGTAAGTGCAGACAGGTGGGAGACTGGGGAGGAAAGACACCAAGTTGGAAATCGGAAAACTGTCTTCAAAGCCCAGACACACCTGGGTGCTGTTGGCTGAGCAGGTTGCTGGCACAGTACTCCTTGGCTGGGAGGGTTATAGGTCCAAGCCTAGGCCCCTTGCAGCCTATATTCTTATACACTCTCTTGTATTTTAACTCTGTAAACGGTCTAACTCCTTCATCAAATAAAAACAGAAAAACACAAAAATTAGCACAAAAAAAAAAAGCTTGAAAACGTTGATGAGAAATGTGTAAAACTCAGTGGGCAAACAAAGCATTTGTCTCTAATAAAAGTCCTTCTTACAGTTTTTTAATGGAATCAAGAAACAGTAATTTATGTTAAAATACATTTTCTGATAAGTGTTATTTATAAAGCAGTCTTTTCATCATGGTTAGACCCAGTGACAAAGGGGGTAGAATCAAATTAATGTACGTCTGCCGCCAACCCGCAGCAAGAGGTTGCACACAAAAAAGACACACACAAAATCTCCCTAATTTCTACAACTTGTTACAAATAAATTTTATGATATTACACTAAAAATATCGAGTCAGTATTGGGCCATAAATATTCTGAAATATGAGTGTGTCCAGATTTTGCAACAGCCAGAATTTTTGAAAATATTTGGAAAAAAATTGATGGCATCAGGCAATGATTCTGTTGGTGCAGAATAACCACCCTACAATTACATTTTTTGGCCATATATTTTTTATGTATTTATATATTAGTGTTATTTACAGGACAGATTCCAAAAGTCCTTCCCCACCCGCCCACCCCCCTCACATAGCAACAAGAAGTTAAACAGAAAAACATAATACATATAAAGTAATAAATAAATAAATAAATAAATAAATACACATCTACATGAACTTCTGCATGCACATTATACACATGCAGGTAAATCAAATTTCATTTCCAAACTTTTCACAATTTCAAAATTCATCATCTCAAAAAAAGTGCAGTCTGCTTCATCCTTTGTGTTCAAGACAGCGAGAAAATTGTCCCACATCTCTTTAAATGCCTTTGGGTTCTTCAAATTATAGATTATTTTCCCCAATGGAATTTAAGATTAAAACTCATTCAGCCAAATATTTAAGTGTGGTGGTGTAACACTTATCCATTTAAAGGCAAGGCACTTAACTGCAGCTATCAAGGCCATTTTAACAAATATAATATACTCAGAAGGAAGTATGGAATCATCTCCCAGTAACGCTAACCTTGGATTTAAAACAAACTGAGAATCAATCACTTTTTCAATAGTGTCTTTGACAGTTTTCCAAAACTCGTTCTGATAGGAGCATGACCAAAACATGTGAACAAGAGAGCCAGTCTCTATTTTGCATCTGGGGCACAAAACCGAAAGATAGGGGTGCATTTTCTTTAGACGTTGTGGTGCATAATATACTTGATGAATCAAATTAGATTGTTGCAGTCTATGACGACTGTTACACAAAAATATCTGCCTCTTTCGACAGATTGCTTTCCACTGTTCATCTTTAATTTTAGCCCCATAATCTTGCTTCCATTGAAGGTTTGGCTACTACTGGACCACAATGAGAACATTTCAAATATATTTGTACATAAATAAAACAAATTTCTTTACATCTTTACCAACTATATTGGTGTCCACTTCCAAAGGGTATAAAGGCTTTAATTTACGGCCTTGTTGAACTCTATTATAGTCTCTGATCTGTAGATATTTTTTTTAAAAATTCCAGGAATCCAAGTAAAATTTTGATCTTACTAGTTCAAAAGATAGTAACGTCCCATTATCAAATAAAGTCACCAAATGCCTGAATACCTGTAACGTACCATAAGCAGCTGCAGGATTTGCTCCGTATTGCTGTGCAGCAGCAGGAGGCGGATGACCAGCGCCTGTGGTCTGCCGTGTTCAGCTGGATGAGGTTGCAGAGTTCAGTGTCACCTTTCAATTTCAAAAAGCATGTCCACTTTCAGGATCCTAAGAATCCATTCCTGTAGAAAGTTTATGCCATCACCATATTTAACTTCTTCGGGAAAGCCCACCAAGCGTAGGTTATTATGCCTGGCTCTAGTTTTCATGTTGTTAAGTTTTCCTCTGAGTTCTTCAAATGCAGCATTTGTCTCTTCTTGTGATCGGTAATGTCTGCACCTCGATCCACCACAGTCGTTTCACAGTTCATCTGTTTAGCCGAGAGCTCCACCAGCTTTATAATGATAGCAGATTGTTCACTATGCATTTTTCCCACTACTGTACCTTATTTGTTTGACTCAAGTGGTCACAAACCATGTCATGAATCTTGGAGGAGCCCTTCTCCATTCCCGAAAGAAACCAGGCAGGTGAAGTGTCCTTGCCGGCCCATGGTTGTGTGGTGTTCCCGCCGAGATGCCGTCATCTCAAGCTCTTTCTGGTTCTCATTCCAAAGTAGTGAAATGACTAAAAATATAATACGAGTCCAAGAACAGCTGTGAGATGACTTATCTCAAAAGTTTCAGAAGTATACTGTCCATTGGAGGGATTTATTCTCTGAATGGAGCAGGGCGAGTCGCGAGGAGTCTCCTTCCTACTACGCCATCTTACTAGTAACTAGTAACAGTAGATCTATCTATCCTATCTAGAATTGTTCTTAGATTTCTTTTGGTTTCAGGATTGACACATTTTACTTTCAAAAGCTGTATGATACCTAACCATACTGTATGACACGTCAATTACAACACTTTGAGTTTAAGTTTTTATGTACTCTTCATCTATCATTAATGTGTCAATAAACTAGTGCTGTCAGTAGATTAAAAATTGAGCGATTAATTAATTATGACCTGTAATTAATTAATGTAAGTAATCTATTTTTTGTCTCACTTTTAAAAAAGTGATTAAAATAGTCTCAGCTTCAGGTATTTTTATTGAAATTCATTGGATTATTGTGGCAGATCTAAAGATTGTTCTCAACCCCCCAAAAACTGAAGCACAAGAAGCCCAATGCATAAAAACTGTCCAGCTCTAATGGCCCAATCAGGGGACAGAGACGGAGCTGTGGATGTGATGACAACAAGAAGTGACTGCAGGTTTAAAAACAACAGCGGCGCGTAAAAGTGATCTCCGTGGATGCACTAAGTCTACAGTTTTATCAGAAATCGACTCGATTTCTCTTTAAAAAAGGAGCAAAGAACATCACTTCAAGCTTTCTAATGGGAAATCCTGATTTTGCTCTTCTCCCGACCGGAGATCGCTGCTGGGACATTTAAAGAGATGTGGAAATGCTGTGCTAACAACGCTGTGCAGTGTTTTGAGTACCCTGCGATATGAAATAGGCTGTCCTCAAAGGTTTACTGGGAGAACTTGGTGGGTTTTGTCTTTGACGAGATTCATATGACATGTGGCAGATGGTGTGTGGTGTAATTTAATGTACGACAGGACAATGGTCTAAGGACTGAAGTACTCGAAGTTTGAGCTAACGGTTAACAACAGGGTCAAGCTGCTACGTCATACTGTGGCTTGACATGATTGGTCTGTGAAGAGTGTGAAGCGTGTGACAAGCGGAACGATCGTCCAATCACCTGCTGCCCTGGTATTTTAAGGCGTTACCCTCTGAAAATACCAAAACAGTGAGATCAGATTAAAAATTAGATTAAGGAGATTAAAAAACATAGCACGCTCATTATGACTGTAATTAATTAATCTCAATTAACAACACCATTTGTCAGCCCTACATTAAACATACTGTTCTAACAGTTTTTATGTTGTTATTACACATCACATCTTTTCCTTATATCGTGCATTCCAGAAGAGAGTTCATTAAGGAGCTTTAGAAACTCATTTATGTAAATACAACTAGAATTAATGCACACACAACTACAGTAACTGTAATTTGTTGCTGCTTAACAATGAGAGTAAAGAGTTCTAAACAAGCAGGAATAGGGATGGGAATTGATAAGATTTTATCGATACCAATGCTGTTAACGGTCCTGCTAATCGATCCAATTCTTTAACGATTCCCTTATCGATTCCTGCAGATTTTGCGTGTGGGCAGATGTTGGCCTGTAGATTTTCGGTGTCAACAATGTCAAACACACGTCACAGCATAGATAACTACTTCTGCATGTTGCTGGTGTTTCCACTCACTTAAGGTTGTGCAGTAGGCGCTTTTAGTAAAAAAACTGAGCCACAACTCTGACACTTCTAAACCCTGTCGGTTGAAGGAATTGATAAGGGGATTGATAAGCAAAAATAATAATGATATCGATTCTTTGATGGGGCCGTTAACGATTCTCAACTGGAATTGGTTTTCGATTCCCATCCCTAAGCAGGAAAGAGGTGGAACCAAAGTGGAGCTCAGAAAACAAGCGCAGAAAAGGGCCCCAACAGCAGATGGATTCAAGAGAGAGAAATTAGTCACCAAATAAAACTGATCAAATTCTCTGCACCCTTGAAGCCCTCCCTTTCATGTATCCCTCTGTCACCAGGCAGGCCCGAGCTACTTCAGTCAGGACAGCCGGCTTCATGGTGTCAGTGCCAGCCCTTGGGAGAACACACACAGGGCTCCCAGCCACAGTCCTGCAGCTGCCTTTGACTCTGTGCTGCATTTATTCCTCTTCCATTTCTTTCTTTCAGTTCTTTATAATTTATTTACATGATCAATGTTGGGCAAGTGCCTTCAAAAATGTAATGCAGTATTTATTACTTGTTACTGTCATTTCAGAGTAATTAGTTACATTATAATATCACTGTATATTTGAAAATCTAAGGCATTACACTATTACCACATTACTTTTAAGTTACTCTCGTCAAAATAACAGGAAATATGGATTTGTCATTCTAAATGTAGCTAACGGCTAATAACGGTCAAAAAGCTCATTACACATCCAGTGGAAGGTGATGTGATGGCCATCTGACTGAGTTCAGCTTAAGGCCAAAAACAGTAGAATACAGTATAATAGACACATTATGGCACAACACAAGAAGCAATCATAGCAAAAACAGACAAAAGGTAAAATTCTGGTTTGTGGATTGTGTTAGAGATACTGTAACTTTAGGCCTAGGGGAGGAGTTCTATCCTCTGCTGATCTCACGGAGTACTTGGCAAATTTGGAAACAAAAAAAAAAACATTCATTTTGGGTTAAATTAAAAATGCGTTGTAGACTGCATTATTGATGTTCGTACCACGTAGAATATTATGTTTTTTCCATTGTAATGTCTTACATTACTACGTTACAGTAAAAAGTAATGCATTGCAGTAATCACATTACTTTTGAAACACATTACTCCCAACACTGAACATGACAAGTACATGTTTGTGTTCATGGATATGCCGCAAATATATGACTCAAAATTCATCGTCTGGCTGGTCATGTGTTTCTGTTCTGTGACTATGAGTCTACACATTTCCATGCACAGTTAAGTTAATGTTGATTCTTTATCAGGTTTTTAATCTAGTAAACCATTCTTGCTCTTGCTAGGAGGGGAGAAAAATATTTATATCACAATACATGTTTGTCCTTGTAGGTGCAGCAGAAATATTAACATTTATCAAATCAATCAATTATCAAAGCTTTTTTAATATGGTGTTATGTTAGGAGTTCAACATAAGCAGGTTGATTATGTCAGATACTTTGGTTTAATCATCTTGTGAGACATATCTTTCAGCATTATTTTGTGCTTACAGTTGTATGATTCTGATTTAAAAATGGAAACACTGACTCTGAATAATCTCAATATTTGTCAAATGCTGAATTCGACACAAAGTTGCTGCATAAAACCTTCAATAAACTTTATTGGAGCCATTTAAAATTCCTCAATTTAACATAGATCCTTATATATCATTGTTATAGATCATCATCTTATATATCATGACCAACTGCTCTGCTGGATGGCAAATATCTGCACCCCTCCCTCCTCAGGCAGTGTTCTGGTAGACCAAGCCAACATGTTAGCAATCAGCAATCCAGTTAAAAGTGAAATTGCAGCAATGTCAACAGTTTTATAGATCTGCATTGTATTATTTCTTATTTGCCCTTAAATGTATTTCATACATATCATCCCAGTAGTATATGCTGATATCAAAAGACAAACCAAAATAATGCTTTTTATACGATTTGTATTTCTGCTATTTAGCTTTTGATCAGAGCCTGGCAGGAATTGCAGCAAATAGAGCAGTGATCATCAACTAGAGGCTCTGGTGCCACATCAGGCCTCACAAAGCTTCCCAGCCAATCCCTAAAACGTAACCAGATTAAGAAAATGTCTACACAAAAAATGCTGTAGTTTAAAGGGTATCTTTCGTCATTGTTGAGTCCCTGTAGCAACCAAAATAAGTTTTGGCATGACTCCAAGTTTGATCCATTTAACAGAAACCTGTATTTCAGCCATGACTTGCTTATTTTTTACCAGCAGTGTTGGAATATTAATGTTAATCAAAGAGAGTGACAACATGGCCCCATACTAAACAATAAATAAATCTCAGTTTCCCCTATGCGGTGTCAGCATTACGAGTGGTTGAGACTGATCCCACATACGTTTCGGAAGAATAGCAAAAGAACAATAAATTAAATAGACAAAAAACATTTCTGTTATTCAAATCTATTTTAATATAAGAACCTCAAAGGGTCCGTCGCTACAGTATGTGGACCCTTTACGAATGCAGTTGCTGATACCCTATTAAGAGAATTGCATTCTGGGCTGAATGAGTTGTAATAATGAAATAGTAAATTGTAATAAAACTGCTTTATTTCAGTGTGTCCAACTCTGAAAAACTTGAACGTGTACAATTTTTTTATAATACACAATTACTTGCTTTTTTCAAAGTCTAACTTTAACAATTATTTGTCTTCTTCTAACCATGTGCAAATAAAACAAGTGTCTTAATTAGCAAATGGATGTATGACTGGATTTGCACATTTGTGTGTGTGTGTGTGTGTGTGTGTGCTTATAAATGTATGTGTTCTTGTGTGGTGTGTTTGTGTATCAGTAGGGGGTCCTGTTGGTATACAAGTTGATTGTGTTATCACAGGCTAGTCAGCTTCTTTCACTCTTTTTTTTTGGACCATTCAGCAGCATCTGTTTTAACTGCATCCAACTGCACACACACACAAACCCACACACACACACACAGTCACAGTCACACACACGCACACACACACGCACCCCCCCACACACACACACACACACACTGGGTTTAAACAAGGATTTTCTTATAATCCTCAAAGCAAACATTGTTCCACTTTGCAGTTTTTGCCATGTTTAAATTGTAGCTCATGGCACAAATCAAGTTCTACAGTGCTTGAGGTGATTATTCAAATTTTAAGGCTAAAAGATTTTTAACTGAGGATTGTTCAGTGCAGGATTTACTTAGTACTTGAGTGCCACTGAGGCATCTTCACCCAGACAGATTCAGCGATGCTCCATTTTTTGACTCTCCATTGTGGATATAGTGTTTGCAAAGGGATTTTTTTCAAGTGCATACCATGTTAGTCCAAAAGTCTGAAAGTTTTAAAATGAATGTCCTGTCTGTCCTTGAGCTCCAGCCTTGTGAAAAAAACAAGATAAAGCAATACATACCCCTCCTCTTCCGTCAACATTGCTGTAACTGTGAATACAAAAACTATAAGAATAAGCACTTTGTTGCCATTTTTATGCTACATTCATCTCAGAAGAGCTGCCCTAGAACTAAAACTGGGAGGCCTCAAACCTGTAGATGTATGATCTGTGTGTGAGTATCATAGAAAATAAAACGCATTATCCTAGCTGAGATGCTAAATTGAGATATTTATTAAAAATGACAAGCTGGTGCCAGTTTCACATTGGGATTACACCTTAATGTTTATACATGAATGGCTGTCTGAATATTTCTTATATCAAGCAGTGGAGTTTAAAAGACAACAGTAATGATGATGATCAGAATTGGGTCTTTATCAATAGCTAATGGTCAACTACACTAGGATCATTTTTTAGATGGGTGTAGACAGGCTGGAGCTTCTCTGCTTGAAAATATTATGCTGTTTTGTTGGAATACCCACAATGTATGGAAGACGTTTCATAGTCGGTGTAACTTACATCAGCTTGGTCCACTTTTACAACAGATGTGGATGGAAGCTGCACTGACTGTGTGGGTAGTTTAACTGTCTGCCTCAGATTGGAAGGGTAAATCTGCCCCTTTAGCCAATATAGACCTGGATGAAATAGTTAGTACCCTTAAAGAATGAAAAACCCACAAGGGTTAGTGAAATAACTTGAAACTGAAAAAATCTGTAATAAATAAAAATGTACAGAAAATTAACAAAAAAAAAATCCGACATTGGTTTTAATTTCGAAAAACAAAATAATGAAAGAATGAATGGCCTGAACAAAAATTGATGTTACCTCAGAAAAGATTTCAATGATTTGACCACAGGGAAATGTTAAACTAAAGTGTGTCTTGTAATTAGCATCACACATGTCCTGACACTTGTAATCACTATTTAAAGGGTGAAAAGTAAGCACTGTGCTGTTTGGTATCATGGTTTGTACCACACTGAACATGGACCACAGAAAGGTAAGGAGAGAGTTGTCTCAGGAGATTAGAAAGAATATTATAGACAAGCATGTTAAAGGTAAAGGCTATAAGACCATCTCCAAGCAGCTTGATGCTCCTGTGACTACAGCTGCGCAGATTATTCAGAAGTTTAAGGTCCACTGAACTGTAGCCCACCTTCCGTGACATGGCCACAAGATAAAAATTGATGACAAAATGAAGAGACGAATATACGAATGATAACCAAAGAGCCCAGAACAACTTCCAAAAGATTAGAGGTGAACTCCAAGGTCAAGGTACATCAGCATAAGACTGCACCATCCATCACCATTTGAACCAAAGTGGACTTCATGGAAGACAACAGAGAAGAGCACCACTGTCGTGCAAATCATAAAAAGCAAGACTGGAATTTGCCAAAATGCATTTTGTCAAGCCACAAAGCTTTTTGGGAAAATGCCCTTTGGACAGATGAGACAAAACTGGAGGTTTAGCAAGTCACATCAGCTCAGTGTTCACAGATGCAAAAAGAGAAGCATGAACAAAGAAAAGAACGCTGTACCTACTGTGAAACATGGAGGAGGCTCAGTTTTGTTCTGGGGCTGCTTTGCTGCATCTGACACAGGGTGTCCCGAATCTGTGCAGGTACAATGAAATCTCAAGACTATCAATGCATTCTGGAGCCAAATGTGCTGCCCAGTGTCAGAAAGCCTGTTCTCAGGTGCAGATCATGGGTCCTCCAACAGGATAATGACCCAAAACACACAGCTAAAAGCACCCAAGAATGGCTCAGAACAAAACACTGGAGTATTCTGAAGTGGCCTTCTATGAGCCCTGATCTAAATCCTATTAGATATTAGTGGAAGGAGCTGAAACATGCAGTCTGGAGAAGACACCCTTCAAAACTAAGACAGCTGGAGCAGTTTGCTCATGAGTGGGCCAACATACCCGTCAACAGGTGAAGACATTTGATTGAGAGCTATAGAAATCATCTGAATGCAGTTATTGCCTCAAAAGGCTGTGCAACAAAATATAAAGTGAAGGGTACCATCATTTTTGTCCAGATCAGTTGTCTTATTTGGGTTTTTTTTAAAGAATTCTGTTGAACAACAACTCAAAAGCAATGTCTGACTTTCATTAGTTAATTTTCAGAAAATTTGGATTTATTATTACTTTTGTCAGTTTCAAGTTAATTCAGTGTCTATTCTGTTTTTTTCTTTTTGTCGGCTTTTTTTTCGGTTTTACATGCTGCTATGGTTTGCAAACATATAGTGACTTGATATATTAAAAGTACAAAAAAACTTAAACTCAGTCTTGTACAATACGTTTCATACAGTATGGTATGGTATCATACAGCTTTTGAAGGTAAGATGTGTTACTCCTTAAACCTTTTACCCACTGTTCGGAAACTGACAGACGCACAAACGACGCCGTAGTCATGTTACCCTACGATATGAAATTTGTCCTCCTCAGAAGTTTATAGGTAGAACTTGGTGGGTTTTGTCTTTGAGAAGATTCATGTCACATATACGAGGCAGATGACACATCTGTGTGTATAATTAATGTAAGATTTAATGTAGACTAACGCGATTATAAAACAGCATGCTAATAATAATAATAATAATAATAATAATAATAATTTGGCACCCCTATCTTTAACATGTCAAAGAATGGCATACCTTCCTTTTAAAGCTAGATGGGCACTAACATTTTGATAGTATTTAAAAAAAAAAACATTGATTAAAATGACGAAACAATCGTAATAAAATAGTGTGTATATATGTATATGTATATAGATAGATAGATAGATAGATAGATAGATAGATAGATAGATAGATAGATAGACAGATAGAGAGATAGACAGATAGATAGAGAGAGAGAGATAAATAAAGATATAGATATAGATATATAGACAGAGGGAGAGAGAGAGAGACAGAGATAGATAGATAGATAGATAGATAGATAGATAGATAGATAGATAGATAGATAGATAGATAGATAGATAGATAGATAGAGAGAGAGAGAGAGAGATAAATAAAGATATATAGATATATAGACAGAGGGTGAGAGAGAGAGAGACATAGATAGATAGATAGATAGATAGATAGATAGATAGATAGATAGATAGATAGATAGATAGATAGATAGATAGATAGACAGATAGATAGACAGATAGACGGATAGATGGATAGATTCTCTCTTACTTGTTGAAAATAATTATAAATATAACACTGATTCACTTGAGAGCCTTGCTTTATGAGCAGTGAAAAGGCCATGATTCACAGCATACACTTCTTTCAGTTTTATAAATTACAAATATTCAACAGCTCATGCACAACAACAGTAACAGTCACAGCATGCACATTTGAAGAAAAAAAGTGCTTAAAAATGTTCGTAGTTAAAGCTAAAGCCATCTTATCTTTCTGTTTTGCATCGCGACAGCTTCTGCTGAGTAAGACCCAGGCATCATCCGGCCTCTTCCTGGGGCAGGGGCTGTTGCTGTCACAAACTGATGGACAGACAGACAGACAGAAATGTCCAAATACCACCCCAACCCACACACAAACTACACAAATGGATAGAAAGCAAGGCCTGGGATGTTGCAGCGATACCAACACCATTTAATAAGTGTGAGCCTGCAAGCATTGTGCTGAGGGAGAAACCGTATGTGTGTGAGTGTGTGTGTGTGGGCATGTAGCCTTATCCCACACCCTGTAAAAGAACATTGTTGCGACATGGAAATGAAAGAGTACAGTGAACTCTACATCCATCTCTCTGCAACAATTAAACTGTATCCATAACAGCTAACACATGTCCTCCTGCTTTGTTATCTCCAAGCTTTATAAAACACCAACACAAAACAAAAACACAAATACATTTGTTCCTGATCTGTATTCAATTTATAGTCCAGTAGAACTTCGGTATACTGTTTCATTCAGATCGATGCAGGAACTTATAAGAAATCAAAGAGTTAAAAATTGGGACTGCTCAATTATAGCAAAAATCATAATTGTGATATTGTGATAGATTTGAAATCATGATTATTAATCCAATAACTCACTTATTCTAAAACACACACCACATGCCTACATGTAAACTACAATATATGCTTTTAACACTATCATTTAAAACATTAAAGAAAGTGCAATATACTGTATGTAAGAAAGAGCAACAACAGTTTGCTCATAATTATATTAATAATGATACAAATAGAAAAAAAATGATTCAACAAACATGAAAGTCATACATTTCATTTTCCTAATCGTTTAAGGCCATTACTGTAATCTGTGACTGGAATTGTTTTTTTATTTCGCTGGCTAGTTTGATGTCTTTATTTTTAAGAATGTTTCAGTATCTATTATCTAAAATGTGTTTTCAGTTGACTGTATCACATGGTAGGATAGAGCAGAGCACTAAAACGCAATATTCATAGGCACATACAAAGTATTAAGAGAAACAGTCTAGGTTATTAGCTTGATCACTGAGCAAAGAGACCCATAAAATTTTAGGGCTCAACACATTCTACCTTCATATCTCTTCTGTGAGGGTGGCTCTCTTATAAAGACTTGGCCCTCTGATGTCACTTATGATATTACCATGGTTTATTTTATTTCATTTACATGGGTTCACCAGCTGCAGGGCACCCAATTTATTTAAGCACGATTAAATAAGTTCCAGCCTCATTACTGTCAGTAAGTGTACTGTCTAATCTAAGTGGGTCATTGTAAACCTGTACATCATGTGGCTTGCTACAAATGCTTCACCTGTCAGGTTTATCTCAAGTTGTCTTATCTTGTTTCAAGACCATGTTTGCATGTTCACTATATTTTATCTGCTATCTCTAAAGTAAGTTTTAAAAATCTATTTTTATCTATAAAGAATGGATCGTGAAAATGCTGCATCAAAATATATACCTGCAGCTAAAAAAATCAGAAAGCCTTACTTAAAAAGTATTTCTGAAGCTGTAATAACTGTGCTTTTAGAAAAACAACAAACTGTGTTGAACAAAAGGAATCAGTGCAATTGCTGAAATAAAATTAAGAAACTACAAAAAGCTCACAGTAGTGTATTTGTTTGCCCTAAAAATATTTTTTAAAAGCTTTACACAGATTACCTAATCCCCGAAAGGCATTTAAAGACAAATTATTTTGAATGGTAGAATTTTTAAATACAAATAAAAAGTTGTTTAGAGTACGACTGAAATGCTTACTTAATTGTATTTGCTTAACCTAGTAAGGATTTAGCATGTCCAATAAACTCATCAGGAAAACTACTAGATGAACTATCTATGGATGACAGTTAAGATGGAAATATATGACTAAGGACACATAGATGCTGACTAAATTACCATTAGGTTTAAAGGACACAAGGACACCGATGCAAATTATTTTTTGTTCTGATAAAACTTTCACTTGTTTACTATTTAGCCATTTCTGAATGAAGCATTGTGCCCACTTTGTGTAAAAATGTTGCAGAAGATGACAGCAAACTGTGATCAATGGGCAACAAATTTAACTACAGACATCAACTGGTGTCATGGGCAACAAAGAGTTGGTTTTCCACTGTACAGCAAACGGGGAGCGATGTGGGCTGTGATCCTGTGCCACAGTGTTTATTACGCCAATCTTTCAACCTGGAGAAGAAAGCAAAGAGCCAATGCCTTAGCTAAAATCTAGACTTTCAACTTGCTTCCTGATGAAGACAGGAAACATGGCGTTGTTTCAGATTTCCCCAAAGGGTTGTTTACTTATAGTTTCATCTTTCTTCTAAAACAATAATGACTAAAGACCAAAAATCCTGAAAATACATCCCTCTACTTAGACTTGTTAGAACTTCACTTAGCGAAATATTGTATTGCCTTTGTTTTGAGCTGGGTTGTCAAAAGAAACAACTCAACTAGTCAAGTGACTACATATACTTTCCTTTAAAACTCTAGGAAACACTTACTTTCTTAACCCAAGCATGTAGGTCACACTGCATCGTGTTTTCAGTTATCATAAAAGATAATGTGGAAAATGGCATGTGTGAAAGATTGAATTAAGAAAACTCAAATGGAAATAACAGTGTAAGTTTAATCAGCTTTCATTGTTGCTACAGCTAGCCTTTACTATTTGCTTAAAAATTATGCTCCAAATGATTGAAGCATATTTTTGATCTTAAAATTCAAACGTTTTTTGAGTCACTGACAAATATGGCAAATATACTATCTTGCAAGACATTGCAAAAACACCTTGCCTGCAAAGCATACTCCAAACCTTTATTTCACTAAAAAACTGCACAATGAGGTGTTGTGACCAGATCAGACAGAGGCAAAGGAAGATGGGAGACAAAAAATTAAGTTCGGGCACTCAGACAGCCAGCATAGGCTCCATAGCTTCCTGCTGCCAGAAACCAGCTTCCCCTACTCCACCCCACCCAAGAGGGCACCTATTGTTCCCCCATCTACTAAACAAAGCCTGCCCCCCACCTCAGCCCACACCCTCCCCTTCCCCACCTACCCTCTTTGCCCCTGCCCCCCTCTAACTCTCCCACTCGGCCCCCACACACTCAGCATTGTTGTTGCTCTAATGAACCAGCCCCACTCCCCAAATTTCATTACATACAAACTCAGGCCCCTGAGTTCATTACATACAAACTCAAAAGTTTGTTTTTAGGGGCCGTTTACACGAGGCCTAAAACGGTCAAATTTGATAAGTTTTCATTGTGTTTCGGCCCCCTGTTGACATGCGAACTCTTCGTGGATTGCCCAATTCTGTAATCTTCTGAAAACAGGCTCCAGAGGGGAGAGTTTTCAAAAGACTCTTCTCTGCAGCTCCCTGTAAACCTGGATAGCAGCGTTTCAGGGTGAAACAGTACTCTTTCAGATGGAGGCTGTGCGCATACCAGGGACAACAGCTTTAGCCGTCTACTGAGTAACGTGTGTCGCTAACCGTGCTCGGTTTGTTATCCAGACAAAACTATCCAGACAAATTTGTTGTCTGAACTGATCTGTTGTTCAGAAAAGAAACTTCTGCGTCTTTCTGCGTCCACTGCCATTGTTGTTTGTGAAAAGTTTTTCTTCTTCATACATGTGTTGTAGCAGTGCTGCCTCTCGGCAAACCTACATTGCCGTCTACTGAACCGGCGTGCACACTACAGCAGTTTCATTCATCGCCAGCGTCTCCATCTGAAGACGGATCAACTTTGAATACGCAAAGGAAAAATCTTAGCATTTTTATTCAGAGAGTGTCCGTGTAAACATAGCCTTATTCGAAAGAAATGTTTCTTTTCAAGCTGCTTCATGCTGAATTTCTACACCAGTCTGAAAACAGCATCACACAGAAAATTACTCTCCATGAAGAAGGAAATGTTTTAAGGGAAGCTGTTTCAGAGATAGCTGGCAATCGTCACAGCAGCATAAAATCAGTGTCTTTCATCGAAAATGAGGTTATGTGTGTGTGTAATCTTTTTATTTTTTTTTAATTTGAAGTTTTTTACAGCAGTGACCAAACACAATGGTATGATTCAATTTTCTACCTGTTGATTCATTCAAGCAGAAGATATGAATTGACAAAATCTTTTCACTTTCCAGAATGAACAAGATTTAAAAATTAGAGTAAAAAATGGAGAAATGAAACTTCATTTGGACAACCAAACATGTCCGCAGGATAACTTCATTCAAACTTCATAAAAATCTGTGCCAGATTCTTTGCTCCTGTCTAGAAATGAGACAACAGATGAAACAACAAGGAGGCAGAGAGCACCCCACTGTTCACAACTCCACCATATTGTTACAACATTGGTGAAGTGCAAGATTACACACACACACAAACACAAATGTGCACTTACACAGCAGTTGTGAGTAAAGCACACAGAGGCCATATGGTGTGTCCTCATCCACCAACGCCTGTTGCTGCTGTAACAATAGGCCTGCCTGGCTTGGACAGCAAGAGGCAAACACATGCACACAAATGCACAAATGTGAGCACATGTATACTTAACCCCCCCCCCCCACACACACACACACACACACACACACACACACACACACACACACACAAATGGTTGATAGCCAGTCTGAATTTCCCTCGCCCAGAACAAACGCCTGGATTTGCATTCTGCACAAACACACACTTCCCCAGTCTGTACAGGTGCACGAAGCACTCAAAACAGATGTCAACAGACCAGAGCAGGGGGGTCGGGGGGCTCAAAGGGAAGGAAAGTGGAGGGATGATAGGAGGCTGTTTGTCCAGGGTGACTGGGCTTTGTACAGCTAAACACAATGAATCACGCACACACGGAGGTTACAATTTCAGACAGCGTATTTGTTACATTTAAAACTCTGTTAGAGGAAACAAAAAATTAATGCAATGCCCTCAGATTGAGAAGCTTA
Organism: Scarus forsteni; assembly: GCA_036419115.1. Taxonomy (NCBI): domain Eukaryota; kingdom Metazoa; phylum Chordata; class Actinopteri; order Labriformes; family Labridae; genus Scarus; species Scarus forsteni. The sequence goes on along the minus strand of JAZDUH010000536.1, from coordinate 7,907,628 downwards.
AATGGATCAAGTGGCTCAGATATTTTAAGCCTCAACATTTAGAAGACTAGTAGAATTATTTTTCCTCGGCTGGTGCACATCAACTTGTGCCATTTAACATTAAACATATTCCAGCAAAATGAATGTGCAAAACTTATGCTCTAAACTAAATCAACACTTAAGTTCCATTAATATGTTCATTTAAACAAAGATACTTTAAGGCTGGCTGTTATTTGATTTAAAAAAAAACAACACTGACTGTGAAAAGAGAGTAAAATCAATACAATACTAGTTAACCGATGGCCTTATTTATTAAAAACTACATGTCCCAAAGTTGTTCTTTGTGGCTGTTCTTCAATCTCATTGATAAAACTCAACACTTATTCATCCATATCTGACTGTTTATTCAGACTCATGCATTCATTGTTCTTTTTATTTATCATGTCCCTTCCCATCTGACAGAGGGATTACTATAAAAGAAGTAATGTAGCTACTGTGTTTCATGCTGAAGGCTGTAATCTTCTCTGATAATTACATTGTGGTCTGGTCTGCATTACCACAGATGTTGCTATAAAGGATGAGAGCAGTCATTTAATCAATATTTAAAAGCAAATACACAACACGTCTTTAAGCTCATGTAGGAATATTTTAATACTGGTTGGACTTGGCGGATATAAAAGTTCTGAGGTCTCTACTAAAATCACCACCTCAGACACGAAACATATTTAATGTGAACTGGTAACGAGTACAAAAAGACGTTTGACCCTGTTTGTCTTCGTGAATAGAGACAAATTATGTTCTGATGAAAAAGAAGCACTTTGTGACTTATTTATTGCGAAGTGCATTATTAACAAAATATATAGGCTATTTTTATTAACATTTATCATTAAAATATTGAATTACGCTGGGATTTTATTCCAGTTTACAATGCAAACAGCAGAAGATAAAAGCCAAAAACAACATTTTGAGATAAACGAAAATATGCAAAACTACAACAAGAATGATGGAATATTTTAGATAATCGTAAGGACATCTTCCTTCGAAATTAAAGGAGATTTAGATGCGTTCGTAAATTCACAGTCGGTAACCGTGATGCTCTTTCCAATGGAGATTTATAGTAATGAGCTGTCCGCTGGGTAAACACAGGCTGAAAGCATGTTATCAGCCGATGGCCTGTTCCTGTGACTCAGGCCTGCCAGTGAAGGGAAAGCGAAAACCCCGCCGATGCAACAAGTCCCCCATTCACTCCCAGCTTTGTTAAGCTGCCTCCCAGCGCAGCACCGACAATGTTTTCATCCTTTCCGCCTCACACAAAGATCAACCGACAAACAAAATCCTTTTACAAGAATAAGATTGTTTTTTCACCTAACCAGAAGTAAGATATGACTGAAAGTGAGGTTAGTTATTGGTATCGGAGGAAAAACTGAAGTGAAAGCCACATCCCTCGCTTTTAAGCTCACACTGAGAAGCATTAACAAGCTCGTTAGAGTTTCAAACACCTACAGGAGACAAGTGTACCGATCATGTTCGTGATTTTACCAAAATTCGGAAGATTCCTGTCTCGGTGATCACTTCGGGGCTCCAGAAATAAGCGAAATGTCCGGGGGTTTTCAGGCGTGCAGGCTACAGGCTGATATGGGGAGGGGGGGTGGTCCTCCTTGGGAACTTACCTCGATTCAAACGCTTCTTTATGGATTTATTCCCACACTTTCCCACCGATCGGAGTCCCAGCAACCTCGGAAAACACTCAGTCTACTCCAGCGAGCCGGCTCGGTTCAGGTTTTATGAAAGATCTGGTGCGCTGAGTGCGTAAAATGCGCAGCGTCTCTCCAAGGATGTGAAATATGCGCGGAATGGGAGCAGGAATGAAATGAACGCAGTGGACTGAGTTGAACGGGGCGGGGTGAGAGGAACTGGCGTCACCCTGGATTGATGAAGTAGAGTGAGTGAGAGATGGGAGGATGGGAGGAAAAAAGAGAGAGGGGGGGAAGGGGCCGGACTGTATAGGTCTACGTTCAACAACAGTCAACACAAAAGCAAAACAGTGGAGCGCCCAAAATCTCCACTGACCCAAGAGAGTGGCGCGAGACTTATAATTTACGATCAGGTGATAACTTCGACCAGAATGTGACATCAGTTCAAAGATTCTAGATATAAACAACAACAGTCGCTCAGAATTTGATTTGCATACATTAAAAGACTTACTTGGACATTTTCAGTTAATGTAGGGTTTAAGAAAACCCACAATGCAATATAAGGCTGAAGTCATGGAACAAACTTAGTTGCCGTTTATTAAAAGTCTTTCTTGGACTTCTATGGCCCGTCTTTGCTATGAGAAGTTGGTGTTGGTGACTCTTTTAGATCTTACGCAAAACAAACACGTTTTCTAAACACTTACTTCTTCTCCTCGTGCCAACCTTCAGTTTAAGGTTTCCACTTCATCCTGTCTTATTACTGTAAAATGTGGGCTCAGTCATCGTTTAGCATATGAACTTTAGAAAATGTAAACCTGAACATTTAGAGAAAAGGTGAGGACAGCCCGCTCCTGGACAATGTATCTGAAAAAATGTTTGCCTAAATTTCGAAATCTGCATAAGTTTAAACAATAGAGGCTGTTGTCGATTTTCTAAAAGTAGAACTGATACAGATGAATTGGAAATTATCCCTTGTGATCATATTATCTTCATTAATTGTTTCTTTTAAAAAAACAGTAATATTATCATTATTATTATTATTATTATTATCAATGTTATTAATATTATCATAATCATAATAATAAATGGCATGTTTAGTCACTAGGGACAGTTTTATTTTTATGAAATCTTTGCATTAATGCCCAAAGACATTTTTCAAATAATATATCAAAACCAATTTCACTTATCCTCTTAAGATTCTAAAATAATAGTTCATTAACTGTTAATGTGTTATTACTTGTTTAAGCCTTGTCAAAGGTCCTCACATCACTTGATATTGCTGACGTTTGCTTAATCATTAGAGAACATATTGTGCTTTCCTGGAGACAGGTTTTTCAACCATCCATAGAAAACTTACATTGACGGGTCCTTATACTGGGGAAGACCAAATTACAATACTGCTATTACAATAATTTGGGATATTATCTTTACTATAAAGTAAGTCCATAAATCAAAACTTTCCATTTTAATTATATGCAGGTTTAAGCTTGTGATTCTGGGCTAATATAAAGATTTAAGATTTCTCAGTTTTAATTTTTAATCTGAACATACTAGTTTTACTCATGGTCATAGTAGTATTTTAACACTATCCCCAGTTACCTGGAACACTTTGAAATTGTCAGAATTTTAATAACATTAACAAAAAAATGTTCACTTGTGTATCCAACACATCTTGAATGTTCATGAATGATTTTCCATCTGAAATGTGCTTTTTATCAAAATGTATACTCTAATATTAAAAACAGGCTGCAGTGTGTGCCCCATTTTTATGGGTTACTCGTGTTGATACAGGCTGCAACCTCCCTGGTGATGTAAAAAAAAAAGTCTTATGTGGCATTGGTTTGCATGCTTTCAAAAGACAGTGTCTGCACAAGTTCTCGGACCTGCTTTCATGGTAGAAATACACTGTTTTCTGTCCCATTAAATCCAAATTCACCCTACTTCTTTGCCAATAATATTAACTTGAAATTTGTTTTAAAGGAACCAGAATAGGTTCATGTTCATTGACTTTACTCATCTACAACAAAACCGAAAACTGAAAAGAAAAACATGAAGGTTGACTTGTAAAGAAAGTTAACTTTCAGTTGGTCATATTGTTCAATTTCAAAGGGGATCCTCGGAAAATACAATTTATGAGTAAAGCAACAGTCAGACGTTTAAACTGTCTGGTCTTCTAATGAGAAACACTTTTGCAACCCCTCAGTCCACCCTGGAGGGATTCATTGGGCTTTTCTGGAGGCCATGTAAGCAGCGCTCTAACTAGAAAATCTTTGTGTCTCTCTCACACAGAGAACTCAGAATGCAGTAAGCAGTGGCTTCTCCTTCATAAAAGACTGTTGTTTACTACCAAGCTCTGCCTATCTCAGGTTTCATCCCCTCAGGCAGTGCTGGACTGTCATCTCCCCAGAGGGAGGGGCTGTGACATAAAACAAACACAGATATGCCAGGGTCAGAGCCTGAAACACCTACTGCAACCCGACACCAAAGCCAGTCAGGCCAGCAAGCTGACTTGCATTCCACATGGCAGCCATGACTGTGTGTGTGAGTGCGTGAAATAGTTGCTACAGATGAATCCAAAAACAAAAATACACTCACATTTGATTCACATGGTGAGAGTGCAATATGTGGTTGTGTCATCTACACTTTTGCACTTCTCAAAGCAGCAATGCACACAGGACAGGCTGGTTAAAAATTCAGTGCAGAGACCCCAGAGTCAACAGTTTGACCCTTGATCTAACCCCTCTGTTGCCTCTCCTGGGGGTCCTAAGTAGATGTGTATCTCATTTGCTTTGTTTTGTTGCATTCTGTCTAACAGAGAGCAGCCCGCCCTGTGACTTTTGAGCATCTTTGACTAGCTGGTTTTAATTCAGTTCATTCAGCATTGGAAAAATATCAATTTTTGCTTCATATGGTTCTGGTAAAACTTTAGTTTTTCCACTCAGATGTCACAGTTGAGTAGTTTTTTGTACAATTGTTTTTTTCTGTACTATTTTAAAACCCCTGCTTTGACTTAAGTATGTTTTTGGAAGTATTATGCTTAGTTATATTGATCTAAGCATCCCGTGCTGACTAAAGTACCGGAAGAGAAACCTAACCCTTTCATCAAAGTAAAAAAAAAAAACTTGTCACCTTGATGTCAAAATTCTAACTGAAATACTGTTACGGAGTTATGTATGAAAGCACTGTAGTTAAATGATACTTTAAATTAAAGTAAAGGCTTCATATTTCATACCTGATGGATCAGAAATGGGAGGTCTGGTCATATTTTGGAACTGACAGCTATTCAAAACGGTATGATGTAAACAAGAAATTGAAACCTAAGATTCAGTGATATATTTGGTATTGTACATCTATTTGATCAAATGCAACATACATCAGGACATAATTTTATTACATTACACATCCCCCAGAAAATAACTAGCCAAAGATCTCCCTTGGCAAGTGTTAAACACAAACACACGTTGCCTCTGCTCAGCAAGCGTAAAAATGGTAAATATTACTACTTTTAAAATCTACCAAGTTGCTATGAATAATCACCAAATTAATATAATAATTTATATATATGTATAGATAACTGACATTATTTTAACACGGACGCAGTTACAAAGCATTTGTGTACTTTTCAATATGGGATCACTTCACAGTTTTTGTGATGAACTCTAGATTAGTCCACATTATTAGGGAAGGTGTGTAACTTGCTGCTGAAAAGTAAAAATCAGAGTCGCCATGGACTTCCAGATTTCACAGTAGGAAATCTCTAAGCACTCACACACATCCTAAATGTGTGAGTCCATAACTGTTTGGAATTAGGCCTATTATTCACTGACTTGAAAGTAAAGAACACCTTTTCATTGTTCTCTTTACTATTTTGTTAAACTATACCAGTGCAAATTGCTGTCTGTGGTTTTGTTATGAGGTTCAAATGCTCTCATATGTTGTAAGACAAACACCCCATAGGCTCATCACACTCCAGCTGTTGTCCTGTTTTAGTGGTGGCAGAGAGGAGGACACAGAACAAACTGTTTTCCATCGTGGATAATCTTGACCACCCTCTGCACCACCTGCTGGATAGACAGCGGGGCACATTCTCCAATAGACTGGCTCAGCTCTGTCAGAAAGACAGATTCAGGAGATCCTTCCTGCCTAAAGCAGCTCACCCTGGTCGAGCAGAGAGGTATCAAACTCACTGTCCTCTGCTACAGTTAAGCCACACGTTTCCTCCCTGTATTTTTTGGTCTTGTTGTAATTATTGAGTTTTTTTTATAACTCTGCATTGATGTTTGCACATTAATACACTGCCTGGCCAAAAAAAAAGACCCCACCAAGACTGTAATATTTCATTGGATCGCCTTTAACTTTGATTACAGCAGGCGTTCACTGTGGCATTGTTTCAATAGGCTTCTGCGATGTCACAAGATTTATTTCCATCCAGTGTTGCATTAATTTTTCACCAAGATTTTGCATTGATGACGGAAGAGTCTGACCACTGCCCAAAGCCTTCTCCAGCACATCCTAAAGATTTTCAATGGATTTAAGGTCTGGACTCTGTGGTGGCCAATCCAAGTGTGAAAATGATGTCTCTGCTCCCTGAACCACTCTGTCACAGTTTGAACCCCATGAATCCTAGCATTGTCATCTTGGAATATGCCCGTGCCATTAGAGAAGAAAAAAATCCATTGATGAAATAACCTGGTCATTCAGTATATTCAGGTGATCAGTTGGCCTCACTCTTTGGGCACATAGTGTTGCTGAACCCAGACCTGACCGAGTGCAGCAGCCCAAGATCACAGCACTGCCCCCACAGGCTTGGACAGTACGCACTAGGCGTGATGGGTGCATCACTTCACCTGCCTCTCTTCTTACCCTGATGCTCCCATCATTCTGGAAAAGGGTAAATCTGGATTCATCAGACCACATGACCTTCTTCCAGTCCTCCAAAGTCCAATATTTATGTCCCCTTGCACACTGAAGCTTTTTTCTATTTAGCCTTACTGATTAGTGGTTTTCTTAAGGCTGCATAGCTGTTAAATCCCAATCCTTTAAAGGTGCTATGAGGAGAATCTATTTGCAGCGACATTAAGACTCTGCTACCCATGAGCACACGCAGCGACTGTCGTAATGCTGCGTTCCAGTAACCTCAGAACTGGGAGGACATCATCTCCGACTTATCTGCGTTCCAGTTGAAGTTGGAAAAAAACATGCCGATCTACCAGGCTATTGTTAGCTGTTGTTAGCACGTCCTGCATTGTTGTTCACAAGTATCACATGAGGAATGTGATTATCACTATGGCAGCATTTTTGTAAATATAAGTCTAACAATACTATGTATACAGCTGATCTAGAGCGACACACCCCAGTCAGAAGTGCAAATAAATTGATTATTACAGGAGCTAAATAACTGTTCACACTGGGGGCGTTCATCTTCGATTGACAACCTCGGGGATGGCGAGGTTTCACCGAGTTCCCAGTAGGAAATTCCGACTTCTGGTGACGTTTCAGTTCCTACTCGGAACCCAGAAATTCCTACTTCTGACTACAACTGGAATGCACCAAAAGACCCAAGCCAAAGCGTGTGTTTGTTGATGCTAATAAAAATGCAGCTCGGACCTTCCTCAGAACTCTGCATTGCTTTACAAATCCTTTTTCAACAACTTACAGGATGCTAAGCGACGTGGTAATGTATCTCTTTCTTGTTACATAGCTGTTTTTGATGTGTGACAACAAGCAAGTTTTGGAAACGTTATTATCATAGTTTTGTAGCCGGCCATATATCCCTATTTACAGCCCCGTGCTCTAAGATGTGTCTGAATAATATAAATTTGCTCAAGTTTTAATTGTCTTGTTCCCGAAGTTGAGTATCCAGGCCACTCCAGCCCTGTCCGACCCAACCTTGAAGCTAAGGAATAGCATTTATAGATAACCTATTTTGATGCTATAAAACTCATCTTAAAGTGTACATTTCGATCAGGCATATATCTAAAAGTGAGACTTTTTTGTAATTACTTAGAAAATCCTCACAGTCCCTTTAAGTTGTTGTTGTTTGTAGTTCTTTGTGGAAACGCTCTTACTTTCGCTATTAAACCTGCCCCTGAGATACTGTATGTTGTTTTTCTTTTAATTAGATTTGATTAAATGTTTATCAACTGAAAGCCAGTCACGATCACTCAGGATTTTTTTCCAACCACATTTTTTCCTTGAAGACGATGGTTCTCCACTATCTTTTCAGTTTATACCAATGAGCTGGACAGTTTTTAACCCAATTTTTGTAGTTTCTGCAATCTCCTTATATGTTTTCTCTATTTGATGCCAATTATTTGACCTTTCTTAAACATACTAACATCTTTTTTACGACCACAGGATGTGTCTTTGACATGGTTGTTTAGGAAATGAGAAGCTACTCATTGCATCAGCTGAGGTTAAAGAGGACATATCATGCTTGTTTCTCCTTTTCACTATGCCAGACTGGGATGCCTGTAAAGCATTTCTGCCCTCAGGACAAGTCATTTAGTTCCTTCATTGCCCCACAATAGTGTTCTCAAAATCCTCACTTTAGGCCATTATCAAGCTCTCGTTGAAACACTCGGGGGTTGAGCCAGCCTGTCCTTCTTCTTCTACTGTATTTTCCGCCGGGCTCAAAGCAGCGACCACGTATTGAGTCCCCCTACGGGCCAGAGCTGGCAATAAGTGAGTGTCAGCTAGGGAGCTATGAACCCCTGCTGGACGGATGTGTTCCTCGGTGACGGTTTTGTGGCTAACGGACATCACAGAGGAGGAGCTGTTTTATCAGATTACTCCAATAAAAGAGTAATAAATGTATCTCGTGTCGTCACGACGATTTAAATCTCGCGGACATCTCGCAATGACCTATTTTCAGAGGCATCAAATCTCGTTCTAGGATATCAGAATAAATACAATATCTCATTTTTTGAAAATGAAGGGGGTGTAAGGTCTTGTTTTCAAATTTATTCTATTATATGTAAGTATTAAATCATGCATCAGCATGATATGTCTCCTTTAAATTACTTGTTGCCAGCTAAAGATAATCACCCATGTAGTAATTATCCAAAAGGAGGCTCGTACCTATTTTTCAACATAAATTCCAGTTGCGTCATTTTTTTGGTCTTTTTTGGTCAGGCAGTGTATATTTTCTTGTTAAGAACAACAGAAAATCATATTTGTACAACATTTTAATTCTCTGCTATTGCATGACATCTCTCTGAGTTGCAATCCATGATCACCTCCACCCCCCATTATAGCATAATATAGTGTATTTTTACTCATGTTACTCCCTTTTTATTGAGATTAAGCGCCATTCTAGAGGATTTCAGTTGCCTATGTTCTTGTATAAAGTATCATTATTTTGTTAAAATCCTTTTACTTTACTTTCTATGAAAGTACGTCTAAATTTGGCCAGGACATGTAGAAGTTGACTGAATTCTCAGTTCTTTGAGATCATTTCAAAGGACATACTTTTTTAATGTTTTGCTTGATTAGATTCAATCCCAGTAATGTTTGAGATACAGGAGAAGCACACATCCCTTTGGTGTGAGGGAAGCAAAGAAAATAAGGTGTGGCATGGGCTGTTTTTTCTTGTTATTTAGTAGCCAAAAAAATCAGAATACATTCTTGTTATCATGTCATCTGGACAAATCTAATGCAGAATTAAACTTAAGTAAGAAGCTCCACTTGTTTTCAACTGCACATAAACTCAATAGACTGTCAGACATTGGAAGCTAACTGCCTCCAATGTCTGACAGTCAGGATGCACCACGTTGAATTTCTGCAGATATCCAACATTTCCTTACATTTCCATAATCTGTGACAGATACTAGTATTTTTTGTCAAGATTTAAAAGTCTCTAATGAAATTCACCTGCTCCTTTAATAGTGATGGTCTTTTTGTCTTGGAAACAGTTCTGAAACAAGAAAAAATATTTCAGATATGGACATTTAGAGATGAAAATAGTGAGACACTATGTTACACAAGTTCTGCAAATAGTTCAGCAAATTTCTGGGATATATTTTTCTATGGCAAATATGTCAGCCGTAAACACTGGTAGAACTAAGATCTGCTGATACTGATATCAACTTTGTGGGCTGCCCACCAGTATCATAATTAATACATCGTGGATGCCTTTTACTATAAGTATATTTAGGTTTAAATTTACCTTATTGTGTTGAGTGGATCCTGGGAAGCGAATCAAGCACCTACCTGGTCCTATGACCCATTTTGGTTCAATATATCAATCAAAAGTCCTTGAGCTTTGTTGGCTGTCTGCGACACTTCCTGGTTTTATCCCAGTCTGCCTTTTCAAACAAGCTATGTGAGTGCAGTAACACTCCAAGAACACAGGTTCTCTTAGAAGCTCTGAAATTCTCTTATCAGTCAAAAATGTTTGCAAGTCACTTGCAATTTTGTTTAATAAAATTCATCCATTGCCTTTACTTTCTGAGGCTAAAGAACCCCCAGATTACCAAAAGCCCCTTTGGCATATGCTTTTAAATCCTGAAAATGTACTTAAACTTTCAGGGTGGACACACAACTCTTCTTTGCTGGACTATGAAACATTTTAACTGCAACCTGAATATTTACAGTGAAATAGCAGTGCCTTCTTGGTCACATATTTTCTCACAACCCAAACAGCTTTAGTGAAATGAATGTGGGGTCATACTGCCAAAGCTTTTCATTAAACATAAAAGCATAAAGTAAAAAAAAATACAACATAAGAAAAATAAAGTAAAAGTGTTAATCATAATGATAGAATTAGTTGTACTGTGAAAAGGTCAAAATAATTGAGATAAAAAATGTTTCTGTATGAAAAAAAAATCCTGTAAAGAGATGTGTGTGCTATAGTTGTGTGTATGTTAGGTTCCACTACTTGACTTCAGGTCACATACTTTGATATATTTGGCTGCAATAATCTCAAAGTTTTGTGTTTCTCCCAGCAAAGTTGTCTTAACATACAGGACATTCAAACTCTCAGTTTGTGTGTTATTTGCCGGACAGTATTCTCCTCTCACAGCCTGATATTTAGGGCAAGCTTTCCTTAAGAATCTTGCCATTTATTTCATGCTTTGGCAGAGAGAAGCACAGAAAATATTAAAGATAGTAGCTCCAAGACTGACATTATTACAAAGGGCTCAATTTTCATGAACACCATTGATCTTACTGCTCAGAAAGTGAATGAGAATGAATGAACAAGTCCTAAGAGGTCATCAGCATTCAGTCTTCTGCTAGAGAGCAAAGCAAGAGGAGCTGATCTGAACCTAGTTTTTAGTGTCATTATGTACATAGGTGATCTGGAAAAAGGGTTTAAGGGACCAGACAATCCTGCTCTGCCCCAAAAGAAATCACACAACTGTCTTTTATATAGACTACTTTTTAAAAGTATGTAAAGTATAAACACTGCAATACAAACAGATTTTTACAGACTAGTTAATGTTCAGGCAATTTTTATTTATTTATTTAAACTTTATTTAACCAGGAAAACCTCATCGAGATAAAAAAAATCTCTTTCACAAGAGTGTCCTGGCCAAGACAGCAGCACATTCAACAGTTTTACACAAACACATGCAGTCATTGAACTCATAAAACAAGAATTCAATTCAAGTAGTAACCTAAACCCAACATTTACTCCCTAAAATCTATCTGGTGATGGGACATGTATGCCACTGCTGTCAGTTTTTCAGTTAGTTTCATGTTCTTGAATAAGCAACTTCACTAAGACAATTCAAGAAGGTTCCCGGTTCGATTCCGGGTCGGGAGGGCCTTTCTGTGTGAAGTTTGCATGTTCTTCCCGTGCATGCGTGGGTTCTCACCGGGTACTCCTGCTTCCTCCCACAGACCAAAAACATGCTCATTAGGTTAACTGGTAACTCTAAATTGTCATTAGGTATGAGTGTGAGTGGGAATGGTTGTCTGTCTCTCTATGTGGCCCTGCGATCGACTGGCGACCGGTTCAGGGTGTACCCCGCCTCTCGCCCGATGATAGCTGGGATAGGCTCCAGCCCCCCGCAACCCCGAAAGGGATAGCCGGGTATAGAAAATGAATGAATGACTAAGACAATTCATTTTGGGTTTAGTTAATATGTCCCGTTAATTTTACTGTAGTCAAACACAGAAATGATTCGAACTTATGCCTCTCAACATTACCTGTATAATGTTAGTTTTAGTGTTTCTTCTTCAGTTGACAACAAACTAGTGCTGAGCAGAGCACACTCTGAATTTTTTAGTGTAAAAATCCGTAGAAGATCATGACTGATACGTTCAAAGCAGGTACAGGCTCAAAACAGGCCCATACACACTACCCCTTGTGCGGAGGGGAAGTGGACCGTTCAGTCCTCACATATCAAGTCTGCGTCGATGCACACTTTCCACAACTTTTGTAGGAAGTGCAACACCCAAATGGGGGAGGACAGGACACAACATAAAAATGTAAGTGCCGTATGTGTCTAGTATGTTTCCCACACCTTTGTCACACTGACAAAAAAACACAAAAAGCGAGGTTTGAAAAGATTATTCAAAGCAAGCAAATCTTACTCTATGCTGACGTTGGATTTGATTGCGCAGCCCTGGCACCTCAAAATGCAAGCACAACTGGCAGCATTTATTCATTTGTTTGATTGTAAATGTCAGATGGTCATAGGATTGAAAGACATGTGGAGTCACTTAAGATTATGTGAAGTATAATGTAGCTCCTGTCACTGTAATGGTCTCTGATTTTATGATTTTAAAGGGACAGTAGAAAACATGCTTGCGTCTTCTGGGATTGAAAATCTTACAGATAGAGTGGTGCTGGAATAAGTTCAACTTCAAGGAAGTTAGCATTTAGCACTTTCTGGTTCCCAAGGTTGAAAGTATAAGGAATTTAGAATTCCAATTTTGGATAAATACCTAATATAAGATTCGATATGGAAACACACACACAGTCCACTTTTGAATTTTAAAGCCTTGTTGATTGTTTTAAAAGACAGCTGTAGTTCCATAGCAGCTTTGTGGCAGCTTGTCACTCTCAATGATTACACTTAAGCCTAAAAAGTAATGAAAGTTAAATCCATCCATTTTTTACTCAGTACAGATATCATTATCAGCATTGATCCAATACCATAGTGAATAACCATTCAATCAAGACAACCAGAACAATGCTAACCTCTTTGTTGGTCTACGAAAATATGCCATCCTTGCACCACTCAGTGGTGGAAATCAATGATCCTCTATGGTGGTCCTGGGGCCATATGAGGTCCTCCACAGCATTCATTCACCCCTCAGAGTATTATCAAATTTAGGAAATATGAGGAGTAAGTCACTGTTGTGGTTTCAAGGCTACAGCATAGCTCCAGAAATACGTGGCCAAAATATCTTAGTTGCCCACGGGCCTCTGGTAGAGAAAAGGACAAATTTAACCTTCAAACCCTAAAAAATAGATACACTTCTGAAAAAATACACTTTATAGTATTAACATGTTAAGCAGACAGGAAGATATACAGTACAATTAATTCTAGTAATCCAGCCTCAATGTGTATGTAAAAAAGTGTCCATTGAACAAATATTGTTGATGGTGCAGGGCAGAACTACACAGTAACAACACCTGAGACTTGTGTTGTTTAAGATACAGATTTATGATTAGCTGTTCAAGTCTTGTTTTTTTTTGTTCAAAGTCTCACAATTAAAAAGATAAAAACATGTTTGCTGATGTTCAAAAGTATATGCAGATCTGTACATTTAGAGTTTGTTTTGAGATTATTTTGATCTTTTTTTCTTAAAGTAAAATCATGCAATAGTAACTTCCTAGATCCCTGATGCTCTTCATTTTATTGTGCATTTTCTTTAAAGAGTATGCCTTTATACATGAAAAACACATGAGGGCTGTAGAAGTAGAGTGTGTAGAAGGTCTCAAATTAGGGCGGTTTAATTGAGCTTTGGGGGGGCTGGAGTTGCCATGGGTTAGGGACATGGGTTAGGGGAAATAAGATCATTTTTTTTTAGGTTGTCTTTCTCTGGATGCTGTTGACACAGCACTAGCATACAGTAAATATTTTTAATAAAATGTCCCGAGTACATCTTGAATGAAAAACCTGGCTTGAATGTTTGGCAGAGAAGACAAAAGAACCAGAACAAGTTGTAACTGTGCCTAACAGAGGGTCTTGTGCAGAGCTTGGCATGTTGGTCTCAGACTAATACAGTAAGGACGTATTTTAAAGGGCTTAGACAAAAGTCTAAAAGAAATATGAGCTTTGAGAGGCCAAGGTGATGTGTTATGTCAAATAATCTTTCAAGTATCTTGAGTGCATTCAAGTGTCAAAAGATAACACAAGATTAACGTTTCATTGTCGAGTTTCACTGACATTACTGAACCTTCTATTTAATGCCTATAAACCAGTACTGGTGTCTCTTTTTTGAAGCTACTCAATGAATAAGAGCACCTCATAGAGGTCATCCAGTATGACCCAATAATGTTAGATCACCATTCATACATCTTTTTTTATGCAAGGTAAAGAGCCTTTGTATCTATTGACTCATATAGTAACAGTGAGTTCTCACTGTGAGAATACTTCATGATAGTTGAAGGTAAGGCAAAGACAAAGGGGGACACATGAGGGGATACATGTACTATAAATAATGCTGTCAGTAGATTAAAAAATAATTAAAAAATGACTGTAACCTGTAATTAATTAATGTTACTAATCTATTTTTTAGTTTCACTTTATAAAAAATGCTGAAAATAGCCTCAACTTGAGGAGGTATATTTATTGAAAGTTATTTGATTATTGTGGCAGATCAAAAGGTTGTTCTCCACCCCCCAAAAACTGAAGCACAAGAAAATGCACAAAAACTGTCCAGCTCTAACAGAGGCGGAGCTGCAGAGGTGACGACAGCAGGAAGTGACTGTGTTAAAACAACGGCGGCGTGTAAAAGTGATCTCCGTGGATGCAGCAGGATCTGCAGTTTTATCAGAAATGGACTCAATTTCTCCTTTAAAAGAGGAGCAAAGAACATCACTTCAATCTTTCTTATGAGAAAATCCTGATTTTCCTTTTCCCCACTGCTGGGACACACAGGGAGACGTGGACATGCCGCACGAACAACGCCGTAGTCATGGTTACCCTACGATATGAAATTTGCTCTTCTCAGAAGTTTATCGGGAGAACTTTGTGGGTTTTGTTTGGTGAGATTCATGTCACATATAAGAGGCAGATGACATCGGTGTGGTATGATTTAATGTAAGACAGGACGATTGTCTAAGGACAGAAGTTCTTTGAGCTAACGGCTAACAACAAGGTCAAGCTGCTACGTCATACTGTGGCTTGATGTGATTGGTCTGTGAAGAGCGTGACAAGCGGAACGATCGTCCAATCACCAACTGCCCTTGTATTTAAGGTTCTGCCCTCTGAAAATACTAAAGCATAGAAATGAGATGAAAAATGAGATTAACACGATTATAATACAAAACGCTCTAATCGCGACTGTAGTTAATTAATCACGATTAATGCGATAATTTGGCACCCCTAACTTTCAATGACCAATCTATCATTTCCTCCATCTGTCCAGCTGCCTTTCTGGCAACCCTGTTTCTTTTAAGATGAGCAGTGACTTTTTCATTGTGATGAAGAAATTGTAAGAAAAGGGATTCATGGCAGCGCATAATGTAGGCCTATATCAATACACATAAAACGGATTAGCAGCATTGTTTGCAACAGCGCCTAGAGTGCATTATATGGTTGGACTTTTTATCTAATACCACAATTTAATAATATGATTCTTCATCAACCTATGCTACAAATCAGTCCGTTCTGTAGTCTTGGCTCTTAAACAGGACCTTTAGAGCTGCAAGTTTGCACTGCTGTCTCATGGTAAATCTAATACCTGACTTACATTTTAGGGACTTGAGTATTGAAGGAGCTAAACTGGATTCAGACTGACAGTAGAGTTTGTGCTGAAGCTTGTTACTGTGCACTTGTGTAAATATGTCAACTTTATGCCCATCTGTACTTCAGCGTTGTTGAGGGCATTTTTTTTAAATTGGCTAGGATGGGTAGTTTGGGGGCTACGGAAAAATATTGTTGTTCACAAATGTTAATAAAACAAGGACAGGATTACAGGGTGTCGTTTGTAAAGCAGCTCATGCAAAAAACAACAACAACAAAAAAAGAAACAGCAAAATCTTCTCACATTTAGTTTCAAAACATGTACAAACTTGCTACTTCCTGTTAGAGGGAGTGGAAATTTGCATGTTAACTAAATATTTAGTTGTGTCTGAGAGATTTATATCTAACATTTATATTTTAATTCAGTATTAATATTCATATTAAACATTTATATTTATATTATTTAAATTTATATCTAATAATTATACTTCTATTTAGCATTTGTGTATGACATTTAATATTCACATTTAACTATTTAAGATACTGTATTTCTAAGATGAAAATGCCATAAAAGGTCACCAGAAAAATATCACACCTATTGTTTGTACGTCTTGAAGCTAAGTGTGAGAAAATGTTGCCTTTTTTGTGGTTGTTAGCATGAGCTGCCTTACAAACGGCACCCCCATACAGGCTAAGTTGAAATACAGCACCATGAGATAAGATCCGACTTTACACGTTTGCACAAAAACATCATAGAGTATATCATTGGTGAACTGACCTGAGCCTCTATAGGGCTTTACCAAACCATCCACTGATCCATCTTCCTCCTCTTATCCATGGTCAGGTTACGGGGGCAGCAGCCTAAGCAGGGAAGTCCAGACTTTCCTCCCCCCAGTCACTTCATGCAGCTCTTCCAGGGGATCCCAAGGCGTTCCCAGGTCAGTCAAGAGACGTAGTCCCTCTAGCATATCCGATCTTCCCCGTGTCCTAGAACACCTCACCAGGAAGGCATCCTGATTAGCTGCCCAAGCCTCCTCATCTGGCTCCTCTCAATGCAGAAGAGCAGCATCTCTACTCTGAACCCTCCAGGGTGACAGAGCTTCTCACCCTGTCTCTAAGCGAGAGCCCGGCCACCCTGCAGAGGAAACTCATTTGGCCACTTGTACCCACGATCATGTTCTTTCGGTCACTACCCACAGCTCAAGGCCATAGGTGATTGTAGGAACAAAGATCAAGCAGTACATCAAGAGTTTCGTCTTCAGCTCAGTTCCCTCTTTACCACGACGGACCGGTGCGGAGTCCACATCGTTGCCGACGCTTCACCAATCTGCAGATCCCCCATTCCATCCTTCCCTCACTCGTGAACAAGACCCGAGGGACTTGAACTCCTCCACTTCGGGTGGAATCTCATCCCCAACCTGAAGAGAGAACTTCACCCTCCTCCAGGCAAGGACCATGGACTCAGATTTGGAGGTGCTGATTCTCATCCTAGCCCCTTCACACTCTGCTGCAAACTGATCCAATGGGAGCTGTAGGTCACCTCCAGGCCTGGCTCCAGGGGGGTGGCCCGATGACCCACATCCGGGCAAGGGAAACCGAGGTCCATTTAAGTTGTACTCTGTCGTGGTCTTTATCCCCCATCTGACCAAATGGGCTTTTTTCACTGCAGGTCTCTCTTACCCATTCATACAATAACACTTTCACACATTGATAACCAAGAGTGCCACGTACACTCCTGATCTGTAATGGTTAATTCTTTTCAAGCACATTTGCATACCACTGACCCTGCAGTGGGACCAGTATTGGGGTTTGTGTATTGTAGGGACATATTGGCATGCGACTGCGAGCTGGAGCCCAAACCGCGAACTTTCCATTTGAAAAATCTTCAACTTTTCCCACTGAGCCACAGCCATCCCAGATGGAACAAGCAAAATATCGCAATTAATTTCTCTATCCCTTCATTACTATGTAGTCTTTAATCAGAGGAATGTGGGCCGAAGTGACCGGCACACAGAGTGACAATGCAACAATAATGCAATAACATTTAGGTAACAAGGTAATAACTAGAGCAGCTGAATTGTTCCCCGGAG